>JAZDUH010000182.1:11562500-11997500 GCA_036419115.1 Scarus forsteni | reverse complement strand
CTTAAACTGATACTGATAACTTGTAGATGTTCAAATACAAACAAGCACCAAAGAAAAAACTGCGTAGTTCTATATTTTCTGTTTTATAAAATCTTAACCTCTGCCACAGGGCACGCATTTGAAGGGGTATAGCGTTTTTTTTAAGGTCATACATGTTACACCTTTTAACAAGTTTGCATTGGTCACAGATGTTACCAGGAAATATGTAATTTTGGAATTTCTTGTCTTAAAATCCATCTTTTGAATTTTGGTGTGTCTATAAACCCCTCTGTTTCAGCCCTAGTAAGAACAGGTTGTTTAGTGTCAATCCCCACTGGCTGTGTCTGGGCACAACCGTCTCAGAAAGTGGATGAGGTTTTGTCTATGAAGCCCTGTGCTCCGCTACCCGTGGCTGTGGAATAGGGCTGGGCAATATTATATAATCTCAGTATCACAACTAACTGAAGCTCTTACCTCAACTATGATAAATTAGCCATTATTTCATGCTGGAACAAATTGGTGGTGTTATAAACTGTTATCAGAAGCAGAACACGTGTTTTTTCATACTTATATACCCATATGTCCAACATATATGGCAGTAGAAACTAATACAGCGGAGTTATGCATATGCATGCATTGGTTACTTCAAGTGTGGTCAGGTCCAAGACATCTTCTTTCAGTGTTTTCCATTTATGGCAGAATGCCAGACATCTATCTGTGTGTATTTCTTCTGCATGCATGGACAGAAAACTTAAATGTAGATAGAATAAGTCTATTACTCAAATAATGATTCATGATACATGACTTGGTCCATGACTAAACTGATTGATACATGACTTAAATTTATGGATACATGATTTGAAAATTCATGCTATCACCAACGTTCGTCAAAACTGTCTTCCTGCAGTATTTACACTTAATTTCTTTCTGCTCGATGTCCTCTGCACAGAATCCAAAATTTGCACAAACAATGGAGACAGCATTTTTCTTGGCTACAAGGTCCTCTGATATATTGGTGCTTTTCTCCTCCATATTAGCTGCATGTCCTTATTTCTTGGGGAAAGTGAATGCAGACTCAGGGGGCACAGTCACATGACTTGCACGGGGAAAATAAATTAATCAACATAAATAAAATTACTTTGATTCAAGGGTCTAAATGTCAGTTTATTATGTTTTGATCAATTGCAAATCCCTTCTGTGGACACACCTAGACTGTTCCTTCCTTTATAGAGCTGAATGTTGACTGAACAAATACCTGGTTTAAAGAGTCTCCCATCTGGACTGGGTTTGCATTAGATGAAACATCTGCACCAACTACATACAGTAAGAACACTATAAGAATAGAAAATACAAAAATGATCAATTAAAATGCCAATCATGATGACAGGAGAATGTGTACTAATAAAAATGCAGCAGGAGAAGATCCACAGCAGCACAGAGGGTGTTTAATAAGTTTTCAATATTAAATGACACTGACATGTTATTTTTGGGCACCTTTACTCACGTGGTTCACACTTTTACTGATGCCTGTCACACGGGAAACTGCTGGTTGTAGGTGAGGCTGTCTGCCTGTTCACCTTACCAGCAACAGGCCCAAGCAATACAATGGAGGGGCAGCGATGCTATGGCTCCACAGGGTCTCTGTGATCACCAGTAGCTCACGCACATGAGCAGAGATGACCTGCAGGGCCCACAGCAGGATTGAATCCTTTGATAACATTCATGTTTATGATATCTAACCTTCATTTAATAAGGCAGTGGCTCCGAGAGCTGGTGTCACCTCTTTGAAGGCGATCTCACTCAGAGTGAAGCATCATGGGGGAAAAGACGGCAGTGTTGCGTTCCCAAAAACAAATGGATCAAAGTGCTCGGAGACTAAACAAATATAAGATCATAACTTAACAGACTGCAGACAATTCTGAGTCTGTCTGTCTGAAAGTCTGTGGTTTGAAGCTGCTACACTGGAACAGAAAAGAATACATTCAAGTGCTCTCAGCCAATTTAGATATGACCTCGGGGAGAGATAAGAAAAACTCCTGCTTTCACTGTAAACAGCATATATTCATATGCGTAACATCTGATCTGAGGTGTCTGCTGGCAGTGACGCTTGGTTACAATGCACAACTTTAATTAGATGTCATACTTCTCATAGAAGGAGTGCTGAGGTGCCAAACGGGATGTGCTGCTAACATATCACAGACATCTTTTTTTTGTTGCTTGCAGCCCACTTAGCTTGATGGAGTTACATTTAGAGAATAATTTTAAGAAATTTCAACATTTGATTGATACTTTTGTTAAACTACTGCTTTTTAAACAGATGTGGAATAATATCAAACCTTACTGTGTTAACTTTGTGACAAAGGGTAAATAGAAAATGATGAGTTCCTATGACTTAAAGAGGCCATATGATGCTTTTTAAAAAGCTTTATATTTTATTTTATTTATTTAACCTTTATTTAACCAGGTTAGTCCCATTGAGATCAGCAAATCTCTTTTTCAAGGGAGACCTGACCAAGAACACAGTTTCAACAAACAGTCACACTGACTCAATACAGTACAGAGTGAGGAAAACAATAAAAACCACCAGAGTTTTCACTGCACATATAAAGACATTCAGAGACACTAAATTTTGCAGCTTTAAATCAGTCTGCAGATTATTCCATGCAGAAGGTGCAGAAAACCTGAGGGTGTTCTTTTCCCAATTGTTAAACATGTCTCACACATAATGGAGTATTTCTGTGCACAAGACAAAACGTCTATGGCATTTCGACTTCTTCCTCTCAACCTCTTTACAATGGCAGTGGTTTCCTTAAACAATGTCTGAAGAAAATATTGGATGATGCCATGTGATGACAGCCACTGAATAGCAAATGCCTTTGGCAAGTTTGATACAGCCACACATTTTATGCCATCAGAACTGAACTTTAGATCAACCTCATAACAGACAGAGAGGCTGACTTGAGGCAGGACTTGAGGGAGTCTAAACAATGGTGACACAGCGTGGGCTAGTATTCATGAGTGAGAGGCGGTGTACACCCTCGACTGGCTGCCAGCCAGGGTCACATAAAGAGACAGACAGCCATTTACACTACTGGATGTACTCAGTAACATAAAATCTGACCCCATATACAAAAATCATGCCCCACGCAATGAGAGCACTTAAATATATCATATATAGAAACTATATGCTGAACAAGGAAGAAAACATTTATTAAGACTGTAAAAACCATCCGTACCTCGTACAGTCATATAACTCCTAAGTTTCCTGCAGCCCACCTCACACTGGCATGCAAGGAACTGCAGTCTGTGGTGCTTCTAAGCTGGCTATATCTTTTCAGAGGTTGCTGCTTCGCCTTAAAATCTCTTACTCACTTCCCCCAAAAAAACAGACCCACCATCTGATAAGTGATATTAAATGTTTTCAAACTGATACCATACTGATACTTAATGCTTCAATTTTTTTTGAAATATCAATACTGATACCTATAGCAGTTATCTCCTAAATGCTAACATAAAATGCTAACATTTTTAAATGAATTTTCTGTTTTATATAGAACGAATGCACAAGGAAATATGAACAGGGCAATTACAAGGCCATTACGTGGGGAGTTACATGTAAAGTCTTAGTGAAAAGAAACTATTTGATGATTTATTATTAATTCCATCAATACAAAATTCATACAAATGAGACAGCTTTATTTTTATTCTATTAATTTAACCTTTATATAACCAGGTAAATCCCATTGAGATCAGGATCTCATTTAGTAGGGTGATCTGGCCAAGAGGTAAGCAGCACATGTCATAATAGATACAAATTCATGATAAGTTTAAGGCAATAAATATCAAATCAAAACATAATTATGGCAAGGGAATCAATGTGTTTCTAAAACATTTTGCCCTATGATGCACTGATTTATAAATCTATCTTAGACAAAACAGAACCAATTCTTATTCCTTATATATCCTCGTCACTTTGAGAAAAGACATTATTAAAAGTTTCTAAAAACAATCAGTGATCTTGCTGTTTTGTGGAGAGTACCATGAATTAATTGTTTTCTTTTTCCTGTCATTCATATTTTGGTTTGTAGGTGAACTTTGAAATGTGTATGTTTGTAAATTCACAGGTGTAGCAGAGAGCTGCCTGATACATCTAAATCAGAATCAGCTTTATTGGCAAAGTATCTTTACAACATACTAGGAATTTGGTTTCAGCAGGTGGTGTTGCTTGTGGAAAAAACAGCAGAAAGAATAAACATAATATCAATAGAAAAATATCTATGTAAAATTGGTGCAAGGTACAATATAGTGAAATTGAATCAGTGACCAGTTAAGCATATACGACCAATCGGCAGTGCAGCAGATTTGTCAAATCAGTTCAAATTGGGCTTCTGTGTCACATGACTCAGAAATGCTGTCTCAGCAGAGAGAAAGACAAAAAGACCAAAAGCAGTTTGGAGAGGCAAAAAGGTCCAAACTTCTCTTACTCATTTGGTATCGATACTCTATGGAAGTACTCAATACCAATGGAGAACTAGAAATACTGATACTTTAATACTGCAGTATTGGTACTCCAATCCCTACTACCAGTGTGGCAGTTTCTGACCACCTGCTCGAGCAGGCAAGCCTAATGCAGAGCATAGACCGACAAATAAATGCAATGCAGGCACCACGCTGCACTGAAATTGTTTCTGAAAAAGTGGGGAGGGAATGGTATGTTCTAGCTGATCTCTTAAGTCAGATTCTACCTGTTGTTAATTCACCACTGAGAATGCCCCTATGGTCAGATTTTGTAATCCAGATGTCAGACAATCTTCATACCCTGACTTCTCCAGCTCATTACTGAAATGCATTTAAGTGGGATATGACATAATTCCAAATTCTCCCGTCCTATTTCAGGTAAATGAATGCACACCATTAGAATGCAACTGGATAAGGGGTTGTCAGTATATGAAAACCTGAAGCTTTTTTGAACATTGGCCAGTGTGGACATAGCCGCTGTCAGTCTTAAAAAATGAAAAGATTAACCTGAGATAAGGCAGAATACGGACTCTTTAAACAGGCCCAGAAGAGAAAACTTGTTAATAAAAAAGTGGTTTGAGCACCAGTTGAGAGCAGGTTATACAGGGTGCAGTGTTTTCAACAGCAGCATCATTATCTTGGTGTTACACAGTCTGTTGAAACTTCTTTGAACACTGTGTGAGCCTCCATCTTTGATATGTAAACAAGTCCCCATCGTGACATCAATCTCTTTTGAAGGTTTAAAAAAACTCCTGCCTCTGCCTGTTCTCCATACCTGTATGTCTTTAAAATCTGATTCCCAGTCTTGGCAGGTAGCTGCAATTTGTATAAATGGGATTTCTTGTGGTGATGAGATTGTCTGTTAAACATATACGTGACAGAAACAAGTAATGGGTCACTGCTTTAAGTGAAAATAATCATGGATGGTGACAGTCACATAAACTGCTGGACTAAACTCTGTTTAGTGAGGTGAATATAAACTTACTTTGTATTATGGAAATCCTAAAGTGTAAGTCCATCTTGTAACACCATGACAGCTCCACTGGAGGAACTCCATGTTGCCTTTAACTATGTTACCATGGAAACTATTACCTGTCACAAGGTGTTGAAAAGAGTTTCCTTCACTCTGAGGCAGAGCCCTTTTCGGAGGTAGAAACAATATGTTCAACAGAAGGTTTCCACGCTAAAATAGTCAGAATTAATTGATCGTATACACACAAACTGACTGGATTAACCGAAAAAGCTTTCTTAAAGGCAAACTGTAGAAGCAGAAAAGTATTAGGTTGTGTATATTAAAGTAACCAATCAGCTTCATAAAATTTAGGGCGGTTGGCTGTTTCAGCGCTGTGATTGGCTCAAGAATTGGCTTTTTCCCGCCCATAAAAGATGGATACAGCCAATCGTGTATGCGTAAATTTCACTGATTCACAAATGATGTGGACTGGTTACTTAAGGAGAAAACTTGATTGAGAGTGTTTAGTGAATCGCATTTTGACGCAGCACCGTCCCGTCTTGTGCAGCGTTCCTGCTAACTAAAGTTCTCTCAGCTCCTGGGTGTTTTGTGGGTCGGTTGAAGGGCTTTGGGGCTGGAAAAGAAACGCCGGACCCTCCATAATGGCAGCAGTTCTCATTCGGACCCTTTTAACAAAGAAGGTAACATGAACTTTACATATTTCCAGAATTATGGACCTTAAATTGACGCTTATGCAACTCAAGTAGCTAACAACCTGTGCTGCTAGCTAACAAAGTCGTCGGCTATCATGCACGTTGCACACACACATCCCCCCCACGTCTTCTACGGTAGTGTTTATTATTCATGTGCAACAAGCCTGTACGTGTGATAAATAAGGTTAAGTTAGGTTTGCACCATCACAACAGCATTTGTTCTGGTCACCTTAAAAAAGTGTCAAAGAAATATGAATGGCATCAGACTGAATGCTGTGGTGTTTACTCCCTGCAGGTCCCCCTCCAGCTGGGTCGTTGTTATTCCTCCTCCTCAGTGGTAAGCTCCTCCACATTCACAACACATTTCATCACTAAACTCAATCTTATGCATACACCCCAAAGGCTCACCATGTTGTTTGTCGGAGAAGAAATGCTTTCCCATCCTTGATTCAAACTTATGCGCCACTTAAGGTGCAGCACCCTTGCTTATAAATGACAAGCCAATCACACGGCAGCAACCTAATGCAGTAAGGCATGTACATTGATCAAGACAACCTGCCTAGGGTTAATTTAGAGCATCAGAATGATAAAGACAGGTGAGTTAAAGCTTATGTACCCCCTTCTTGTCACACCATGAGTACCCCCTCACTCATTGGTGTTCTTCAAAAGAAGAACGTAATCAACCTGCTTATTATGGATTCACTTCTACACCAGTGGACCCACCTCAGTGCTTGTGTTGCAGCAAAATCTTGGCAATTAACTTGATGAAACCAGCCCATTTACAGTGACACCAGAGTGCCAAATACTCTGGAGGTGTCTGTAAAAGACAATAAGCTATGCCGCCTGTGCCACAGGTTATTGTCTCTCTAGGGAAATCACCGAATTGAATGACTTTGAAATTGGCATGGTTGTGGGTGCCTGATTGCTGGCCTGAGTATTTCAAATAACTGCAAGGATTTTCACATACAACCATCTCAAGGATTTACAGAGTGGTCTGAAACAAAGAGTTTTGCGGTGAAAATTCTTGATGACAGATCTAAGGAGGTTGGCCAGAGTGTTTTTGAGATGAAGGAAAGGCAGCAGTGACTTAAAAAACTTGCCGTTATAACCAGGGCATGCAGAGGACAGATTCTGAACACACAACATGATGAATATTAAAGTAGAGGGGCACCAGAAGCAGAAGACCACAGTGGGTATCACTGCTGTTTGCTAAGAGCAGGAAACTAGGGGTACAATTTGCAATGGCTCACCAAACTTTAAGAGTAGAATATTGGACAAATGTTGCCTGGGTTGATGAGTCTCAATTTCTCAGACAGTAGGGTCAGAATTTGACGTTAACAACACGAAAGTATGGATCCATCCTGTCTTGTATCAATTGCTCCGACTGGTGTTGGTGGGATCATGGTTTAGGGATTTTTTGTCATGCTATGGGCCCCTTGGTACCAATTGAACATAGGGGTGGGTGATATGGAAAAAATATCATATCACAATCCCGATTTTATCACAATTTTTTTTCCTTGATTTTTCTGGACTAATTTGCAGGTTTGACCATTTTTTCCCATGTTTAACATATAAAACATGTAAAACCCTAAAAGAAAGAAAAAAGACAATCAAGGCCAAAGAAACTTTCTGAACAGGTTTTAATTTAAATAGTGCAGTTTTCATAAAAATGTGCAATAAATGTAAACATTAAAGGTAATGAGCAACAATATCAACATTATCTCTTAAAGTGCAACAATTTAGAACAAATGTTATCTAACTGCAATGTCTATAATCTGAGTGAATAATACAGCTGCTTTAGAACAGATTTTTGTTCAGACATCTTCAAGCTTTTATCCCCTTTTCTTTTTCCGCCATAGCTTCATGCTACATAACCAAACAGGAGATCCCACCATGCACTGCTCGTAATGTGGTACAATTGGCTAGTCGGGTGCGCGTCAAAGTCTCTGCGCCCACACAGACGATCTGACAATCTTTCTGCTTTATCATCCCCACATTATAATCCTTAACGATTTAATATCATCATATCGCACACCCCTAATTGAACACTATTTGAACCCCACAGCCTACATAGCTATTGTTGCTGACCATGCCCATCCCTTTATAAACACAGTGTACCCTAACTTACAGTTAGGTAATGTGCCATAGTGACACAGAATATGCACACATTGATGCGCACTCTGACACTGACACAGCCCAATCACACATTCAGAACCCGTTTAAAAAGGTGAATCTTGAATAAAGATTTAAAAGTGGGTGGTTCAGTTCAATAAGGAGCAACACAGTAGCACAGTAACAACCCCTCATCCTGTTTGTGAGATTACTTAAAACAGATGGTGGTGGGTTGTGCACACCAGTGTGAACTATATTCCAGAAACAAAGGTAAGTCAAGATCTTGAGAAAACAGCAGGTGTTTATATGTAATCATGGCACCTTTTCTCTGTTGACTCATTTCACCTCTTTGTTTTCACACTTATTTTTTTTCCGTCCCATTGAAAAAAACTTTTTGGGGCCTGACCCAAAGGTTGGAAACCAGTGCTATGGTAGCTGAAATAATAATTGCTTGTATAATTTTAAGTTGGTCACTGAAAACAGATATCCAGGTTTCCTGTGTCCTGTAATGACCTTGAATACAGTTGCCCTTGTTATTGTACATCTGATAAAGGTGTCATGTTTCTTTAGTACATTGGGTGCAGTTGGTAATTAAGGAGAAATTTACTTTGGTAAGGATCAAGAAAATTTGTATGTCAAAGATAAAATGTAAACTTTTTTTTAAGATTTGGTTTTGGGCTTTTTACTCCTTTATTTGGACCACAGTACAGGGGATAGATTCTGCAGTCTGTCAGAGAAAAACAGAGCAGGGAATGACACGCAGAAAAGGAGCTTCAGGTTCACTTCAGGGCTTATAGGCTCTTTACACAGGGCAACACAAGTCCACAAGCACTCCTGCTCTCACTTAACAAAATGTCCAATATAAGGGATACTTCATGAACAAAGCACTTGTTTTAGTGAGAAGTTCAGAGTAAATCTAAAGCCCATCTTTTGTTTTTCCTACCATTTATATTCATTATAGGTTTGATGTATTCCACTTGAAATAATATTGGCTGAATGTGTAAGTCTTGTTCATTTATTGGTCTGGCTCCTCCAGATTTTGTCTGTGCAAATTTACAAAGCTGACAGGTCTTCATTAGGCAGATAACTATTTTTGAAGTTTTCATAATTAAGGGTGTCAGAGAAAAATATGTGTTATTAACTAAAAGAAAAATACTCTCAGAGTTTTTAAAGCATTTCTTTAGACAGATTTATTATTTTTGTCCTGAAATGAAGTTCAAGTGAAGAGTCAACATGAAAAGATCTAAATTATGATGCCGAGGTTTATTAGAGTTACATCAATACTAAGGTGGTCAATTTGTAACCAGCCAGACTTCATTATTTTTTAATGAGGAAAAGGCAACACTATTTCAGGATTTAACTAACAGAAAACTGTACTGATACTAATTACAATACATTGATAATAAAGTCATTAGCCTGGTACTAATTTGCAACATTAAAACTTAAAGCTCCCTAGAGGAGTTCTCTGATAATAAATCAGGCAGAAACCAAAACTGATGATTTGGCATGACATACAAAAGCAAATAGGACTATCAGACCAGGCTGATTATTTCTGAACAGTAAAGATGCACAGTGTTATCCACACAATATCAGTATGAGCAGGTAATGGGAAAAAAGCTTACTATCAGCACAGGCAGATATTAACTCCTGCTGATATGTGCAGTATATAACTCTGCAGAATTAAAGGATTTACTGTGATGTTTCACTCTGTTTGTAAGGCACCGAGTTTGATCAGTTTAAAGCAGAACCAGCACCTACCTGAGTTATTTCCATTTCCATTAGAAATGTTGTTTTTGTTCCATTTCAAACACTTTGTCTTTTTTATATTTAAAGTTTAAGAACAACAGAAGAAATGAGAAGAGCCTTTTTAGCGAACAATGGAGCTCACAGTCTATACAGTGCTGTTTGCAGGTCTCAAAAGACATCAGACGCTAAGTTTCAATGTTGATGTCAGAAAATAAAACTAACTATCACACATTTTGTTCATGCAATCCAAAGAACTTTTTGCTCTTCTTTACTCTAAATGCCACTGCTTGAGGAAATGGAACAATTTATGGTAAAGTCAAATGTTGTCAATCTTGTTTTATGTCAGTTTCACTAAATAAACATACAGTCACTTTCAGAGGAACAGGACAGTTTGGGGGCAAAGGTGTTCTTCATATAAGGAAAAAAAAGTGAACCAACCTATCAGTATTGCCTAATTACAAGTATTGAAATGTCAGCATTTTAGATATTGACACAATTTCAATATTGTGCATCCCTGATGAACAAACATTTTTAACTTTTGATTATAAATGCTAGTTATCTAGAGCCATGGAAATCTAGTCTGTGATAGTGTGAAAACCAGGGTGCAGCAATATCCTCAGCCCATGGTATTTAGTTTGGTTTGGTTTTGACAGCCAAGGCTGCTCTGTTATATAACTCTTACTTGATATTATCTTGGGGGTATTGTACATATTCTTTTTCTTAACTTTTATTTTAATCTTTATTCTAAAGTTTAATTTCTGCCTTCACTCAGAGAGTAATGTAAACTCTGTGTATGGCTTACACATCTTGCCAATAAAGCCAATTCTGGTTCTGTCATGCAGCACTGCATTCAAGGCATTTTTTTTTTAAATGTATTTTTTGGGGCATTTTGTGCATTTTATTGATAGGAGAGAGACAGTGGATAGGCCTGTGAAAGGGGAACAGAGAGTAGGGGAAGACACTCTGCAAACCGGCCACAGGCGGGACTCGAACCCGGACCGGCAGAAGCACGTACACGGGGTGCCTGGTTGCTAACCACTCCACCAAGCCAGCACCCCATTTAAGGCATTTTAAGAGAATTTTACAACAGCAGCAAGAGGTTATAAAGGAGAAAATGGAAGTTCTCCCCCGAAACTATTTCTTTATGTTTTAGCTTTGAAAAACTCTCTGCACATTTTTAGTGGTATGAAGAGAAATGCAGTGCTTGGCTGCTAGAAAACTGAAAAACAGCAATTCACAAGCAAGTATTGAACTGTGGATGCCTGATCAAATGGTTCAGTGTTTGATTGAGAACTGTGTCTACTTGCATCACTATTTCAGTGTGCGTAGGTTGTACTCTGAAGCCCCTTGGATTTCATTAAAGTTGGACTGCAAGCCAGCAAATGAAAGAGTGAGACTGTCAGAACCATCAATGCTTCATAAAATAACTGTGTATGTTGTGGATGGATGGATGGCCTTAATGAACTCAGTCATGATGTAATCAGGCAGCATGGATTAAATCATATGCTTCTGTGATCCTCTAGCCCACCACCAAGCTGTTCATTGACGGCAAGTTCGTCGAGTCCAACACCTCTGAATGGCTTGACATCCACAACCCTGTAAGTACTTGCTCATGAACTCTTTTCAACTTGTGAAGAGACTGCAGTAATGAGAGCTCTGATATCATCTGGCTGTACATAACTAGTCCAAGTTTGTGGGAGCAACTTATAATGATCCGTGATGGGGAATAACTCTTGTAGCTTAATTTACAAAGTGAGATAAATCAGAGTCCAGTGTGTGCCTCCACTTGTGTTTTATTGCTTCCAAAAGTTCAGCCCGGCTGCAGTTTAGTCAGACAAACTTTAGCCTCTAGCAAAGCAGTGATTTGTGATAATAGCATGCAGAAACAGCACATAAAACACATAAAACATCCAACCTGTAAGGGAAAGGAAACAAAGATTTGGTTATAAATATTAATGCGTTAATGGTAATATGAAGTAATGATTTCCCCCCTCTCTCAGTCAACCTGTCTGTGCCAACTGTCTCCTGCTCCTTAGGCCACTAATGAAGTGGTGGGACGTGTTCCCAAAGCTACAGAGGAGGAGATGCTGGCAGCCGTTGACTCCTGCTCCAGATCCTTCCAGTCCTGGTCGGAGACTTCCATCCTCAGCAGGCAGCAGATCTTCCTGCGCTACCAGCAGCTCATCAAGGATAACATTGTAAGGAGTGTTTTTGCTTTATATTCTCTGAGAGCTGAAGTTTTTTTTTGTCTGCTCACTTTGAAGCTGCAGTAGTTCTTTTTGTTTTTGATTATTCTGATAGAACAGTTAAAACCGGAGATGAAAAAACTTATATTGTTGCACAAGAGACAGCAAAAAGGAAAAAAACTTCCCCTCCAAGTGGTGTATGGTTAATGAACTTGAAACTGTAAAGCATTTTGCCAGCCATTAAATTGCTCAAAACATGTTTTGCATCTTAAGTCACAGTTCTCCATACACACCTCATTCACACACTGATGTTTAGGCTGTCATTTAAATTGATTAATTTTGTCAATCACATTCATATAGTAGCAGCTGTGGGAGCAATTTCAGTTTAAGCAGTATTATAAAAGAACTCAGTTTTTTGACTCGAAGGTCTCTTGAGTGTGACTGAACTGCTGTAAAACACAGAAAGCGCTGTTGGGTTTGCATTGGTTGACATGCGGAGGGTGTTTGAAGCCAACCAGTAAACTAAATTGATTAATGGGGAACACCAATATGATTTCTGTAAGCAAATAAGCAAACATAAGGCTCCTCTTGTGTCACCTGATAAAATGCCCCTTTGGAAAGGCTAGTATGTTACTTGGCTGTCATTACAAGAAAATTAACATAGGCTGAAAGATTTGACCATGAAAAGGTAACTACACGATAACTTAGGGTGGGAGAAAAAAATCGGTTCACATCAGTATCAGGATTTTTTGTTTGAAAAAACTTCTTTTTTTTCCAAATTTAAATGCTTCATTTTAGTCTGTGTTCATAAGCCACTTGCAAATGCAATCCAGGCTTTTGAATAGTGAGTATAAACAGCTGGTTAAAATATATTGCTGAATAAATCCTAAAAACAGACTCACATGTGATGTGTATTTTTACTGATATGGTCTGTAGGCATCATCATTGTTCATCTTTTTCGCTGGTGTTAAAAAAGCTAATAAAAGATTGCAAAAATCAGCAGTATCGTAGAATCACAATTTAAGTTGAATCGGCACCTAAAAAATTCGTAAAAAATCTTATCGGGACAAAAGTGTATCGTCTCAGCCCTATAACACACTAACTAATCCATTAAACAGCAGAAAGCTTGAAACGACTACTGTACAACCCTGTCCAACAGAAACATAGTCAGTTCTTGCTGTCGTCTCCTAGCTTCCACCCCTTCCTGCTCCATAGGACTTTGATTGGGCCGTCCTGCTTTTAAATGCTCAAAATTGTTGTGGACTGGAGCTTGACAAATGGATCTGACTGATTACATTGAATCAGGCAGGTCAGCTGCTGTGTGAGGTTAGACAAGCACCCTACTTTAAAAATATAACATCCCTACCATTAATCTAAAGGTTATACATTTATGGAACTATTTTTTTATATTAATGTAACACAAAATGTAAGGGGATTAGAGTTGGGAAGGTTATTTCTTTGTTGTAACAATGCCTCACGGAAGTAAATCTTAAACTGTTGGTAAACCATTTTATTTCCCTTCATAGTGCCACATTTCTAAGGAACATGTATATGAGGGATGAGCATTACAGCTGAGTATGTGGCTTCTTCGTGCATTCACAGTTCGTCATGTTGACTAAATATTTCAAATAGGTTATAATGCCACCAGTAGGCATATTGATGTTAGTGGTCCTTGCTCTGAAATATCCATTTTTCTGTGCTGCATTATATAAATTTGATTCCTTTAAACAATATCATCAAACACTTTATGTGGTTAAAAGTATATAATTATGATTTAAATACTGTAAAATTGCCTTTTCATAGTGGCACCTTTATTAAATACGTCATTGTGCTGGTTCTCTGTTGTACTGGCTTTAATTGTAATGCATTTTTTCCTTACAGAAAGAGCTGGCTAAAAGCATCACCTTGGAGCAGGGTAAAACCCTTGCTGATGCAGAGGGAGATGTATTCAGAGGACTTCGTAAGTAACACTGAGATCTCCCGCTGTGCTATTGGGTTTAGACGTCCTGATTAGATTAGAGTGCAGGTGAAAATACCGCCTGGATCAAATTCCCTCATTCAAACTGTTGTCTGTAGTATCCGTATCTCCTGATGAAAAGTCTGTGTCTTTGGTATCCCTTTTATACCTCTGCCTGAGTGAACCAAGAGGCTGCAGGATGTCAATTATTTGCGTGAAACTCAACACTCTTCTCACTTTTAAATTAATAATGGGGTGAGGGCTCTTTTTTGGCTATATTGGCGTACAGAGGCTTTCAGAGTGTCTAATTATAGCAGAACAATGAAAGTGGTTCCTCTGCAGTGAGCCGTATTACACCCTGATATTAAAGTGAAAACATCCTGGTTTGTTCTCTGTCTGAAACACTCTGCAAGCTCAGCATTTGATTGCGTACTACATAAAGATAATTTTTCAGCCCCCCTCTGCCTCCATTTGGAACAGCACTTGTTTGTTTTGGCAACATTGCATGAACAAGAACCATGTTGGGAAATTAGAAGTGCCAGGCACACTTTAAGTAAATTAAGATATATTTTTGTTATTTACTGACAGAGCTGCCAAACTTTATTTTGTTCTTGGTACGGCTCCCAGTTAGGGGATGCCCGAGTTATCCTGGCAGGCTCACTCATCAACTTATCAGCTGAAAGTCAGACTACATGTGCAGGTGTGCTGCCAACTTTAGATTTCCCACATCACTGGGGCCAACAGGGCATGACTTTTCACTGCTTTTATAACAGTTTACTCAGAGGAAAAATGAAGACATGCTTGGGGTATTATCCAGACTTGACTTGATTCATTACTCCTTATGTATTTATGAAATGTATCTGCATGTCAGTTGTGTATATAAACATCCATCTCTGCAATGATTCTTAAATTATATTATCTTTTACTTTTTGCTGTGACATTTTACTTTTATTAATTCATACATGAATAGAAAAACTGACAGTATGGGTAAGACTATTTCCATAACAATCTATTTCTTCAGTTTTCACATCATTATTGTATATTAATAGACAAAGATGAATGCCAGGTGTTTTTCTCTTTAAAAAACACCAAATAAGTAAAAAAAATAGTGCTGTCAGCAATTAAAAAAATTAATGTAATTAATTACCAGATTTATAATTAATTAATCTAATGAATCGCATTTTAATCTCATATCTACTTAAAGTACCCAAATAAAGAATTTGAATTCTAGGATATTATAAAATTGTAGTGCATGACTAATCAAATGAATACACTAAGAAGTGAAGATTTGTAAATCCACATTTTTATTGGTGACTAAATAAAACCAAAGTCAGGGCAACTTGTCCAGAAAATTCTAAGCTCAATCGGGCAACTCAAATTACACTTTAAGTGTGTTTCATAAATCAAATTCAAAATAAGAAAAAGGTCGAGGACATCCAGCAAAACAATTAGGCCTGATGCATTATTAAAGAATGTAGTACAAATATAGATAAATCAATTCAAATATAAAATAAGACTAAGTCTTAAATATGCCATTCCTGTTGTCACCTGGGCTTTGTTTGGTTTGACTAGAGACGCATGTGTGAAGTGACATGCCACTGCCATGTACGGGTCCTTCAGCTGGCCAGTATTAAAATGTTTGTGTGCTATGATTAATCTTGCGATTAATTTTTATAACACATTAATTTGCGGTGTAATTAATTAATCTAATTAATTCACTAAAGTGACAGCCCTATAAAAAAGATGTGTGTTTTAAGAAAAACAAGTGTATATAGCACAAGTAGTGCAAGAATGTTATCTTCTCTACCAAAACTCCCCCTCTGAATGAGCAGGTTATTGTTTCAACCATAAAAAATAGGAATGTGCCACATTATTGTTACTGTGTCAGTTCATTTAGACAGACTTTAATACAAGTGTTCACTCAAACCAGCTGTTTCATACTTAAGCAGGTTTGCCATTCGAAAGACTGGAACTGAAACGGCTCCTTTCACTATCAGCTCATCAACAGTTGACCACTTATCATTTGTTTTTGTGGATGTTTGTGTTTTTAACCCTCTGTGACTGATCCATGTCTGAAATATGTAAAGGGAGAATAAATCAAAGGCTAAACACATCTTTGACTCACACAGAGGACATCTGATAAAAGTAATACAGTCCTAAAACACACTTTGTTATTCTGCTTTTTTGCCCCATTTTTATTGATGTTCTGTTTACGTTTTACCCATGGATGCATTTGAGTTTGTGATGAAAACAGATTTCCTCCTATATTCAGGCAATTTAAAGTATGTGCTCACAACATTTAATTTGTTCATAAACACAGTTCTGCACTCTACCTCCTGCTGTTGCAGTTTGAGTTTGATAGTCTGTTAATATTCTTAGGCTTTATTTTTTGGTTTTAATTGCAACAATATTACAACTCTGTTTTTAAGATGTATGTCACTCAATATTAATCAACACATCAGCTGGTCTGTGTGTGAATGAGGATTATTGTTGATTGATTTTCAAATAAATTATACGGGTTGTTTATAATATTTAGTGATGATAAGGTGAAACATTATGGTGCATTTAAACACTGCTGATATTACAGCTAATATATATTACACATGCTCATTACAGAAGACCTTATATTTCTGCTGATTGACTTTTTAAGCTGTTATCTCAAGATATAAGTATCATTACAGTGATATTGAGACATTTGCATATTGCCTATTCACAAAATTCCGCTAACATGCATCCCTCATGAATTCAAGATTTTCTTCATCAAGCAAGTCCTCTATTGAGGGATTTCTTGCTAAAGCTATTTATTATTATCTTCTTGGCAGGTCTTTTGCATTTTAACATTATTTACTTTTTTTCTTTCTAAGTGAATGGTGAGGTCAGCAGTTTAATCTCAACTTAAAGCAATTCTTATCAGTTGAATTTTTATCCCATTCAGTACAATTTGGCTTCATTTGTGGAGGTAATAGCACATACAATCAAAAAGAAGATAAACTGAAATTAAAGAAGATGAAATAATCATCTACAAAATTAAAAAGAGGCAAAACCAGCATAAAACATGCAGCATTCAGGCCAATTTGATGAGGGGTGGCAGCTGATCATGTGGTTTGGGAGATAGTGTAATGAACACTGGTCTTTCACTGTGTCTTTGGCATGATTAAAAGCAACTGATCAGTGGAATGCAGTGACCTGGGGCACAGAGGGATCCAAAGATCAGTAATGTTTGGCGGAGCTGACCCGTGTAATGATTTAGAAACGGATTAAATGAGCAGGGAGCCAGTGGAGAAAAGCCCTCGGTTTAACAAACCCGCTAAAAGAAGTGCTACTGCATTTTTGATCAACTATAAATGTGATGAAGATTCCTTTCTAACATGGAGTCTCTGTATATCTTACATTAAATATGTGCTTTTTAAACAGACCTGTGTCTCTTATTTATCCCCTCACTTCCTTTTAACCCCACAGAGGTGGTTGAACACGCCTGCAGCATTACCTCCCTCATGCTGGGGGAGACCTTACCCTCCATCACCAAGGACATGGACACATACACCTACCGGCTGCCCATTGGCGTGTGTGCTGGCATCGCCCCTTTCAACTTCCCCGCCATGATCCCCCTGTGGATGTTCCCAATCGGCATGGTATGTGGCAACACCTACCTGATGAAGCCCTCTGAGCGGGTCCCTGGATGCACCATGCTCCTCGCCAAAATGCTCCAGGATGCTGGAGCACCAGATGGTACTCTCAACATCATCCACGGCCAGCACGCAGGTGAGTGTGACTCCATGTGCATTCAGAAAAACACAATCTGCGAGTTTAATAAGCAGAGGGTAAAGGTCCAGCGATGATTCAAAGAGTCATCATGTACCCCCCAGCAATATGTAGATTGGAAATTTCCATAATATGCATAGCCTATATCTGTAAGTAATTCACAAGCGTTCCAGGCATGAGGATTTAAATTGCAGCATTTGAACCTTTGTGCTCTCTGTTGTGCTTAAAGGGTGAGATGGATAAAAGAGCATTGAAAGTTTCTGTTTGTATTGTTTTGTAGCTGTGAACTTCATCTGTGACCATCCAGCCATCAAAGCCATCAGCTTTGTGGGCTCCAATCCAGCAGGAGAGCACATCTACGAGCGAGGGTCCAAGAATGGCAAGAGAGTGCAGTCTAACATGGTAACCTAGGACTTCAGTATTATATTCAAAGGGATGTGTCTGGATTCTGAGGTGGGGTTGTTTGAGGTGGAAGATGTTTGTACGCTGTATTGAGCACATTTACAACAGCTTATTTTACTGCAGCCAAGCCACTTTTTAGGAACTACTCAGGTACGAGACACAGCCAGCTTGTCCTCCTGCCAGATGTGTACTAATCAAGGTCTCACTTTTATCTTGCTGAGTGGCAATATTACTACCTGCCAAATTAAAATTAGCCAGAGTGACAGAAGTTTAAAGATAGTCTTGCTGATCAAGCACAGAAATGTTGATAGTGTTATTCTACCTCAGTTTAGCTCCTCATCAATGAACATACAGGAAGTATTTATTAAATGAAATTAGCATTGATAACATAGCTTGTCACTTCATAAAATATACAATCAGTATAAGTGGAGTATATATTTAAAAAACCTTTCATTTGGCTCATTTGTTGTTTTTTTCTTATAGTATGTAAAACTTTGAATCTGGTTCTTCCCAGGAGGAATCTGTATGAGCTGCAGACTGCAGAGGCATGTATAAAAGTAAACAAAGAATCCTCTGATCCAAAACATTATCATACACACCTGTATTAACAGATATGGTGGTCTTTTCTAGGTCTCCCCATTCCCGTAGCATTTCCTTTCATTTTTAATTCAGAACTGTTGTCTCTCCATCTACAGTATTTCCTGTATATACGCCAGTGCATACAAGTATTCCCAAGTGTCCCAAGTAAAAAGTCATCATATTGGCTGCAAAATCTGCCCCTTTGATAACTTTAGTAGCAGTTGCCCCCCTTGTGAAGCCCGCAGACTCTAGCTTGTCAGCACGCTACTGGCAGAAGGACTGTGCTGCATATTGTAGTAGAGACTTAACAAAATGGCTTGGTAGTGGAAAAACAAGTTGTTGTAAAGGTGTTGAATACAGCATGCATTTATCCTACACTGTTTTCATGACTTGTTTTGAGCTAAAACTTCTAAAATTGCAAAGAGTTGTTGGTCTGCAGCAATATGACGCTCAAGCTTTTGTGCCAGCTCTTTTTGTATAGAGGCAGAGCTGAGCTCTGTCACTTTGGCATTATCGCCATTAGCCTCATATGAACCTACAAAATAAAATCCTCAACTATCGCTTTAACATGCTAAGAGCACATATGCAGTTGTTTGACTGTCTTTCCAGGATGAGATGCCAGTTCCTTTTACTAATCCACATATAGTGTGTTATCCACATATGAAATACAGCATATATGTAAATGATCTACTACTGTAACCAAGGCGACAGCTCAGTTGTCAGCGACACATATGTGAACCATATGTGAAAATCAGCCTCTGTTTGATGTCCTGCTGTGTAACTCAGAGAATCCCTACAGAGTGTTGTCCTGTGTTTTCATTTTAGGGTGCCAAGAACCACGGTGTGGTGATGCCTGACGCCAACAAAGAGAACACCATCAACCAGCTGGTTGGTGCTGCATTCGGAGCAGCTGGCCAGCGATGCATGGCTCTCTCTACGGCTATTTTTGTAGGAGAGTCTCGTGAGTGGCTTCCAGAGCTGGTGGAGCGCTCCAAATCATTACGTGTGAATGCAGGTAGTTCCATTGATAGCCATGTCTACACAGAGAAAATGCCCTTGAAGAATAATTTAAAGTAAAGCAGCTTTTCTATACGTTTAGCGTGATTTAAACATTCATAGAGAGAAATGATGCTTGTGTGTACCTAAGGTGATCAGCCTGGAGCAGACGTGGGTCCCCTTATCTCTCCTGAGGCCAGGGCCAGGGTGGAGTCCTTGATCCAGAGTGGGGTGGATGAAGGTGCCAAGCTGCTGCTGGATGGGAGAAATGTTGCAGTCAAAGGATACGAAAATGGCAACTTTGTAGGACCCACCATCCTGAGCAATGTCAAGGTGAGAACTGACTTAAAAAATGTCATTAAATCACATCTGAATTAATGCAGTATAAAAAACAAGTGTTAAGGTGAACTTTTCACATAAACTTGGCACAAATCTGCCTCTTCTGGGATGAGATAAAACAAACACTCTGTCAAAGCCAGCTCTCCTTCAGTAAAGCTCTTCCTCCTGCATATATTAAAGAACACAGCACAGAGAAACGCTTCACACTTTGCTGTTAGACATTTAAATGTCCTTCATATTTGTCATGTACAGAATAAATGTTGAGCATTATTTCATATGGTCTGTCTGAACAGCTATGGCCCAACAATGATGCTTTGTAACAGCTGCAAATGTTTTTTACTAAAGGATTGTGATGTTTTGCTTTGTTGATTTATTGGTTCAAATTCCTGTTTAAGAGAGTGTGAAGGATGGGTCATTAATGGGTGATTGAACTTGGTTATTGAAACTTCTCGCACTACCTTCTCTGTTTTTATTGTTTGTAGGATTAGTCAGTCCACATAGGATGTGTTTGCATACCAAACAGTGACTCTGAGCAAAAGCTGAGTCTGGTCAAATTGAACGAAAAATAAGGATTAATATGAAAAAAGTTGCCTGTTTGTTACATTGATAAAATTTGAGTTCCTGCACAATTTTCACCCTCTGATGTGTGTAAAATCCTCTGTGTCCACTAGAAGAAGCAAGTGTGTAGGTTGAGTGCCCCCATCCCCCAGAGGACAAGGCTACCCCTCTTTCAACAAGACTGTATAGATCACCATTCAGCTGAATAATATCTCTCTATGATTTTTTTTATCCATATTTTCCAGCCCTACTGCAGCACCGAGAGTTAACTTTCTTACTCAGGCGTGACTGTCACAGTCAGGACATAAGAAAATAGCCTCACTGTATAACTTGTAATTTCCACTGCAACATTTTCTGGAACAGCCAAGTCTCATGTAGTTTCAATGAAAGGTGATATAATATTGCCTAAGGGGAGCTGTAAAGTAAGCCTTCCTCTCTTGTTTTCAGCCTAACATGAAGTGTTACAAAGAGGAGATCTTCGGCCCGGTGCTGGTTGTCCTGGAGGCAGACAATCTGGATGAAGCCATTGCTTTAATCAACAGCAACCCTTACGGCAACGGCACCGCCATCTTCACCACCAACGGAGCTACGGCACGCAAATACACACACGAGGTGGACGTCGGCCAGGTGAGAGCACGAGCTGAATATCAGAGTAATGGAGGAGCTGCTTGTGCTGTTCGGTAGTCAGACTGTGTGTCATGATTCAATGTGACAGTCACCTTTTGGTTTTATTTCAGTCCTCAGTGAATCACCTGCAAGAGACTTTGATGAGTAAACAGATTTGTGTGGGAGGCGTTCACTTTCAAAAGGAGGAAACAGACATTGTTCATGTGAAGTGGGAATATTTATTGGAGCGACATGACGGCTCAAAGGAAAAATGCTATAAAGAATTCATGAAAGTGAAACACCCAGTGCTGAGTTTTCTCTTCTACATTTAACAGCTCCTCCTTTAAACCAAAGCTGCTTCTGCTTATTTTTGTGGCATCCAAGTCTCATAAAACAAAACCACAATCTTTCATGTACATTAAAGGCATACGACGAAGATTTTTTTAAGAGATGAATTATTATGCCTAAAAGGACAGTTTGATTTAAGACGGTTGTGAACGTAAAGCAACAATCTTTTTATTCCAAGCAGCTTCTCTCGTTTCATTTTCATAAGACGCGCAGAGGGTGTTTTTGCCCATCATTTACTTTTTGCACAAATAACCAGGAGCATCCAACGCATCAGTAAATCTTAATTCTGTAAGATGTCAGCTACCAGTGGGTATGTAGATAATTTTTGGCAAGTGTGCAGTAAGAGGAAGGAGAGTAGCCAACTTTAGTAAGTCTGGCCCAGAATGTGTGACAATCTGATAATTGAGTCTTCTTTTAGAGGAATCAATTCACAGTCTTATAGAAGATTTATAACGTTTCTTGGGCTGATAGATGAGAAAAGTTTTTACATCCTTTTTTCTTGAGAGGTTATTAAGATGAATGTCTCCTTCATATAAACTCTTAAAGAGAACTCAGAGGAAAATGTGTTAAATTAAAGATGAAAACTTAATTCTGCTATGTTACAAAGGATTTAAAATCAAGCATGTCCTTCTAAGTTAAGGAAGATTTTTTTAAAGAAAATACTTGATGACATAACCTGATCCCTGTAGTTGTTGTATCTCTGCTGTAGGAATGAGGGATATTGCAATAAAAGGACATTGCACTAGCTTGTCATTCAGATCTAGATATTGCACTATGATACAATACATGGAGTTATTTTAATCAAATGCAGTGAATTTGCACATGCTTAAATACTTGGGACAACAATTATTTTGTAATGTTATTCTATGGTAGACAAGCATTATACAGCAATGTATAAGGATCAATTTTTGAAATAAGAAAAAAAAATCACTTTTTATGAGGAAAAAAATTGACATTTTTTCAGATTAAGAAGCTGTAAATTTGCAAGAAACTAAAATCTGCTAAAGACTTTTTGAGTCAATAAAGCCAATAAATTAATGAGAACAAAATTTAATAAAGTTGGCCGTTTTTAAAATCTCATTTCAGTTTTTTAATCAAAAAAAATGGTCATGCATCCATCCAGTGTGCTGCAGCACATGATGGACAAATGTCATTGTCTTACCTTGTCCAAGTCGGTCTGTTTTCTCCTTTAGGATAGCCCCAGTAATAGTGACCCTGCGAAGACCTGATACTGTTCATACTGAGCTGAAACCCCAAATATTTTGTTGTTACTCAGTCTGCTAAAAACCTACTCATACCCCATCCAAATATATGTAAAAAATGTATGTGATGTGCAAATTGTGTTTCATGTGTAAAAATTACTTGCAGAGAGATATGAAAAAGTATTTGTATACGATGTTTGTAACATGTTCCCCCTGATTTTTTTCTCCCTTAAAGTATCACCTTTTTAAGGCTATCTGAAAGACAGCATGAGTTTTAACTAACTGGGTTTTATTAAAATTGTATCGAATTAGGAAAGCATAATATTTTTGTTGCACATATTTCAAAACTTTTTCTTTATATTGATACTGATATAAAGAAATGACAAGTAGTTATTTTTGGATTGCACCTATGTCATACTGTATATATAATGTATTTTTGACAATAACTGTAAAATTAAGCTTCATATGCCTTTTCAAAAGCTAAAACACTGATTTACTTGCCTGCTGCGTGTAAATATACAGCAGGTAAATATTTAAGGCTAAAATATCAGCGGGGACATCAGCAGAATTTTTTTATCTGCTGATGCTGATACCATAACGATAATATCTTGCATCATTTTAATGAAATCACCCCTTTTCAGTTTATTGGTAAAAGCTTTAAATGTATTAGCTGTAAAATCATAACTCATTGTTTAGTCTCATCCAGCAATAGTTGTGTTTAAATGTTGTCCATCTGTTTCTGGATTTGCACAGATTGGCGTGAATGTCCCCATCCCCGTCCCCCTCCCCATGTTCTCCTTCACTGGTTCCAGAGGTTCATTCAGAGGAGACACAAACTTCTACGGCAAGCAGGTTGGAAACAGATTGTTTTATATACTGGTAGATCATGTTTGGGGTGGAGTCTGACTGGTGGCAGAAAGTTAACAAGTTGTGGTTGAGGTCAGTTTTCACTGGAAGTTCTGAATGATGAGCTCCTGTAGTCTTTAAATGTTTGACAACTGACACGTCAAACATGGGATGAGACTTACTCTCTGCTCAGTGAGTCAACAATCCAACTACATGATCAAAATGAAGTGTATGGACTTCTTAACTTTGAAAACCTCTGGTCAAATACTGTGACTAAAAGTCTTTACACACATTAATTTCTCAGGAGAGTTGTGTCAGAATGAGTGGGCTTTCCCTCTTTGTCCCAGTTCATTTGAACTTTTGTAAGCACAGCAATCAACCTTAGTTTTGGGACAATCCATCAAGCTGAAGTGGCCTGAGAGAGAGGGTCTCAGCTTGATATCAGCTGAACCCTGGTGCACTTTATCTGCATTAAGGACACTTTCAACCCATCGACCTGGACAAAAATGCTAACGTGCTAACTCATTGCACTAAGCAGCAGCAGCAACTATATAAATAGTTGTATACTTGATGGATGAGTTTATTTCAGACCTATAACAAAGGCAAATATAAACAAACAGACAATAAAAGAGAGGCACATAGCTTTATTAACACCACTCATCCTCTCCTCAGCAGAGCGTAATGAGTTCCCTTCTCATCAGCAGGACTCGACTACACTGAGCAGTTAAAAATCTCAATTAGTTTTCAGAACTTTGTCCTGCTCATTTTAACGGGTGAATTTTTCATTTTCATCTCTTTAGCCTCAGCTTCTACCAAGCTGGCTTCTACTTTTCCAGAGTTTCTGCTATTAATGCTACAGGTGTTACAGTGCAAAGGGTTACCACGTTGACGCATCAGCCATCAGACAAATCCTCATCCGTCAAAATATTTATTTTGCATCAGTCCTCATTGCTCTTAATTAAACCATGTCTCATTTTATTGGTCCGTTAGCTTGCCAGCTGGCGTCCGATAAGGCTTAGTGTGACCTTTCAGCATGATTGGAGCAAAAAGCCTGTGAAGTAATTACGTAAAAGCAGTCTTCCCTTTGTGAGTGCCAAGTTCTGCTTTACAATACAGCAGTGTGAACAAAAGTGAACCCAAGGAGAAATGTAACAATTCGATTATTTTATGATCTGAATCAGCTGTATGTGTGAAAGACTGAATTCAAAATAGTTTCTAATATCATTTCTGCTGTATAAAGTGGATCTGCCCTGTTTTTGTGTTCCTCTCCTTATGCTCCCACTTTCTTTCTGCCACCTTGATATGAGCTCCACTGCTGAGACATAATTGTGACATCGACTCCAAATTTATGCATGAAACATGCGCATAAAATGGTTGCTGACACAATCATGCTTCCCTTTCACACCAGGGCATCCAGTTTTACACGCAGATCAAGACTGTGACTTCACAGTGGAAGGCCGAAGACGCCACTTTGACCAGCCCTGCCGTTACCATGCCAACAATGGGACGCTAAGCTAAACTGACGGCACATCCAGCATTACTGTCACTGACTTCTCATTTGCCTTAGGAAGGATCGCGAGGAGTGGGTTAGAGGGGGAGAAAGGTTTATGTCCTTTATTTGCCAGGAGTTGGTAGATGGTGACTTTTAACATCTCAGAAGATGTTGCACAAACACATAAATACAATTCAACCTCATTTAAAGACAAAAATGATCAGTGCTGTCCAGCTCTTCATGGGTTTGTTGTTTTTGTTTCAGTACTTTTTGATTAAATTGGGGTTTGTATTCTTTATCTGTGGGAGGCTCGTGTCAAGTTTTTAAACCTACATTAGATCAGGGATTCAGTCTTTAAAGCAGCTGCAGTCAGTGTCTTCCACTTTTGTCTGATGTGGTTCTTTCCCCCTTTTTGTCATCGGAGCTTTATTTCAAAAGTCCATATAAATGTTAAAAGTCTTCACTTGAACAAGGACACTCCCTTACTGTCACTCCATCCAAACTGAAATAATGTTACCAGTTCTGTGTGGACACTTTACCGTGTGTTTGGATTTGTCACCTGTGTGTGGAATAGAGGTTCGTGGTTTTGTACTGTATTGTCTGAGTGATGCTCTTTAGTGTACATGAACAGAATAGAGGCTGAATTGCAGTGTTGGAAACGACGTGAATGTGACATTTGATGTTCCTTATAAAGTGTAGGAGAGAAATTGTGAAAGAATGTTATGTGCTCAACATCTTTTCATCTAATGTATTTGAGCCGCGTTAAACTTTCTTCTTTTGTCTCTACTTACTTTAGTCTGACCAGAGTATCATGATTTGTTCAGTCTGTGGTTTACTGAATAAACACACTGTAATTTGACTCAATTGAGTACTGATTTTTTGTTGTAATGTAATATATTCATTACAGTTAACTACAGCTCTGTGGTTTACTGGAGCAATATGTGTAAAGTCTATATGATGGCCGATGAACTGTACAGATAAAAAGCATTTCATATTTGAACGTGAATTGTTCCTATTCAGAAATGTAACCTGTAATTTAGCTGCTGAAAGCTCCCTACTGTTCTGAGTGCCAGTAAAACCTGAATGCTAGAAATAATGCTGTTCTGATTACTTTCCACAAGCTGGATGAGCATGGTTTTGCTCCATTAGATAGATGCACTTGATTTGTATACTGCATGTTGTGGTCATCTTTGAAGCAGACATTTAGTGGTGAGTGGGATCTGTAAACAATCCTCAGCATTGCTTGGGGGAAGTTGGTCAAAAAATAGTAATTCCTTTTTCTAAAATTTGCTTCAACCATAAAAGGTACAAATAATAATAAGACATACCAGAACACTCTAGTCACTGTAGAGACTCACATAAACACATTGGACAACATTGTTCACTGTAATGGACAATTTATAACAGAAAAGATTGTTATCCTGTTGAAAATGTCAAAACTAGTGACAGGTTTAATGTGGGAGCCTGAATTCAGTAAAAATGTCCAAATATTTCATGCAGTGTTTAAGCTCAAAACAGGACTTAAATTTAAGATGAAGTGCTTGGAAAGAGTCGTGTTGTAATCATCTCTCTCGTATAAAAGCAATCTAAAGAATCTGCTCATTGAACAGAGACATGAAATAAGTTTGAGGATTTTATATTACATAAAACACTTTTACTATAATACTTGATAACAAAATGGCTCAACATAATTAGATCATCAGACAGCAATGTAAACAGGAGGTTATAAACATTTTTCATGAAGAATTAATCAGAAGTTCTTCATGGTTAACCTGAAATTTCCATCCTATTATCGACCCATCCATCATTCTGCTTATTCTTATTGGGGTGGCAGGAGGCTGGAGCATATCCCACCTGACACTGGGCAAGAGGAGCACTCCCTGAACTGGTCACCAGCTGATCACAGTGCCACGTAGAAAGGTGGACAGCCATTCATGCTCACTCCATGGGCAATTTTGGAGTCATCAACCAACCTAATATGCATGTTTTTGATCTGTAAGAGGAAGCCAGAGTGCCTGAAGGGAACCCATTTATGCACAGGGAAACATGCAAACTCCACACAGAAAGGCCCTGACCAACTGGCAGCCTCCTTGCTGTGAAGCATGTGCACTACATACTGCACCACGCTGCCCCATCCCTTCCTATGGTTGTTAAAACATGCTGATCTTTACTGATGTCTTTTTGTTTGAGGTAAAAAACATTCGCTCCCAGATTTTTCCAAAATTTGATCTATAGACTTGCCAAGGCCCTAAGATGACAAAATTGTATTGAGACACTTCAAAGCATTTTAAGGCTGATAATTTAACCTCCTTGTTATACACCTTTTTTAAGACTTTTCAAGCTGGTTCGTGCCTTGTAATTCAAAAATTAATTTAAGACTTCATAAGGCCTTGAATTTCAGAATTCTCCTCTAAGACTTCTGAATACTTTGTAAGATGGTTATGGTCTGAAATTCCAAAATCCTACTTTAAAGAAAGAAAAAATACTTTTTAAGTATCAATGAGTGACCATGAAGACCACAGACTACCTGGCATGTCCGTTGAGGATTTCCGTGTTCTCTCGCAGTTTCCCAGCAGTAATCCCCACTCACGAGTGGAGAAAAATGCAGAATTTCAGACAGTAACTCAGGCAGGTCCAACTGCTCTGCAAGGCTAAGAGATGGGACCATGTCATTGTTACGCAAGTCACAAGTAAGTATCAAGTCATTGTCCTCAAGTCCCAAGTCAAGACCAACAAGTCTCAAGTCAAGTCCTAAGTCTTACAGTTGAAGTTTGAGTCTTTTTGAGTCCATCTTGGCTGCTTCTCTCTGGTCTGTCATGTTGTCTGTCACTGGGTTTGACTTAAATACATTTGTTTTCCTGGTCGAATGTTGGCTAACACTGACTGACAGGTGGATTTCTGTAAAACAGACCCAGTAGTTTCAGGGGTTGCATTTACAGCTAAAGGCAATCAAACCACAGGTTGAGAACCACTGCACTAGTAGACTGCATTGGGAGGTTGATCCTTTACAGACTGCTCTTACATCATGGAGAAAAAGTGGTGCAGGATATCACGGGATGAATTTATTGTTTAGAAAAATGTAAGTGAAAACAAGAGCTGGACTGCTCAGAAAGTTCAGTTTCAATTAACTAAATGTCTGACTCGTCATTTTTTGAACTGTTGTGTCCACTTAAACCGTGCACATGAGCCAATGAGACACCATTTCAGTACCAATAAACACACTAACTGATTCAGGATCCCTGTCCTGTGCACTGTGCATCTTTAGTCTCACCGGCACACATAGAAGCCCTTTGCGCTAATGCAAGGCGCAGAGTGAATTATTTGATCAAATTTGATTTTCCCTTCATGTGCAGTACTTGCAAATTTTGCAAATAGGTGGGGGATTTTTATGTCTGTTGGCTGATAGAGATAAGGTGGGTTGTATATAAAACAGAAGAAAATGTAGACAGTTAAAAAGTTGTGTGAATTGTGTGTAGTCTTTTAACAAAATTCAATTTTGAAAAACATTTTGAGAGAGAAACGTTTCAGTCACAGTAAGTCTTAGAACTTAGAACTAACTGTGTCCTTGAGAAAGACACTTAACCCCAAGTTGCTCCCACTGCTGAGTCAGTGGCATGTAAATGAGCATGAAAGGGCATAAATGTGTTAGACATACTGATGGATAACTAACACTGAAACTCAGAACCATCAGTGAGTGAATATGAGAGCGAATGGGTGTGAATGGGTAAGTGGGACCTGCGGTGTAAAGCAGCTTTGAGTAGTCAAAAAGACTAGAAAAGTGCTTTATAAGCTCAAGTCCATTTACCAAATATTATTTTCTCTGTAAAGTCCAGATGCAACAGTCTCCAGCCTTGACAACCCCTCTGTGTGTGTATGGGGGAAAAATGAAATCATCATGTGACCTCTAAAACCTGACTGGAGGAAACTGTGATGTTAGAACTCTTGTAGTGTTACAGCCATCCCTGGTTTCCCCTAATTCAATTTAGATAAATACATAGTGAGCCTATAGTATTTCGAGTGACTACTGTTGAATTCTTTTGTTACATGAAAACTTGATGGAAAACGCTTTTATCTTTTTAGTTATGGACAGAGTAAGACCTGTCCACATGCCATTACGGAGCACACCTACTCAAATCTACACTCTGTGTGAAACTTTGACATGAGAAAGGTCCTTTAAGAAAGAAAGGAACAATTTAAAACCAATATTTTCAGAAAAGTTTTACAAAATTATACAGCATTTAAAAGCTTTTTCAAATTGCTCAAATTTACTGAAAATAATGACATCTTAAGTGGAAAATTCTACAATGATGATGATGATGTACTTCATAAAATATTTTATTTACAGAATAAAAATGTAATAAGAACAGAGTAATAGTAAAAACCAGGCACATGTGGAAAGAGGTTAATTAAGTGAAGTGTGAGACCCTCAGAGGCCTGCCTCACAGCACGATCTCTTTATGAGCTACTGTAAAGAGAAAGGTCCCAGAGGAAGCAAAGTGACATGGCTTCAGCGAGTCGCTGTGCTGAACGAAGTCCTGAAACTTTATTTTGAAATTGGTGGAATCATTTGTCATTTTCATTCTTGTACTTTGGCAGCAGGTTATTGACAAACAAGAATGACTCTGACCCACGAAATCATGGTGGACTCTCAAATAAATGATTTCTGTTACTTATTCAAAATTAAAAAGGGAAAAACTAACTTTATGAAATGAAGATAAATTAATATTATGGAACAGCAATGTCTGGCTCGACTGTGAAAACCATTGGATCCAAACCCCGGTCTCCCCTAATGCTCTGGCCCCTGAGCAGTTGCATCGTCTCAGTGCTGATGACGTCATGGGCTGTCAGCTGCTGGGCTGCTGCTGCCTGTCGGACATCATGGTGAGCAAGGGTTGTTTTTAACTGACAAAACCACAGTAAAATGTTCTCGGGTGTGCTGCAGCTGTTTCCTCTGTTTGTTTGTTTGTTCTTCTGTTCATCTTTGAGCTCTCCTGAAGATCCGATAGCACGAGCGACCGTTAGCCTACTTGTTGACAAACTTCACCGGCTAGCTTTCTCTGTTGCAACACTCGTGTTAGCATCTTAAAATAAATTACTGAGAATATATTAACAACACAGCAAAGAAGTGTTTTTCAGCACTGAATCTAATAGCTCTTATTAACTATTTTGCGGACGTCAAGACACACTTAGGTGTTCAAAGCCACTTTTGTCCGGTTAAAAGAAGTTAACGGCCAGTGTATAGTCCCAATGTGCTACCATTTTGGATGGGGACTTGCCGTTGGTGGTTGTCGTAGTTACATTTTTAGGAAAAGAAATGAGTTCTTGCAAGTGCCTCTTTGTTTTCAGTACTAAGGTAAAATGTATTTATCATACTTCTTATGAATGAAACTCACCTTAAAATCTAAAAGGAGTGCTAGAAGCACAGAAGCTTTCTGTTTAAGGTCAACAGGTAACACGGTAACACTTCACACGGAAACATCAATGTTTGGTCACAACAGACATTTGGGTCACAAACCAGCCGCCGAACAATTTAAAAGTACGCACATATATTCTTAAAAATCACCAACACAGTACTAATTTGATCATTAGCGCAACACTTTGCTATATTTCTTTTATTAACATCCTCCCAGTTGACATTGTTTTATGAAACATTAATTATTTTGTCCAATGGCACCCTAGTTTGTATTTACAGAAAATACTGGTTAAAATACATCGTTTGGTGGGGAATATAAACTTTATGGATCCTGAAGCCATAGATTTGTATGTCAGAGTTCATTGCTTCAATACTCCCATTAAAGTAAATTCACTTTAGTCTAATGTTGGACAATTAATCAAAGTTTACTTTAGATTACAATTACTGCCTCCCACAATTAAGACAATCGAGTAATCGACATTCAAAGAGTATGGTGCAGTGACATGTTGATCTTTTTTCCCTTTTTTCTATCACTGTAAGCATTTAAATTTTTAATACTAAAAAAAAGAACATATGCTAAATGAAAGCATATGGTGCATGTTTTAGAATCAGCAAGGAAATGTGTATCATAATCATGACATCAATATCATTTTAAACTAGAAAAGCACTCGTAGAGCGCAGACCTCCGCCGAGCAGCACAGAAAGAATCCTTTGAACAATTCCTGGATCCAGACGGTGATCTGGATCAACACCAAAATCGAATCACTTCTTCCTTTTCCCATGCTGAACATTTCTTGAAAATTTCATCAAAATCCATCCATAATTTTTTGAGTTAATATGTTCACAGACAGACAAACAGACAAACTGTCCCCCAAACATAACCTCCTTGGCGAAGGTAATAATTTTGATTTTGATTTTTCCAATAATCAAGCTGCCCTGCTTTGTCATCCCAGTCAGCATCTCAGACAGAGTAATTTTACAGGTGGATCAGTTTGTAAAACAAGAAGTTTTTTTTTTTTTTTTTACCTTGGTGACTGTGAACATACTCCAGCAGTCATCATCATAAATGAATGTGAGAGCTGTACTTCAGGCAAAATATGGACTTTTTTGAATGCATTCTCCTTGTTCAGTGTTACCAAGCAGTCAGACTGTCTGAAAAGGTAATCTGTTAAGGTGGAAAAAAAACAATGTTGCCGTCATTATCAAAAATATCGAACAATTGCCATTTCAATGTCTTATATCTTAACTAGGGATGGGAATTGATAAGATTTTATCAATACCAATGCTGTTAACTATCCTGCTAATCGATCCAATTCTTTAACGATTCCCTTATCGATTCCTGCAGATTTTGCGTGCAGGCAAATGTTGTTCTGATTTTCAGAGGCAACAATGTCAAACACACGTCACAGTATAGATAACTGATTCTGCAAGTTGCTGGTGTTTCCACTCACTTAAGGTTGTGTAGTAGGTGCAATGAAAATTAAGCTACGATTCTGATGCTTCTGAACCCTGTCAGTGGAAGGATTTGATAAGGGAATTGATAAGCAAAAAGATTAATGATATCAATTCTTTGATGGAGCTGTTAACGATTCTTAACTGGAATTGGTTTTCGATTTCCATCCCTAATCTTAACAAAAACACACTTTTGATAGTCTTGTTATGTTAGAGATCTGTCTACAAATGCCTCTTAATATGAACCCCTTGTCTGCAGAGCTTGACAAACTAAACCTACCACCTAATGATATGTGACAAACTAGTAAATAGTAGGGATGGGCATTTTATCCGATTCGCAATCAGTGCATCGATGCGAAGGTCTATGGTAAATTGCATCGGTTGGAGTGGTGTGCATCGGATTAGAAACTGGGCTGAAACCACAATGCATCGCCTTGTAAAAGCTTTGCATCGGTAAAATCCGATGTCATGTTGTTATATATATATTTTTTAAAATTTATAATTATTATTTTCAGTGCGCTGAAAGTGCTGTATTTTTTCAAACTGCTGTTTATATGTTTAGTCTAAATTGTTAATGACAGCTTTGAAGGCTGAGCTCCACTACTGTTAGGCCTATGTCCCTGTTTGTGAAATAGGCCTACTTTTTTATGTTGACAAACACACCTCCTGACTGCTTAAGTAGTCTACTGTAAGTGGTCTGAAGTGGTCTTGAAGGAACAATAAAGTTGAGTTGAATTTGCACAGATTTGCATCGTTATTGCATCGTGGCAGGAAGATAAATCGTATCATCCTGAATTTGTAGATGCTTCATGTGAATTGTTATTGTAATGTACCATAGCCTACATATCGAGATGCATATCATATCGTCCTGGGGATGGAGATTTCCATCCCTAGTAAATAGTAATATTTTTCTACATTCCTATATATCTTATATTTCTTTAAATTTCTAATTGTATATTCTATTATCATTATTCTATTTTTTATTGTTATTGCATTATTGCACTTTTTTGTGAGCTGCTGTGACAAAAAAATTTCCCCCAAGGGGATCAATAAAGAATATTCTATCTATTCTATCTATCTAAACTATTTCTTTGTATCATTGTTCAGTATCGAGGCAACGGAGTCTCTGATGTAGGAATCAGGACAAAAATCATACTGAACTTTTTTCAGTCCTCTTATTCTCTTTTCTTTCAGAATTTCCTTTTACTGTCTTTGTGTGTTTGATTAAGTGATGGTGTGTGTTGTAGGTGGATTGGAAGGGGGTGGGGTCTTATTTTTTCATTGTATGCTTTACAGCTTTTATATTATTCATTGTTATTTTTTATGTAAAGCACTTTTTGCTACAAAATATTGTATGAAAAGTGCAAAACAATTGAAGTTTGATTGATTGATCTCAGGCTGGATCTTTATTGTCATTTACAGGGACACACTACACGAGATGAAACCACCTAAAACTTTCGGGATGAGTTTAAAACATGCTTAAGACATGTAGTCTGGCCCTTGCATAGATTGGAAAGTTACTTTGGAAGGTATCAGTGCCAATACCTTCCAGGTTGGCTCATTGAAGATTTTCTAGGATCCCATAAGAGAGGTGAATTTCTGGAACTGTGACACCTCTGGCTGTAAAATAAAGTGGTTTTTCAGTGTTAGTTCATTTCACAGCACTGAGCCTCAGTTGAATATGTTTACTGTCTCAAGTCAGCTGTGGAAATTAAGCCATTTAAGAGACAACAGGCAAGGAATGTTACAAAAACTCCACTGGATCATGAGGCAAAGTGGATAAATCATGCAAGGTTCTCTGCATTTTCTTGTCTTTTTATTTCTTTTGGGCATTAGCCAGAAACCACAGATCCTCTTTAAATTGATAAAAGTTACTTTTAATTACAGCAAAGTGACGGCATATGACCACACTTGCGATGTTTTAATGACATCTCTTGCTGCTGTATAGGAATGATAGGTTATATTGTCACAACAAGCAGATGATTGCACATAATCTCTCTGAGCATTAGTCATGGTCTCTCAACTCACACCTGCTTCTGTAAAATAGATAGGTCTGGTTTATTTTGTGACTTTTCAAGCTATGAGTGGCCTCAAATTGGCAAATGGCCTGCCTGGAAACAAGATTTAAATGCTGGATAAATGAAAATGAAACTGTGAAAACTGTTCATTACTCGTCGGCTATATTTCCAGACAGCACTGCACTTATGAAGCTTTACTTATAGAAACATAAATAAAGAAGGAAGAGGGAGACGGAGCTCTTATCTGCAAGTCATGAGTGCATAAAACATTGTATATCCAGTTTTAGTTTCTATTAATTTCTGTATCTTGCTCTGGGCAATCACGTAGAAGAAATGTCTGAAATGTAACATTTTAAATTGGGATTCACGGGTGGGAGAATTACTGATGAAATTCAGTTTTAAGGGTCTTTATTTTCTGTTTGCCGAATGCTGACATTGTCTCAGCGGGGGTCTCTCACACAGCGGCATCTCACTGAGGCTTTGAAGACATCATTATCGCTCACATTTCATATCCGACTTTTGTAGAGACATGCTGGAGTTCCCGTTTATTGATTGAATGTGGGGATCAAAGGATCAGGGTGCACGTTGAAAGTGTGATGTTTTCTAAAGCATGGGCAGCTGTCGACTCAGCAGGTCGAGGACTTGATTTGAGGATTTGTCTTTAAGTGGTTGGTTGGGAAGTGTGACAGGGAGTGGTCAAATAACCTTGGATGAAAACATCTCAATCACCTCTGAATCATCTTTCTCGTGTCGCTAAGCAATCCAGCATCTCCTCTTACAAGACAGTAGCAGTGATCGATGTCATTTTAATGTTATCATAGTCCTGTAGCTACAACCTGCTCTGTTTTCCTCCAGAGTGAAGATGAAGCTCTCCGTGCTGTTTCCACTCCTGGTTCTTCTCACTGCCGTAGACCTGAGCAGTGCCCAGGTCAAGACCTCGCTGATGGGTTTGACTCACAGCATCGGGAGCATCCTTCCCAACATCTACCGGCCTGCCAACCACAGCAAGATCTTCTACGCTGTGATGTTTGATGCTGGGAGCACCGGGACAAGGATTCATGTGTACACTTTCATCCAGGGAGACTCAGGTAATAGCGGCTTGTACCGCCTTATTCTGCTCCTTTATTCACGTTATTTATCAGAATGAAGGATAAGAGGCAAGTTAAATGATGTGTTTTGTTGTAGCAAGGGTGCTGTGCAGTTTATTTGCATTTAAGGTGAAATACTTTAAAGCATAGTGTGCACAGGGACTTACAAATGGTTATAGGTGATACATTTGGTGAAAATAAGGGCCATTAGCTGAGTCTTAATCAATTAAAAGGTAATAAAATCTATTTTCTGCTGCAGGCTCAAATTTTCTTAGTTTGCATCCATCATGAGCTCATCAACTTTAACCTTTTTCATTGATCACATAGTGAAGAGGTGTTTTTTTCTCTCCTGAATAAAAATTGCATCACGTTAATTGAATAACTGATTTCTTTCTTGCTTTTTCCCACTTAAACATTTGATTTTCCATGAATGATTTTAAGCTACCACAAATGTAGACTGTGTAGTTTTGGTTTCTCACATTACTAATGTACCTTACTGTGTCAATAACAAACCAGTGAAATATTAAAGACCAAATCAATTCCAGTCCACCTCAGTTATATAGCCGTTTTCTAAACAAGTTATCAAAAGAACTGCATAGCGAATGATAAGAAGAAATGAAGAGAAAGCAAAATGAGCATGAAATGCATAAAACAAAAACAAAAAAACTACCCAAAAAAAAGCCACTTAAGAAAAAAAATGTCGATGAAGAGAGACCAAAGAGGAAATATAGTTGGAAGACAACACTTTAAAGAGGATTAAGGTTGAGAGGTATTTTATTACAGAAGTTAACCATGTCCATAGTTTAGGGGCCACAACAGAAAAGGTCGTTTCACACTGGGCTCTCAGTAGGGCTGGGTGAAATAGCCTAATCATAAAATCTCCTGCCTACTCCACACAAAATTCACTTGTAATTCTTAATCATGTTTAACCCTGTCAATGGCAAAAAAAAAAAAAAAACTACAAATGAGACTGAAACTACAAGTTTTGCTTTAATTTATTCAAACACTAGATGTCAAAAAAGTGAACCGATTTCCCCTCTGCATGCTGTAATCTTGTCATGGGAAGGTGTAAAAGTCTGTTTTGTAGTTTTGATAAAGGAAGGCTTGTCTTCATCAAAGCTGCATTATTTTCACATCACATTAAAATAAGGAAAGTATTTAATTTAATCTTTAGCAATAAAAGTTTGTCTGTGAAAAAATGTTGGGCCATACCATCATAAAAATAGTGAAAACTTTCAGCTGGTGGTCAGAAATGAAGAGTGGAGTAAATGCTGTGAAAATATTATTTTAATTGTTAGATCTTCCAAAACAAAAAAAAAAATATGAATTGTTAGATTTAGTTTACAATTCACCCAGGTCTAATTCTTCTCCTGGATTTTGGGACGTCAAAAAGAAGCTGCTCTGTGGACCTCTGTGATCATGAGGGGGTGCAGACTTGTGGACACGTATGGAGGTGTTTATTTAAAGTCTCCCTTCAGTCGTGTTCTACTGGTGACACATGAAATTCAGACGGGGGCAAGAAGTGAAATGTGTCCATCAGTAGGAAGAGAGGAAAGTGATCGATAAAACTCTACCTGTTTCATCACAAGACTTAACAGACATCCAGTATACTGCCTTAACTAAGCAGAAGAGGGACTCCTCTGTCAGGCTGACCAGTTTACATGGCTTAAAACTATCAGTGTCACAAATAACTTCCCTCAGACCTACGATACCATAGGCCAGATGAGAGTTATCTAATCAAGAATCTTTAGGCTCACAGCTTTATTTATTTATTTCTCTTTAATATCCTTGGATCAATGGCAGCATTGAAAGAAATCTTTTTGCTCAAATAAGTACATTCATATGAGAAGTACCACTTTTAAATGAAACTAATGATACTGCAACAAAACACAAGCACATAGTTTTTCAATGGAAATACCGCCTCTCTTGCCTGAATTTCTTTAGATGACAGAAAATATATTGAGCTATGTTGCTATATAATTGTAGTTTTGTCTTTCCCAAAGTGGTCACGGTGCACCCTGCAGGAGTGTTGTCTGACCTCGCTCCTCAGTTCTGAAAACTGATGGGTTTTTTTAATCCAAGTTTACCACTGTCTCTCAGAGAACTTCTCAAAATGTATGTCCTTATTTGTCACTGCTGTACTCAAAAGTATCTCTTGCCTTTCTCTTGAAATGTAACCGGTAAGAAGAGCCTTTAACAGCAAAAAAAATGTCAAACTTTGTAAAGTCCAGTATGAAATTCACGGTTTATACATTGTATATATTTTTGTTGTTTGGCTCTTGCAAAAGTCTTATATTTGACTTTTGAAAGTGTGCAGCAGCCCTTTAAAGGCTTTAAAAGCTCAGCCTGGGCTCTGTAGGCCTGGATGCTTTAACTTCACTAGACAGAGGTTACACATGACTTTATTAACTTTTTTAGTTATAATCCCATTTTGTCAGATTGGAGTCAACATGCCTCATCTTTGAATAGGGGGATATAAGTCTGTGTGCTAAGCAGGGTTAAGCATCTTAATGCTTTTAATGACTTGCTGCATATTTGATGTGGGTGGATCTTGTGTGTTTAAGCAGAGCTGCCTGTTTTGGACAATGAGATGTTCCATTCCATAAAGCCGGGCTTGTCTGCATACGCCGACTCTCCTGAAATGGTGAGTTCATTTTCAAATCCAATCAATGATATCGAGCAGAAAGGAAAGGTCTGTCGGCTCTACATTGTGTTCAGAAATGCTGCTGATGGCGTCCCTCTGCGGGGAATCACATTTCACTGATGAAAGTTTGTAGGGAGTGAGAAGAGCAGAGTGACAAACAAGTGACTGATATGTAACACTTCAAGTGTTTTCTCGGCTCTTACCAGTCACCCTGTTGTCAGTGCTGAACAGTGCTGTGTCGTGCTTTTCTTAAAGGCCGCACACACAGTGAGGATGCTGCTGAAGGTGGCCAAGAAGACGGTGCCCCGTCTGGAGTGGAAGAGGACTCCAGTGGTGCTCAGAGCCACAGCTGGACTGCGGCTGCTGGCTGCAGAGAAAGCCCAGGCTCTGCTGGAGCAGGTAAAACAGTGCAGAGGTACTGAGATGTGACATACAGCTGGGAGCTCCGTCAAGTGGAGTGCAGTTTTTTATGGTTGGGGAGTTGTTAGGCGCTACATTGTCTGACACTTTCAAAGGAAAGTGCAACCTCTTATCCAGAGAAGGAGCAGGCGGGGAAGAATGGAGCGTTTTCTCTGCTGTAGCAGGTAGTTCAGTAACAAGAGGAACAGTATTGTTACCAGAGTGGTGGGAGCTCGGAGTGGAGGGGATAAGATAGTAATGGATGGCCCTGGGGCACCTTGAGCGATAAGTGATACTTTATTAATCCCCCTGAGGGGATTAATTAATCCCTTCAAGAGGAGGGCACCTCCAGATGAGCTACCATTACTGTAGATAACATTAAGGCCAGCTCTCCGAAGCTCTGTCTTTCATTCTGCCTGTCCTCCCTCTGGTCCTCTCCCTCTCTAGGTTCAACACGTGTTTGATGAATCTCCTTTTTTGGTCCCAGACAACAGCGTCAGCATCATGAACGGCACAAATGAAGGTAACGTCTACCCAGCCTCTGCCCCGACAAGCAACACTTTCGTCAGTAATCACAGCCACTCATGTTCTCTGCGTAGTGCTTTGGAGGTGGCATCAGAGATCCTTCTGCCCTACTTTCAGAGCAGGCTGTAATTTCTACTAGGAATCTGTTTACTGCAAACATTTGACTAAATTGCAGGAGATTATTGCTGTCGCTCATGATGACTCTCTCGAAAATGAACTTGCTCTTCACCTCAGAGTCGTTGAGACTTTAAAAGCTGATGATTACGTGCTGAAAATTTGTTTGTATTTGTTGTGCTGAGCTGTTAATGATTTGTCAGCATTTCAGCCCTATTTTCAGAAATCTCACTCCAGCTGAAGTGTTGGCACTGTTGTTTGTGTTCGCTGTGTTCATTGTAATTACTCGGAGAGTTTATCTGTCCTAAATGAACCTGTGCATTTCAGCTGAAACGTTGCGTTTCTTCTGTTTGTCTTTCATGAAGGAATCCTTGCTTGGATATCTGTCAACTTCCTGACGGGTGAGCTCTGCATGCTTTGCTGCATAACCGACAGAATATTTCTCCTGAGTATTTTCTCAGCTACTGTACAGCCAGACTCAGCTCAGTGCCTGAATTTGTCAGTGTCTTATTATAGACTGTGGTTCACAAGTACGGGCTAATGCGATAACAATGATTCTGTAGCCTGAAGCTGCGATTATTATCAGACTCACTGTTGGGATTTTTTTTTGCACTTATTTGGGTGTAACATTTTTTAGCATATTGGCCTTTTTTAAGATAATATCTCAGGTGTGACTGATGAGTTCTTCTCTGTTCTGGCTGTGGGATTAAAATGTTTTCAGGTCACTTGAAAGCTCACGCTAAGAAGACAGTGGGGATCTTGGATCTGGGAGGAGGATCCACGCAGATCACTTTCCTGCCAAAACTCAGGGTGAGTTGCTTGTTTGCGGATTTGAGTATAAATTACACTCACTTGTGATTCATAACCCACGGTGCCTTTTTCATTTCATTGTAGAAAACACTCACGAGTGCTCCTGTTGATGATTACATTGCCAAATTTGATATTTTCAACTCAACAGTTGAATTATACACCCACAGGTAAGGATGCAACAGTTCTGAGTGTCTCATTAAAGGCTCAGTTCATTATTTGTGACTAAGATGCGTTTTGGAGCTTTTGTCATTAATCAGATAGTCCGTTAGCGAGACCCTAACAACATCATGAAGTTGACAATTATTTATCAGTGATATTGAAATGATCCTTTTTAATGAAGTAACACTGTGCTGACATTGATTTTGGAAACTTCATCTGGGATATGCTGTAGCTCCTAGGCACAATCAATGGGTGTAGGTGTGCAAAATGCAAACAAAAAAAACAAAAGCATATGATCAGGTTTGGATTTATGGGAACACATTGTCCGAAGAAATCATGAAGAGAGGGAGAGGGTGTCACGCAGTGGTGTAGGGGTTACAATTTAAGAAGAGAACAGGGTCTCCTCATGCATGCATGGGTTTTCTGCAGGTTCTTCCTCCTTCAGACCAAAGCCAAACTTACTAGTCTAACTGGGGCACTGATAGCCTGTAGTTCTTAATATGAGTATACTAGAGTTTGTCTCAACATATCATCAGTCCAGGGTGTAGCTGCCTTTTGCAGGATAGGCTTTAGTCCCCAGACCCCAAATAAGTTAGACAATCTAAAAAAAAAAAGGATGGATTATAAGGCTGTGAGGTGTGTCAGGGGTTTGAAAAATATCAGCAGATTTTCAAACAAGGTTTGGGCAGTATTGTTTATATCAGTAAATGGTAAATAGACTTGAGCTTACATAGCGCTTTTCTAGTCTTGGACTACTCAAAGCTGCTTTACACCGCAGGTCACACTTACCCATTCACACCCATTCGCTCTCACATTCACTCACTGATGGCTCAGAGTTTCTATGTTAGTTGTCCATCAGTATCTCTAACACATTCACACCCACGCAGCAGTGGGAGCAACTTGGGGTTAAGTGTCTTGCCCAAGGACACATCGCCATGTGTCGCCCGGAGCTGGGCTTGAACCTGCAACCTCCCTATCACTGACCAAGTGCACTATCCAACTGCGCCACCGACGCCCCTAAAGCAGATATCAGTGTTGTTGTTGTGGCACAGAAATTAAGCTGGATTAGTAAAAAAGGAAAAGAGTGTCTCAGATGGACAGACTAATGATGTTTTTATCTGAGAAAGCTCAAACTGCTGGCAAAAAAAGAGCTTTTCTGCCTTTTACATTTGCAGCACAAAGTGCAATATGATGGCCATGCAAGAATTAAACCGTAGGGCGCATGTGCAAACCGCCATGGAAGTACTCATTTAATTTTGTATGTATTTCTTTCAAAAATTACATCAAGGGCTAATCTTAGTCCAACAATAGATAACGTAACAAAATGCAGTAAAAAAAAAAAAAAAAGTCAGAACAAGCACACAGGTTCGTTTAGAGTTGATCTGATGACTGCAGACTGAGGCATGCTAACACTACCCATTAACTTCCAGTGTTTGAGCTAAGCTAATTAGCTTGTCACTACACGCAGAGCTGAAAGAATGGTGTCAATCTGCTTGTTATGGACTCAGGAGTGAGGCAAGACACGAAAAGAAAAAAAAAAGCTGGCCTATCCCTTTAAAGGTCACATGTTGTCGTCTTAGATTTGTTCTGTCCCTCAGGAAATATATTTTATACGTTTCTTCCCTAAACCTCACTCAGGTATTGGATTGTAGAATGCACAGAAACCTCTGACTCAGCCCCGCTCAGAACAGGCTGTTTTATTGTAAATAGGCATGAGCTGTGTCGACTCTTAGAAAGAAAGTGGCTGTTTAATCAGATTTTGAGCACTTTGCTCTGTTTTTCACACAAAGATATATTTCCTCAACTGGAGCTGGCTATGAGCCGAGCAAACGCTTGGCTCAGAATAAGAGAGCGAATATACATGATATATTTAGAAAAAAATGTGAGTATACTAGATAGAGCAAAGGTCCAACAAACAAGCAGTAAATTGTATACACTATTAGATCCAGTGGACGACAGCTTTCAAATGAATCTAAAAGAAATAAAGCAGGTATTGCTACATCACTGTTGAAGTAGAAACGTTACATTTGATCTGATCTGTTTTTTAGTTTGGAAACTTCTATTATCTGATGAGGATGTGGTTAACAGGCTGTCCATTTGTTTGGCCCATTTTCAGAATAACTTACTGTTACATAGGCAGTCTGTTCTTGCTCGCTCTATTCACTGTGTAACAATGCTTTGTCCTTCATCCAGTTACCTTGGAAATGGTCTGATGGCAGCGCGGCTGGCCACGCTGGGTGCTTTGGGTGCAGAAGGTACGGTGCTGACATGACAAACAAAACATCCTGTCACCATTAGCTGTGGCACAGAGTTGTTTAATGTGTGTGTGTCTTTCTGACGGATACACATCAGTGAGTCAGTTCTCCAGTAGCTCTATCTCCACACACAGAGTAAAAAGAGTGAAAAGATGTTTTTATAGGATGTCTTTCTTCTAATAAACAATTCAGCTGAGACCCTGAGATGAATCACCAAAAAGCTTTAGAGGAAATTGTGTTGGTCCCCAGTTTTTGAGACAGTCTCAGACCACAGCGGCTGCTTGTGGAGTGGTTTAGCCAGTTAGAAAATTCAATGAGTCATGCTTGTGCTCTCACAGGACTGGAGTGGCGTGTTTTTAAAAGTTCCTGCCTGCCAAAAAAGTTCAGGGATGAATGGAGCTTTGGAGGGCTGACCTATCAAGTGAGCGGACACCCCGATGGTAAGTTTTAATACAACTACAATATGAACTGCAGGAAACACAAGGCTAGTTAAAGTGAAAATAAACATTTTTACCATTGATTTGATTTGTTGAGATGGGATTAGCCTTAGACTGCTATGTAAGGCTGGGTAACATCATGGTTTTAATATGTCAATATACAGTAATTTAAATTGCCATAGGCCAAGATTTTGGCATTTTGTTTTGATATAGTTGATTCAAGTCATTGATTCTTGACTTCAGTTTGGGTGAAATTATTACATGCAATGTCCAGTACACTGTCCAATTGTAAAAATATATTAGCTACATTTTAAGAAAGTGATGGAGCTGGCTTGGAGCAAGTTTCCAAAAAAAATTAGAGCAGCTAGACACATCTGTTGGTTTAAAATTTGTCTGAAGATCACTAGAGGGATAGTTTAGTATTTCTGAAGTTGGGTTGTATGAATTCCTTGACAAGTCAGTGAAGTGGCTGAAAGGTCTCGCAGCACCACTGCACCTTTAAAGAGAATGAGCTTAGACTGCCGGTAAGGTACGCTGCTGTTAACGAGTACAGTTATTTTGTATCATCATGTGAGTTTTACACAAAACTTGGGCCCTCTATTATTTTGGATGAATGTACAATTCAGTGAAACTTTTCAGAGGGCTACATTTTTTCTCCAGGAAGTGTCTATGTTAGGGTGGGAAGAATTTCTTCTTCTGCATGCTCCAGTTAATAAAGGCAAACATGTGCAGCCACAGTAGAAGGAACACCATTGTCATTTGTGTCAGAATAACTCAGAACTGGTTTAGTTTTTAGTTTCCGTAGTTGTTTTTTTGCCTTTCTGACTCCATAGAGCAAAGCTGCTAACTGATAGATCAGTGGCTTCACATAGCCATCTTAATATAGGGCCAACACAGAGACTTCCTGGAGGAAAAATGAAGCAAACTTATGTTTTACTACTTAACTATTCCTTTAGGTTTCTGCATATGTTCATACAAGTCGTTTAAATAGTGGAGGTTCTCAACCCATTTTCTACCGAGTACATTACAAAAACAAGACCGATAATGTTCAACCTAAGAAAATTGATTCTTTTTTGCATATGCCAATTCTGAATTTGACCCCAAAAAGGTTGGGACAGAGACAAGTTTGCCACTGTATTCCTTCGCTTTATCTTCCAACAACAGTTAGCAGCCTGGGTCTAAAGACACTAGTTGTTAAAGGATTAAAGTGGAATTAATTTCCTGCACTTGATGATGGTATGCTATGCTTCATCTTGCACCAAACATTTATTAGGGAGAGAAGCAGGTTAGTCTTGTACCTGTACTTTTTTGCTGCAAAGCCATGCTATCATCTTGCCGAGTTACGCAGATACTTACATACCTAAAAATGTCTTCTGAATGGAAGCTTAAGTTACTCCAAAACCTGACTGTGAATTAATGATTCCTTTACATATGTTACCTATGCCATGGGGGACATTATTTCTAATGCAGCTTTGAGCTTTTGGTTGATAACAATCTAGAGAGGCCTCGGATGAACTCTTCAGACCGCAGCTGTATTGTATTTAGCCATTTAGTTTTAAAAAACAGAGATTTTGGTCCACATTTCTCAGCCCTACCACAGAATTACGGTAATCAGTTTGGCTCTTGAGAAACACAGACCTCCAAACTTTAGTGATTTTACCCGAACATCTGTAGAAAAGCTTTTAAAGTCCATTTAAGAAGACTTAATGGTATTACGCTTCATTTCATTTTGTTGTTCCAGCGTAAAGATGCTTAATTCTCTCGGCTGCCTCTGTTTCCTCTCCAGGTTATTCGGGATACAAGCTCTGTTATCAGGAGGTACTCAAGGTGGTGAAGGGGATTATTCATCAGCCATATGAGCTGCAAGACAGCAGCGTCTTCTATGCATTCTCCTATTACTTTGACAGAGCGGTGGATGCAGGCCTTATCGGTGAGTGCACTCTCTCACACACACACGCCTTACATAATTATACACACCCAGCGCAGCAGGATGTTATTACCCATCCCAGAGCTCGACACAGGCAGGACAATATGAGTCATCAGCACCTGTCTCTGTGGATTTGACGAGCTATAGGTATGTAGTTATTTGTGAAATTACTATCCTCTGTCAGTCTGAGCAGAAAGGGCACACGATCTGTTATTAGTTTTCTGGAAATATGAATGTACATCTCCTCTAGTCACGACTGGTTAATGTATGAGAATGACTCAAACCTCACCTCCATGTCACAGATGGGGCCCAAGGAGGGATGCTGGAGGTGAGACACTTCAAGAAAAGAGCAAAAGAGGGTGAGAAGCAATGCATCATAGCGTTGACAGATCTGCAGCTACCTGTACTTGAGACACAGCGTGCATCTCAATAGTCTGGACGAGTGTCCTCACTGCTATCTGAAAGCCTGCCTGGTCCTCAGCAGAATACAGATGACTGATTTCCCGTCCTAACAGACATAACTCCCCTTCTGTCTGCCCAGTGTGCAATAAGATGACCAAAGAACCTCCAATCAGTCCTTTCCTGTGCATGGACATGACCTACATCACTTGTCTGCTCAAGGACGGCTTCGGCTTCAAGGAGAGCACCGTGCTGCAGGTAAGGAGGAGCAGCAGAAGTCAAAGTCTTTCATGAAGGTTTTGAGTTGTGATAAAATAAATGTCTCACTAGAGCTCAGAGGCAGAGCGTTATGAATCATAAGCTACTGTGCTTACTCTAAGTGTCATAGCCTCCATACAGCATCATTTACTATCATTTAAATACATTAAACAGGGTTCCCACTCTTTTCTAGAAATCATTTTCCAGGACTTTTCCAGGACTTTTTCCAGGACTTTTTCCAGGACTTTTTCCAGTGTCACATAACCAACTGAGGTTACATTGTTGCTGTGGGTAGTTTTCAATTCTAGTTAGTCTTCTAAAAAACAAGATTAGAGGTTTATGAACAATATTTCTAGCTATTGATCATGTTGATTTTAGAATTTCTTTGTTTCTAACTCTCCAGCACGATACATATACGTATTTTTCAATCTTTATTTACTCTGCTTCTTTATTAATATATTTTTTTAATTTAGCCTAAATTTTAATTTGTCATTTTTTAATTATTTTGTCCCCATTGTTTTGAGTTTTTATATTTTATGCCTTAACTTGCATTATTTTACATACTCACATTTTCTGGCTCCATGCACATAAGTTACCAAGTACATTTTTACTTCATTTCCTATGTTTCAAGCAAGTAGGAAGACAAATAATTTTCCAGGACAATTTAAGCTTTTCCCGGACATTTCACTTTTTCCTCATTTTCCATTTGTTTTCCATGAATGGAAAATTGGGCAATCATTTTCCAGGTTTTCCAGGTTTTCCAGGACGCGTGGGAACCCTGATTAAGTATTATAAAAGTATGATACATCAGTTACATTTGATAAAACATTTGATGTAAGCTTTTTAAATATAATTGCACTGCATAGTCATTGAAAAAGATTGATTTCTCCGACACTATAAATAACAACAATGATGGTTATGAGCCTCCACAAAGTATTGGGGGTGTTTTTTTTTACATGAGGGTCATTTGTAGAAATCTTATTCCTTAATGCTTTTGTTATACAACAATACTTTAAATGACTATAATCTTGACCCTGTACCTTCAGTTATATTCAGTTTAAGTCAGAGTTTATTTTTTTTAAAGAAAATCCTTGAAACATGTCTAGAATAATAAGGTTGGGGTACTTACAGTTGTAAAAGTTGGTTCAACTAATTCAACTTTTATATCAATGCAGGCCTGCTTGTCTGAACTCTAGAATAATTGATCTTCTCTGGTGCCATTGTACCTCCATTTAAAAGATGGTGCTGTCAAAATGCTCTACAATCTAGACGTAAACAGAGGACACTAAATAAACATCTGACCTAGGCAGTGGTTTGGCAGTCATTTGATCCAGTACAGCGGTTCTCAGGTTTTGTTCTGTTGTGCCTCCTTGAAGGATAATACCTTATAAACCAAAATTGCCAGTATACTAATTTCTTTAGTGTCTACTATAAAAATCTGTCTGATATTAAAATCTGCAAGCTACAAACAGTATTCATGAAAATACAGCAGTCTTACAGTTCAGAAAGAGTAACTGTACTAAATGTAGACTGTTTTGTTTCTTTAGCCATATAATCATAAAAGCAAGAATAAATCAGAAGCTCATAAAATGTGTCTGGTGAACTTCTACATAAACACTCAGAAAGGTATTTTCTATTTAAACGGTCTTTCCTGTGAAAACTGAAGACACCCAGCAGTACAACACAGAGATTTTTCAAAGCTAAAACACAACTGCTAACAGAGATTTTACCAGATAGATATGACTTATAACGTAGGAGAGAAGTACAGCAGCAAAAAGCTTAAAGTCTGTTTTTTAAATCTGTGCAAAAAGTCTCCCTACAATCTCTAAGATCCAATTTACATTGTTGTATCTAAAAGGCATAGCTTTCAGAGTGCTTTATTTTTGGAGTGCCTCAATGAAATTAGATTTGTTGACTGACAGATGTAAAATACTTCACTCAAGAGCATCTCTGATCATGTTCACAAGCAAGGCTGAACATTATGTCAATGACCTCTAAAATCTTATCAGTCCACCAGAATGCACATTTACACAAAGCTTGAAGAAAGTCGCTCAGAGAATCCTTCAGATTCTGTTAGCGAGAACAAATGGAGAAACCAACAACAAGAAAGCATTCTCACACCGACCTTAGCTATCCCTGCAGGTATAAAAAGTTACATTGAAACAAAAGAAATGACAACCACGCAAACATTTTGTTACTTTTTTATTTCAATAAATACAAAAGGCATTAAAGTGATTTGGTGTTGGGTTTCCCCCTCCCAGCTGACCAAGAAAGTGAACAACGTGGAGGCAAGCTGGGCTTTGGGCGCCACGCTGGACCACTTCCACAACCTGAAGATCCACTGAGGAGGAGGAGGAGGAGGAACAAACACTGCTCATAGTGTGTGCACTACCTTATCTAGCAGCTCCAGACATCTGCTGTTTGTTCTTTTTTTTTTCTAACCTCATGAGTAATGCTCCATTTCATTTAAAAAGCAATTATTCTCAAGTGTTAACATTGAGCTGTAAATGAGCAAAGTGTGCCTTATTCAGAGAACAAGTAGAGCACTGGACGTCCACGCTAAGAGTGGAGGAAGTGAACCAATATCACGCTACGTGGAGCAGCTGTGGGTGTTCTGTTTTAGATGTTTGTGTTTTACTCAGGGTGATAAACAGAGAGGATGTGACCTGTGTTTACATGCAGCAGTGTGCTACTCTGTGCTGGAGCAGTTTTTCTATGTCAGCTGTTTTCTTATTAGTAATACAGAAAGTGGAGTTTTCTCCCTGCTGGTACATTTAAATTTGACAGCCAATTACAGGAGCTGTGGACGTTTAAAGTAAGAGGGACTTCGTTTGGTGCAGCTCAACCTCACACTTGTTTACACTGATGCTGCTCAGAACAATACATGGTCATTATATTTTCATAAACTTTTAAACCCGTCTCAGTTTTTTTTTTTCTCTTTGGGACTGTTTGTGTTCAAAAAAACTTGAGGAAAATTGTTGCTTGTACAAACATCGCCATGTCACGCTTTTTTTAAAATAAAACCATCGTCATGGTTACTAATTACAGATATCTACAGGGTTAAAGTCAGTGATTAATCTATGTACAGATCTACCTTTAGTCCGCCCTGGCTGCAGAAAACGGCAGTGAGTGCGTGTAAGGTTTGACGGCAGCAGACTACAGCAGTGCCACCACATCTTCTCCATATGCATGGCCTTCGGTCGTCATGGTCACCAGTTCATGGGGCTGTGAGAGGACTACCACTGAGTCTGCGGAGCCTGGAGGGAGGGACACAAATGAGGGATTGTTAGAGACCACCTGGTAAAATGAAATATGTCAGAGAGTCACCTGTCAGACAACCTTACATGTTCTCCTTTGTTCTCCAGCTACAAAGCTAATGAGGTAAAACACTTTCATATTTATAGCACATCTTTCTTACTTTTGTCCTTGGTTTTCTTTACACTCTCACTTGATTATCCTTCTGTGTTTAATGCTGACAGGACAATTTGACTGAAGGACACTCAGTGATCCTTTAAATGAGCCTACAAAAATACTCGCAGTCAGGAGTGACATATGGAGCTTTGGAAACATGGTAATGAGAAAAAAGTAGACGGATTGTCAAAATCAATGAAATGCAGTACTTGCAACACAATTTAGTGAGCAACAAACATCTTTTTCAAACATTTGTATCTATTTATTTAACCAGGTAAAAGACCCATTGAGGTCAAGACCTCTTTCACAAGGGTGACCTGGCCAAGAGAGGCAGCAGCACATGTCACAGTAGACAAAACAGACAGAGTAAAGCAACAGAGATTAAAATACAAACAATAAAATGCAGGAGTTATTTTAAGAAACAAATTTAAGAACACAGGCACTGTTTGATGGATTCATGTTGTCGGTTTCTAAGGGTAGAGCGGAAGACTTCCAAAGAAACAAATTCAGCCAGTTCCAGTTCAGACTGGGGGGCATTCCAAGTACAGGGGGCAGAGTAACAAAAAGCTTTTTTTTCCTGTTTCAGTCCGAACACGGGAACAGAAAGATACAAAATGTCATTTGACCGTAAAGCATAATGGCTTTCATTTCTCCTAAGAAAAGTGCTTAAATAGCAAGAGCACAGGCCAAGCAGAGCTTTATAAACCAGAGTCATCCAGTGCGTATGCCGCCGTATATCCAAAGAGGGCATGCCAGCTTTAGCATACAAATAAACAGACAAAAAATGTGACCGAACGGAATCATTGAGCAAACAAAATCTTTGAACACTTTCTCACCTGCATTTACTCATCATTAAAAATGTGACAAGAAGACAAATTGTCAATTTCCCGTCAAACAATTGTTGACTGATACTTCAAAATCCACTTCCTTCTTTTACTCACCAGCCTATTTATGAGGTATAACTGTTCAACTGCTCATAAATACAGATAGCTACTGGCGTACAGGCATTGAGGGAAGTAGAAATGGTCAAAACAGCCTGCTGAAGATCATACCAAGCAACAGGATGAGGGAGAAAGGTAGTTTAGGTGGCTTTGAGCGTGGCACGGTTCCTGGTGCCAGATGGCTGGTGTGAGTATTTCAGAAACTGTGGATCTACTGAGATTTGACACACAACCTTCTATAGGATTTAAAGAGGTTTTTTTTAGAAAAGGAGAAAATATCCAGTTTTCTACATGTAAGGTTTTGAGGCAGAAGGGCTCTATCAGCCTAAAACCACCCGCAGTGTGTAATTCACACAGGCTCACCAAAGTTAGAAAAAAGGAATTTATACAAATCTTGCAGTCTGGTGAGTAAACACCATAAAATCATGAATCCATCCTGCCCCAGCAGCAGTCCAGGCAGTGGTGGAGCATTTTTTTTAACCCACAGCCTGCATGAGCATTGTTAACGATATCAATCTCTCTTTGACCACCATGTACCCGTCCTCTGATGGTTACTTCCAGCCTGATAACACACCATAGTTTCCTGAACATGACATTGAGTTCAGAAGGCTCCAGTGGTCTGCACAGTCTCCAGATCTCAGTCCACTTGAGCCCCCCATAGGATGTAGTGGAATGGGATCATCATGTCAGTGTGGACCAAACTCTCTGAGGAATGTTTCCAGCGCCTTGTTTGAATCTTTACCAAGAAGAATTCAGGCAGCTCTGAAGGCAAAAGGGGGCCAGCAAGGTGTTCTAATAAAGTGGCCAGCAAGTGTAAATTAAGTCGCATATGATGATAACTTTAAGTCTTAAAATATATTTATTCCAGATCAGTTTTATCTTTCTGAAAATATGTTTTACAAAAGTGTATTTTGATACACAATTGAGGTTCAACTGAATTCTGCAACACAATGTGGGCAGACAAGTGTTATGTCACAGAATTAGAACTTCAGTGAGATAACTGTAAAACAAGCTTTTGAGATTTTTCAGACGAGGCCAACAAAAATACACACTATAGACAATATGGCTGAGATGATACGCTTTTCTCCCAATTCGATTTTTAACGATTTTTTAGGTGCCGATACGATTTAAATTGCGATTCTACGATATTGCCGATTTTTGCAATTTTTAGTTAGCTTTTTTTAACACCAGCAAAAAAGATGAACAATGATGATGCCTACAGACTATATCAGGAAAAATACACGTCACATGTGAGTCTGGATTTATAGGATTATAGATAGGATTTATTCAGCAATATATTTTAACCAGATGTTTATACTCTCTCTTCAAAAGCTTGGATGCATTTAAAAGTACCTCATTAACACAGATTAAAATTAAGCATTTAAATTTGGGGGAAAAAAATATTTTTGAACAAAGACATCAATTTCTGAACAAATAGAATCCTGTGCAGAATCCTGCACAGGGTCTGACTGGGCAATTATTAAACCTTGGTTAATAGATGTGCCAATGAAGTAAAATTGCCACACATGAGACCACTACTGTACTTAATGTACTTACATACTGGTGCGGCTTATAAACAAATTTAATAAAGGTTAGATACAGTCAATAAAAAGTTCTGATTCATGTTCACTCTGAGTCTCCAATGTTACAAAAAGTTGAGGGTATGTTCAGAACAGAAAACGTCAGAATGTGACTGAATTTTATAAGATTCTGTGTCTCGAATTTTAAGTTCAGAGAATTATTTTCATTTGAGACAGAAGTTCAAAGGCCACATAAGCCATTTTTATATGGACATGAGTAATCGGAGTAAATGTTTGATAAGAATGAATGTAAATGCCATTCTAGAGATTTTGAACAGAAAGAGCTACTTCAGAGAAAAATTCCATCCTTACTTAGGGGGCTGGTTTATGTTAACCGTTACGTCAAATGATGTCCATGCAAACTCTAAAACCCAACGAGTCCTCCTGGTTCTTTATCTCCTCTCCTCTCCACCAAACTGTGAATGTTTAGAGCTCCTCAGACAGGCTTGCTTAAGGAAAGGGAACTGCATGGCTGCTGCTCCAGAGTTTTTACTGCTGAGCTTTGAGTTTCTTTAAGGAGAGCAGAAGAACAATGCTTACAGCACACCATTTGAGTTGGAAACAAAACTTTTAGACATCCAAAGTCACAGACAGCACCATTTGAGAGGAGGTGAATAAAACCTCTGTCCCTTTGTGAAGGGTACAAGTGCCGGATAGCCGTGTTTGTTTACATCGCGGAGGAGTTAGTGACTGTAGCGTTCTTACTTAAGACTAATCTGAAGTATTAAGAGAGCATCATTTGCAGAGTGGAAAATCTTTGTCAACATATGCTCAGTAAAACAATCATTGAGAGATCATTCATTTAACAATAAATTAATACTGACCAGATGTAATTTTTACACGACAGAGCATTTTCAAGAGTCAGGAGCAGCTGCTGCTTTTGCTGTCTGCAGGTTTCAGGCCTTCTTGCGGTTTCAGACTGGATGCTTCTGGCTGACATGAAAGATGGCGCCCAGCACAAGATGCTGCGACTCTCCTACCAGGCGCACATGTGTGCTATGTTTCGGCCTCCCTGCTTTATTTTTCCCACAATGTACCTCAGCAAAAAGCTTCATCAGAAAGTTTAGGAACGACCACATTAAATCTCCTCAGAAGTGACCTGATTCATTGAATAACTGAGTGGGGGGAATTTCAAAAGGATTCTGGCTGAACGAGAGGTTTTTCTTCACATGCCTCTGAAAGTTTTTGTTAAAGAAGATCCATCAGTGCAATATGTAAATTCCTGAAATTGTTCAATTGATCCAAGAATTGGATTGGGAGTGCATTCTATCGTTATGGATCCATATTTTTCATTTTCCTGTCTGTTACAGCAGAGATATGTTCACAGAAAAAAATTAGCAATTGTCTCACTTTTTTTCATCATTAAATTAATGCCCAGTGTTTATGACCCCTTAGCAAAAACACACATTTCAATCAGTAGCTACCAGTTAAATAAAGATGTCACTGTCAGCTTACAGTAGCTGTGCCTTTAATTTACAGTGCTTAACCAATTTATCAGACCAACTGTCATAAAAACAGGACTTTTTAAAAAAAGGAAATCTCTGACAAACTTGTTTGAGCTGGCTCTCTGGACATCTCTGAAAAAGTCCAAATTATTAATGTAAAACAATCATCCAACTAAAACATTTTCTTCTTCTGTTCTGGAATGCAGGTAAATAACAATAATTTGACATTTTAATCTATAATAATAATGCGATTAACATTTTTTTTTCTTTTTTTGTAAAACAGTACATTTGAAAAGTCATGGATAACAATAATAATTATAAGTTAGCATTTAAAAAAATCATATAAGGTAAAGGGCTTCTGCATGGTGGTATGTTAAGCGTTAAAGAAACACACAAAATGATTTTGGTAATTACCAGTGCTGCTAATTTCAGCTGTGGCATAAACCTTACGTTGAGTTTGTGGTCTAATAAATTTGTTTAACACTAATGTGACTCTGAACCATGTGATTTTATCCTCATAAGCACAATTTACTTATTCGAAGGCTGTACTTCATATGGTGCATGAACATCTGCTTTTGAAAACAAAGTATTAAAAATGTTGACATTAGGACAAAGTGAGGACCAAACATAGAGTATAACAACACTGTTGGGCCAAACCTCTTAATCTCAATCTTTTATAGTTTTCATTTTTTCCCATAAGCAGCACTATTGATCACCTAACATGCTGTGCTTTATATATTTTAACCTGCCGAAAGTAAAGAAACATCTAATCCAAACTGTTATGAAATTAGCACGGTGCAGTATTTAAGCATTCAGCAGTTTTGTTCCAGACTGTGACAAAATGCCAAAGTTTTATGTTTCTATTTGTTGAGACTGTCCCTAATTTTGACTGAACTCTGGCCACTTTTTCCAGTCCTATTACATAAGCACCTTATTAAGTAAATTGCAGTATGAAGAAGTGAAAGTCTTCTTGTGACCCCTATTCTCATTTAGCATTGCAGCTCTCTGGTATCTGGCAAAAGTTGTCAACATTTCTTTGAAGTTCACATCACAGAAAATCCAGTCCGACGCAAAATATGTGAGCGTCAGCCAAAGACATGATATGAGAGTGCTGTAAAAATAATTACTTTAGCCGTGAATGTAGCAGAAGTCTTATTTTATAGTGCAAATGTCCGAATTAAATGAGCTGCACAGCTAGAATATTATTACAGCCATATGTTAACAAGAGAGTCAGTGTTATTAAGGTACTCGAGAGGCTGTGGTACATTTGGCAGCGTGAGACCGAAGTGCAGCAAAATTAGCATCACTGCTGAGCGATCCTGTTGTGAGATACTGTTGTTAAGTTATGGTCAAACGAGGTTTTTAGAAAATCGAAGGCAAGCAGCTTCAGAGTGTTTCTGGGACAAACAGCAGGACTACAGCGAGGAGGAAAACAAGGCGACAGATGGGAGAGAGAAACATCCAGAGAGTAAAAATAGCATCACAATAAGAAAACATATGTATTTCTGAGCCTACAGCACAGCAGCAGGTGTTACATTTAGCAGAATCATGAAGGTTCATCCTCGATCTCCACGCTGAGGTGAAGTAGAGATGTGTCATCACTGCACTGGTTGGCAGCGCTTTTAGTGGAGGATTTTTGTGTCTTTTTTACTCATGAAACAACATTATAGTTTTACCAATGATTCAGCTTAAACCCTATGCACTGTTTTAAAAGGCAGCTATTAGAATAAGGAGTTTAGCATTGAGGAACAAATGGGATTTTTTTAAAACTCTGACCCACAGCTTTTACAATCCAGAGTGTTTCAAGGTAACACAGGAGAAGAGTAAAAAGAGGCCCTGAAAAGGATCTCTTTTTTGCCTGAAAGTTTTATCATAAACACTCCATCATGACAACTCAGACACGCACACAGCAGGTTTTCAGAGAACACGTGTTACCTAAAGACGGCAATTATATGACAGCAGCAGCTCCACATGTCCACTCAGCGAATGCTGGTGAAAATAACTGTTTACAACAGATCACTAAGGTATGACACGCTAAAGCTTACCTGGTGATCTCAGCATGGCGTGGTGAAGATTTATGGGCTCCACAGTTGTTGTCATGGTGACTATATCTTCTCCATTTTCACCATCTGCCTCCAGCAGGCTGCTTTGAGTCAGAGCCTCACCTGTCAGACACATGGACAACAAATTTATGATTTTTCTTTTACCTCAAAATCACACAGTTATGATGTGAACTGGCTTTCAAGTCTTTCAGGGCTCATTTGAAGTTACATATTTTACTCCCGCTGAACAGGTTTCGTCTGGCCTCAAATGATCCAAGAAAATACAAAGCTCAGGCGTGACATAATGGTCACCTGCCACTCTGACTGATCTGCAGCTGTACAGCCTCACACTGAACTGTGATGCTCTGTGTTCTGACACCGTCTATCAGAGCCAGCATCGACTTCTTCAGCAGCTCGTCTGTTAGATACGACAACATGTTGCTGGTTCGCCATAGTTCCCTACCTAGACCACTTTTGATAGATACTGACCACTACAGACCAAGAACACCCCACAAGAGCTTTGGAGATCCTCTGACCCAGCTGTCTAGCCATCACATCCTGGCTCTTGTTAAACTCATAAATTCTCACACTTGCCCATTTTTCCTGTTTCTAACACGCTTCACTTGCTGTTTAACATATCCCACCCACTAACAGGTGCCATGATGAAGATGTAACCAGTGTTATTCATCTCACCTGTCAGTAGTCATGTTTTGTATAACAGTGTATAATCAAAATTATTGCCTAAAATTAAATATTAACTTCTGGCGTGTCTATAAACCCCTCTGTTTCAGCCCCCCTCAAAACAGGCTGTTTCTGACCAATTCTGTCTCAAAGAAGTGGCTGTGGCATAAGCTTTTCATTAGAGTGCTCTAATGTTTACTTTGGCTGTGCAGATATTCCTCAACACATTCCTTATACTGCTCAGGTGTTACTTTAGATGTTAGGGGCTGTGGGAGCAGATAGATCATGTACACAGTTTTTTATAAAAGCATTAAAAGTTATATGACAGTACATGACATTATATAATGTATGCCAAACTGAATTTGGCAGATACAGAAATGATGTGGTTTTTTTTGGAAGGAATAAAGGTTAACCTTCTTCTTTCTTTCTTCTCAATGTGATTGTCTGTGTATCCAGTGTGATAAAAAAAACAACAAAAAGACGATGCTGGCTTGAAGAATGATGCTAGCTTTTTTTTTTTAAGATCCTTCATCCCCTGAGCCATTAGACTGCATAACTCCTCATAGTCCCCCACTTGCACATGCACTTATTAATTTAGTTGATGTTTTTGAGTTTTTTATGTCATACCATATGAGCTGCTGGATACAACAATTTCCCTATGGGGATAAATAAAGTATGTCTGTATGTATGTATGTCTGTATGTATGTCTGTATGTATGTATCTATGTATCTATCTATCGATGTATCTATCTATCGACCACCCATCTACCCATCTACCCATCTATCTACCCATCCACCCATCTACCCATCTACCCATCTACCCATCCATCCATCCATCCATCTATCTATCCACCCACCCACCCACCCACCTATCTATCCATCCATCTACCTATCTACCTACCTACCTATCTACCTACCTACCTACCTACCTACCTACCTACCTATCTATCTATCTATCTATCTATCTATCTATCTATCTATCTATCTATCTATCTATCTATCTATCTATCTATCTATCTATCCATCCATCCATCCATCCATCCATCCATCCATCCATCCATCCATCCATCCATCTAAAATATTAACATAATTATGTGGTAGACATATCTCCTGTATATATTGAAAAAAATGTAACATCTGCCAATAAAAATAATCATTTTTAGCCATTATCTGCCAACAGCAACATTATGTAAGACACCAAAATTAATCAATAAATACATTTCTAAAAAACCTACAAAATGTACCAAATTCCTGTGAATAATACTACACATAAAATCTAAATCCAGGAAAAAAATTTGCCTCCAACGTTTTTGATGAGTATAAATCAAAAACAAGCCCATAATTTCAAACATTTTTTTTTTGCTTTTCAGATTTCAGCTGTCACTTTCAGTCAGTGTTTTGGGCAGTGATTTCATTACAGAAATAATATTCTGACTACATTAACACTAACATTTTTGGTCTATTTTAGCGCTACTGTCTTTGTAAATTACAGACACGACAGAGCTTCTGACAGCATTAATCTACAATTTGCCTGCCTCTGTGTTTTTTCTCAGATATGGGGCTCTGTACAGGTCAAAGCATCCAACTAAAAACTGTCTTCAATTAAAACAAATGAATGAATAACTTGGTTAAAAAAAATTTAAAAAATGAATTTCAAAAAATGTTGAAAAAAAGCAGTCAGCAATTAAAACTGCCAACTTCAAGGCTGTCACGTGGAAGGCCCCCTGAAAGCTTGAGGCTAGAGGTTTGGTTGCCCTAAATAAATCAAACTGTTGCCAGCATTGAAAGCAGATTTTTGGTCAGCCAGCCCTGTGTTTTTCAGAAATACAAAAATAGTGATTCCAAAAATAGTGTCTAGTAGTCGAGACACTAAACACAGAAAACTCCTGCTTTTACATCAGTTCTCAAGTGAAACAATTTGGTTAACATTTCTTGATTGAAGGTTGTTTTATTAGGCTTGTATGGCACCATTAATTGTACTATGTGAATCAAATTCATAAAGAACCATGGAAAGAAAAACTCACTTAACAAAAACAGACTTCCTGGATCTATTATCTCCATACTCCTAAAAAATGATAAAAATGAAAAGCTGTTCATTTAACACTTCATCTGGACTGTTTGTAGGATAAGCCGACAAAATCTACTCCTGTCTGAATCATCAGTGTTCAAAACTGAGATCTGCTCACTACTTTTAAAGTTACCTTTTGACGCCTCTACTTGGGGTTGTTTTTAGGACTGTCCTTATTCCAACAAAGTCCATTAAATAATTCATGGGGTATAAATAACACAGAGACTACCCCTCTGTTGTAAAGCTGCATCTTCTTTTGCTCTCCTTTTTTACAAAAGACCATCCTCTTTGGGGAGGCTGACCCGAATAAATCTGCTGCTTATAATTAGAGCTTTGGCAGCCGTTTTCCTCCATGGTGATTCAGCTGCCATGCTTCCCACTGCTACACAAATGTGACAAGGAGGAAAACACTCTGTCTGCTCTCATGTTTCAGGCCAAGAAGACAACCTAATTTAAGCTGATTTTGTACAATTAGACCTTATGCTGGGACGTAGAGAGCTCGGTGAGGGATGTTTTTATTCTGAGGAGGCACTGGAGCTGATAATAGGAATAGAGACAGGACTGAACAGGGGTACATTTCCCCCACTGCTGCAGTGGGAGGGCTACACAAACACTGGTCTGCTGCACAATGTTCAGAATCAAATTAAAGTCCTGTGATGCCATTTTAAGATCTATACAAAGAATAATTAATAAGACTTCTGCACTACAAAGCCTCGGTTTTTTTAAATGTTCTGTAGCACTTAACTGCTTTGACTGTCATTGTTCCAAGTTCAAAAGTCTTCTGGCTTCGTTTTACAGGTCAGTTTGGATCCATCACTCGGTTTTCATGCACAGTTACGGTAAAGTTGGGTGTACTTTGGTCAGACAACTACCCTGTTGTACTGCTCTTGTCCCTGTATTTTCATGGGTAAAATTGATTTTGTTAACTGAGGCATGTCTGCCTCTGCTGCAGTAGGAAGAAACATGCACTCTTCACAGCTACTATGGATCTTTTTCTACTGTATTTCCAATTAGCTAACAAGCAGCTACATACCAGTTGTATGTTTAAGATGTGAACAATTCTGAAAATTATAAACACATCACATTTATTTCAGGTTCTTAACTTTTAGTTTTAGATGAGACACACACTATCCTTGTAGCTCATTGTCTCATCTAAAAGCAAATAAAAACTTCAGCTTTCACTAAAGCATGGCTTTCCTTCAAAGAAATAACAGCTTGTCATTAACGCTAATCAATCAATCAATATTCATAAAAATACATCCAGAGATGTATCCATCCAGGCAGAGACAAAGAGACTGAAATTGAGGATGAATGACACATACATTCTGTTTGACTTCTGGGAAATGCAACTTATTTCAGCGTAACTGTATTTTCCTCTTTAACCAAAGTTTTCCTTGAACTTGAATGTCCTTATTCCTTTGTGAATAATAAGCAACAGTAGATGTCATTCATCGCTTCATGAAGCTGCAAATCCACAAAAAAAGATCAAGAAAAAATCTGAATGCATATTAAACAAGAGTAGATTTAATAAAGAACACAGACTTCTCTCTCTTTAAGCACCATTTAAAATTTAAAGCTTTTAATAAGTAAAGACAAAACTTTTTAAGACATTTTATGAACGTGATTTTTAATAATCTGATTTAAGTCTTTTAAATCTTTAGAAAAATCCACAGAAATCGTGGTTTAGTTTCTGGGTTAAAGCTCAGTGCAGAGACTGTAGAGGACGCACAGAATGCCCAGTCCAGTCTCGTCTTATCGGGAGCTGTCCATGCAAAAGAACAGCATTCGTAAAACAGGTCAGTAAATTGCAGACTATAGCAGATCATAGCTTAAAATGTGGATTTTTCAGTGTGCACTTAATACAGCGTTTCTTATTATCACCAAAAGTCTACATTTAAAAATCCTTGGTGTTAATTATTGTTTCAGTTCTACTTCTTTTACACACAGACTCCACAATGAGGGGAACAGATCAATTTTGGTGGAGCAGAGACCCTGTATCCTCAACAAAGATCCAATACAGATATTGATATCTTCATTAATGAGTTTGGAAATACTGTCAAATAGGCAACATTTAAATACTGGGAATTCAATGTTTTGATACAAATATACACCTCTACAACAGCAACCTGCCAATAAAATTGCTGTCATAGGGTTAACACTTTAGTAGGTGTGCTGGATGATTTAAAAAAAGTTAAGAGATGACCAAACATAAAAACAGCTGCTACTGAAGTCGATACATAGACCACATTAATGATGAACAGCCTGGTGTCTGTTACAGGGCTCCTAAAAAACTTCAATTATTAGACCTTTTGAAGTCAAGAGCTGGGAACTTTTTTACAATATGGTGAAAATCACCAGAATTGTGATATATTAAATCCATTTTTCTACATTGCACTAAAATGCAGAAATGTTCAAGTTGATTATAAAACAAAGCCAGGTTGTTAATATTGATCTGGCTGCAGGTGCAGGGCATAAAGATGTGCCATTCTCTTGAAAGAATAAAAGAGATGCAAACATAAGTGATTATGTAAAGAGACAATGGTTGGACGTCACACTGGTCGGTCCTTTTGGGGGAGGGCTGTTTTAGGCAGCTATTGGAACAGTGATTACAAATGAATTTGACCCCATTACAAGACCCCAACAGGCCTCGTCCTGATGCAGAACTATGCTATTTTCAGAGATAAGAGCCGTCTAGAACAATTCATCGACTCAGCCTGAAGGACAAAAATCCTAATGATGAATTTTTAGCTTCTAAAAAAGGCATTAATTATTGAGGAGCTGTCCCTAAATGTAACTTAAACCCACACTTTCTCTGTGCACTTTTTAAAATGTATGGGCTGCTGGGAGCGACATAATCCATGGATTAGCATTACCACCTCCTGCACAGGGTGTGTGTGTGAAAGAAAAAGGATAATGTGAGTGAGACCTGTTTCTCTGCTCTCATTGCTGAGCCCCTCCTCCCCGTGCCTCTTCCTCATGTGGACGTTCCTGCTGCCCGACTGAGAGAACGTCTTCCCACAAATCCCGCAGTGATGAGGCTTCTCGCCTGGGAGACGACATGAAAAACAAACACAAAGAGACGTAAAATCCTGTGATCCCGCTCCCAACCTGCAGCACGATGCTTTTCTTCAAGTCGCGTCAGGATGGAGTGGATGTTGTGGAGCGCTAATTACAAAAACAGCGCTGGGCCGTTCCAGCTGTAAACTGTGTCCCACTCACCAGAATGTACGAGCATGTGTTTCCTCAGACTGGAATACTCTGCAAAGGATCGCCCACATCCATCTGCCTCACACAGAAAAGGCTTTTCTCCTGGAAGCATTCGCCCACCACGCACACACACGCACACACAAACACAAACACATTAAAGTCCACGCAACAAAGACTTACAAGCGTTCAAAGCATTACTTTGCAGAACTGCATTGAATAAAAAGATGAGAATTTGGGGAGAATGGATTAAACATCTCAGACCCTGTGGAGGTGTTGAACGCAGCTTTTCTTCCTGTTTATGTTACCTACAGTGACAGCTGGCCTAATTTGAGATAAACTAACTTATGAAATATAAAGTAATCTGATTTAGCTTAGAGTTTTTCAACAGTCTCTATTCCTTTCTGGTGCCAAATCAGGGACGTGAACTCATGAATCTGCTGATACCAAAATTAAATATGGTTTGAACTCTCTAAAATGACATCTCTCAGGTTGTTTGGCACACCACAGCACTGAGGCGTTCTAGTCTATGTGTTCAATTACTTCCTTTTTTTTTTTAGTGGTAGAGCATCCATTCCAAAATTCGTGGATCTCAGTGTGGTGTTTGACGCTGCTGACCACAGTATAGTATTGACTGACTGGGTGTTGGGTGGGACTTCCTGGTGCAGTATAGGATCGATTTGCATCTCACTCAAAAGGCAGGGACGTCTTGTGTAAATAAGTAGCATCACATCTAATCAGGGAAAAACTAAATGTGGAGTTCCCCAAGGCTCCAATATGGGGTCTCTCCTGATTGGCATCTACCAGTTTTCAACAGTTCAGATTTTAAAAGAAGCAACAACATAACTTATCACAACTACCCCAACAGCCCAGTTTTACATTTCAATGCCATAAAATGAAAATGGACACATACAAACACTAGAGGTAAAGCATGGAACAAGCGAACAACTAGGTGATTTTTTTGGAAATTATTCTTCTGCAATTGCCTTGAACTCTGCACTGACAAAGCTGAAATAGCTGTTTTTGGACTCATGTTAAGAGCAATTAAATGTCAGCTCATCTAAAATCAAGATGATCTGCCATTAATAAGCCACAAATCTAAATATGTCAGAAATCTGTTATGTTTAATGAAACTGTTCAATTTTGACATGACGGGCCTCTGGAGTTGTCACAGTCACTCTTTCTCTGATATCACCACCAGTAGACCTACACAGAGAACAGAGAGCGTGTGCAGATTTGGCATGTTACGTGCAGGTAAAACATTAAGTCTGTACAGTTTAAAGAGTGAATATATCATCTTTCTTTCTTTTTTATAACTGCTGAGCATCAAAACTGAAGGACAAATTTCCTAAAACTAATGATGCAAATCTCGCAGCCCAAAAACTCCTGCAATTTCATTTCCCTCTTCAATTGTTCCAAATGTTCCCTTGAGCATGCTAACAGGACAGACTGCATTTTATTAAGAAAACAAGAATTTCTAAAGAAGTTTCTGTCTCAGTTTCAGGTTTAAATATCGACTGCTTTGACTGTGCTAACAGATGCTGTATCAGCACCTGAACAATCAGTGTCACTTTTGAATGTCTCTCTGTGAAGTTTTGTTTTAATCATGCTGCCAAAATACAATCATCAGATATGTATTCAATGAAAACTAAAACGGTACAAACACAGTTAATGATAAAGTTAAATGAAAGTCACCAGTTAAAGCAGTCACTGGTTAGATCAATACACCACACATACTGTCATAAGTTTTATAGTTTTTACTGTGACAACAGAACCTTAGTGTTTCCAGTTTATTAGACTTGCATGTTTGTCTCTGTGTTGTGACTATGATACATGGAGAATGGAGAAATGTGGATTTTATCAATTGGTCCATTATTGTTGCTATCGCTCATCTGTTTCTGCAACATTCCTCCACCCATGAGCAAACTGCATTTCATTTTATGTTTATTCTGAAAAACGTACACCAAAGACATACTACACTGAGGCAGGGGACGCATGGTGGCACTCTTGTGTCTGTGTGCTGAAGCCCAAGAACATTAATAACATAATATTCTTCTTTGACATGACAAAGTAGTCATTTATTTATTTATTTTTGGCCAGTTTGGGCAGTGGGCAGGCTTGAGGGGGGGGGACTCTGCGAACTGGCCACAGGCTGGATTCGAACCCGGACGGACAGAAGCATGTAAATAGTGTCTGGTTGCTTACCACTCTGCCAAACCAGCACCACACAAATTATTCTTAATAAACACATCTTCTATTACAGGCTTCTTTTCAAAAGCAGCAATAGAGGGTTTATTAATGCTGAAACAAGTGATTTTTTCAAGTTAATAAACTCTGGCACTGATGTTGTCATTCACTTTTTTACCTGCTGGTAGTATTTGTGTTTTGGCAGGTACTGCAGGCATATTTGATAGATGTCTTCATTCATAATGGAAGAATGTCACAGTTATCTAAGTGGATATTACAGCTGATCGACAGCACTTCTTCCAGACATATGAGCAAATATAAACACAGCTCAGTTGATTTGCTGGAGGGTCCCTAGAAGACGCAGCGGAGCGTCTATCAGAAACTTAATGTCACCTTAAATAAAACATGACAGAGAGCTGATCCTCTTTGCAGCAGTGACTACAAGGCGCCAGCGCTGCTGACTCTTCACATATCCACCTTGACTGCACCGTGGAAGCATTAAATGAGCGCTGTCTAATGGCCTGAGTCAGTTCTTGCTTCCAGCATGTTTGGGCTATTACACGTGCTCCTCCCACACATCCTCCTCACCTGTGTGTGTGCGTCTGTGGTTCTTCAGGTTCCCAGCAGTGGTGAACTTCTTGCCGCAGTTCTTCTCCTTGCAGATGAAGGGCTTCTCACCATTGTGGGTCCTCATGTGAACCTGCAGCCTCTGCAGCACGTAGAAGCTCTTCCCACAGCCCTCCGCGCCACACCTGAACATCCGGTCGTTCCTGTGAGAAAACCAAACAAACAAGCTTCAGAGTCTCCTGCACCCTAACTATATTTACAGACCACCTCGAGGTCGGACAGGGTGAACACTCTGACACTTCCTGTGCTGGTGTGAAGAGAGCTCTTGATGCTCATGTCCACACACCTCTCAGAATCTCAGCTTTAATGTTTTCTTTCTGCCTTAAGTTAAAACCTGTGGAAACACTGTGATCACCAAGCTGCAAAACATCTGTCCAGCTCTGCTCCAAAGCCTCATCTCTAAAGCCTGAGGAGGCAATATTTAATCACTATTTACTCAGATTTCTACAGTCTCATCAGTGAAGTCCTCTGAAGAATTAAAACATGCTATATCAAAGCTAATTCTTCAGAATAGTTCCATAACAGTTCTTACTTCTTTGGAGTTTTTATACTCTTTGAGTTTGCAAATTAAACTTCATTTTTGTGTTTAAATTTTTAACATCCTGAGTAGAGAATGGCAAAATATCAAGATAGATATGATAACAGATAAATATGAACTCCTTTTATGAATGAGAAATGACTTTTGATATAGTACTCATCTTTCTGCACTTGTTTTTCTCCCTTATGGAACAAAACTGCAGTCTAGCAGCAGGCTATGCAAGATTAAACGATTATTGACTGTCTCACCATCTATGAATCTTAACCTATGTCTGTATCATGATACATCAATTATACGATTATTTTTGACAAATAATACACCACATACAGATACTCAGTCAAAAACCAAAAAAGGATATCAAGAAATGTTTTTCGCCCAGAAATAGGGCTGGATGACAATAAACATTCCCCCCCGCTCCGTGTTTCTCCCCTGTGCGCGCCTCTTTCCCTCCTTTCTTTCTCTCAACCCAAGACTCTTTGCTTTCCTGTCTTTATCAATAATATGGGCAGTCACTGTCATATAGGACTACATTCGAAGAGACGCACACATCTGTTATCTTTATCTATTAACTTGGAAGCTTTTTCTTTTTTTCTCCCTCATATTTTGCCATTAGTGCATGCATAATTGTCTGGCGCGCTGGCACTGAATATCCAGAAAAACATTGGGACCTGGAAATTCATGGGACTCTTTTAGTGTTCCCACACAGAGTTTCACATTAACCACGTTGTGCACTACAACAGACACTTTTCCTGCTGGAATTTTGAAGCCATCGCCAACTTCATAGTCGCGCAGCGATTTTTCTTCCTGTGTGCGCACCTCCTTTTTTTTCTCTCAACACAAGACTCTTTCCTTTCCAGTCTTCATCAATGAAATGGGCAGTCACTCTCATATAGGGGTCCATTCAAAGAGACGTACACATCTGTTATCTTTATCTATTAACTCGGAAACTTTCTCTTTTTACTCCCTCGTATTTTGCCGTGAGGGCGTGCGTAATTGTCTGGCGCGCTGGCACTGAATATCCAGGTTCCAACGTTTTTCTTGGCCTTCCACGAAACCAATGGGCCTCATACCCCCAGAAATAAAATAGTCAATTCCTTCTGTGATGTAGTTTTTGCATTTGGGTGTTTATATGAGGCATAAAATCCAGCGTGAGGGTGAGGGATCCCGCCGCTGCAGTGCGTGCAGAGCGCATGAAGTTATAAAACGAATACGCGATTATTAGACTAGAATATTGAAATGCTCTTAAATAAAAATATTGAAATGAACGATAAATACATTAAAATGGTGTTCTGAGACATGATGGGGGTGCTCAGCAAAATACCCCCATTTCACTTGATACGTTTCTCCTGATGAAATGAACTGAATGGGGAAAAAATAAATTGACATATTTGGTCGACCAATCAGAATTTAGGTCGACTTGGACTTTACAGCCCTAGTAAGGACACCCATCATATTCAAAGTTCTCCTCCACAACATCTTCATCCAATAGATATTCGTCCATTTTGCACAAAACTGGAAGAAGAAAGTCGTTGTGTAGCCGGCAGTCGCCCCTGAAACAATGAGCCGCACTGTGCATGTGCGGAGGCAAACATTCTTCTTCTTCAGTTCAGAGGTCAGTACAGCTACAAAGACATGTCTGGGGCGACACAGACTGTAATGGAGGAGTAGCCCAAGTGGACCATGATGAAATATTGGTGAAACTAATGAGTTTTTGGACGATTAATGCAGTTTTAGGAGCGGCGCTATACTGCCCCATGTGCTACCATTATACGGATATCCGCCACTCGATTTTGGATCTAATATCTCCTGAAGCACTGTTTGGATCAGGAAAGCCTTCTGGGTGAGTATATTGTTCTATTTCATTCTATAAACACTGTGGAAGCTGTAGAAACCAAACGTATGCTTCAAAGTGCTGATATATTGCACACCATAATGAATGCAGATGTATCATTGCACACTTGCCCACACCAGTTGTGTTGCACACGTTTTACATAAGCAGACATGTTTATGCACAGTACTGCACATGGATAGCATTTACAGATGTAATTACGGATCCAAAATTGCACTTAGATTACAGGTGTTTATGTACACACATTAAAGATAGAGGTTTATAAATGGACACAGTTCTGGTTTGTACTGAGCTAAACTTTCAGAGGACTCTCAAAAGCTGCAAAGCTGGAACAATCTGACTGATAGTGGTTAACTGTTCCATAATGTGCCACCTTTGAATGACAGAACATTTTGACCAAAGCTGGTTCATCTGAGGGGAGCCTCACAGTCACCTAGAACTGTGTCTCATATGATTTGGCTGAAAGGTCTGTCGTTACTTTCTGTTTGACAAACTCATTCAGTGGAGGGGGTGCCAGTTAATGTAGAACTCTATAAAACGTACAGCCAGTTTTGAATTTTGGAAGTTGTCAGCTGATCATTATAATGGGAGAGATAGAGTATTGACAGCTGCAATCATGACAGAAATGTTGCCAGTGTCACTGAACTATTCAGAAAGCAGGATGGGAATCTAAATCCAATTCCAGTTAACATGTAATAACTCCCCCCAAGGGCTCAAGATCATTAAACTGTTGGCTTATGAATTCCTTCCACTGACGGGTCAGAAGTCGTCACAACCGTCTTAATTTTCCCAGATACTGCATAACTTTTAGTGAGTGGAAACACCTGTAACATTTATTATAGTAAAAATGAGGTTTCTTTAGTTTTTAAAACGGGAGTGTCATTTGTTTGATATTGTTGCCACTGAAAGCCTACAGGCTAACTTTTGGCCTCACAAAATATCAGCAGGCAATGATAAGGGAATCATAAGAAATTGGATCAGAATCGTGAATGGCATTGTATCAATAAAAACGTATCAATTTCCATCCCCATCAGAGAGTGTGAGGGACTTTGTCTGCAATATCTGCTCAACAGTAACAAAAAAAAAAGCTAAATTTGGGGCGCCCATGACTTACACTGTTGTTGCAGTAAAATCATGCATCAATATTGTTGGATTTTTTGACCACTGCAAGTTTGGTATTTCACATATTTTGACAACTTTTTGATATTCCTTTATAGAAAAAAATCGACATAATTAATTTGTCACAATTCAACCAGATAGTATCAAGGTATAACTTTTGGCCCATGTTGCCCTGCCCCAATTCTGAGTTTAGGAACATCATAATTATATCCTTCCTTGCTATGTTTAATTGGTAATAATGGTTTAAATTATCATAAACAGTTCAGTTTGATTGCTCATAGTACACCGTAAGGTGACAGTGGGTAATGGCTGTATTAGCCTGCAACCTTGTATTATTATTTTTCAATTTGGTAAATGCATCCACATTAGCCCGGCTTTGCACAGGGTTGAATATTGATGCCTTGGCAGCTGCAACTTGTTGGAACTGCTGCCTGAAGCCATTATCTTCATCTGCTCCTTGTGTGAGTGTGTGTGCTGTGATGAATATGCATGTGTGATGCGTGGCCTGTGTCTTCTGGATGTCTTACCTGTGTGTTTTCAGGTGATACTTGAGATGAGCCGGCCAGGTGAACGTCCTGCAGCAGCCCTCAAAGGAGCAGCGGAGGATTTGCTTGGCGAGGGGGCGGCTGGTCCGCGGCGGCGGCGGCTCTCGCTTGTCTCCCTCCTCTGTCAAACTGTGCGTGTGGTCGCCTAGGCAACAGGAGGAGAAAAGTGAGCTGGGTAGAGCAGAAAACAATCCAGGAGTTGCCAGGTGGTCGGCCTCTGGAGCCTGGCCATATAAAAAGCTAATCATCAGGTAGTGACTGAGACCTGCTGAACAACCGCCGCCAAAAGAAAACAACCCGAAGCTGAACGCAATCACTCCCTTTCACCTGCTCGGACTCCCCGCCTTGAATGCTGTTAACAGGTCCAATTCTGCTTACAGCGTCCCGGCAGTAATGCAGCCATAACCGATACCCCACTGCTGAAAGAAACTTGTCTAATCTAATGCAAGTTGGTGGGAGGGCAGCTATTACAGCGGCTCAGATAGTGGAGTTTTAGTCCCACACAGAAACCAGTAACTGCCTGCTGCAGACTTCTCATTTAACAACGCGCTCGGAGCTTCAGGTCCTTTTCTTACTGCAAACGCAGCACAGAATCACACATTATGTCTTACAGCGCGGTAAAATGTGTGAAGCATTAAACTCTGGTCTCAAGAAACCTGATAAGATATCAGAGGCTGGATCTACAAATATGTTTCCTTCTGTTCGCTGCAAGAAGCTCTTTTTTAATCTAAATAGAGTTTAAAGACTTTAAAGATATCCAAGACCTACAAATTACTATGCTGAAAGTACTTTATTTTTGCACAACTTGATAAGGAAATTGCCAAACAGATAAGATAAAGCTGTTTTCTTGAGTCAATATTGTGGCAAGAATCTGGCAACCTGGTGTTTGCTCTTATAATGTGTTTTTACTTGTAACTAACTTATTTAAAGTAGCATCTTTCTAAACTTTTTTAATTGGTTATGAATCTATCTGTGATAAATATTGATGCCTTTATAAGACATATGAGCCATCAAAACCATCAGGACCGTTTCTACTGACCTATTGTATTGACTGTGAGGTAAGCGCTGACGAAGTGATTACCAGAACACTGATGTAAAATTTGACTTTTTTTCTACAGCAATATTCAAAGTTAGGTCTACAACTGTGTGTTTGATAACAAGGTGGTGAGATTTTATGCTTAAACAACACAAAATGGCACCTTTATAAATACAAGTTAAGAAGAGCAATTAGACAGAAGACATTGGTCCGTGAAAACACTGATGTCAACAGATTTGTGTCTTGCAGCTTTTAAAGCAAAGCAGACTGCATATATCTATATCTATATCAATATACACACACATATAATAATAGACATAAATAAACATAAACATACATACATATAATCAAATCTTTTTAATAAAGGGACTACCTCTGCAGGTTGGGTGTTGCAGAACACACACACAGTATAATTTTATAGTCTTACTGTAGTTGGCAGTAATCAGTACATCAGCATAATGAATTTAATTAAACTGTCGAACTGCTGACTTTACAAATGATTATAACTGAAATTGTAGAGCACTTTTAAAACAGAGGCTTACAAAGTGCTTTGACAACAACAACGACAAATATACAGAAGAACAAAGCTCTAAAAAGTCAGACACAACAACAAACAAAACAATTTCAAATTCAATTTTCTCAAGTCACATCAGTAACCAAAGCACAGGAGAACCTGAACAATCTGACATAACAACCAGGGCAATGCATCAGCTTGTCAAGTGCTCTTGCAGCTGTCACTGATGTGGGTAAGTCTTCCTCCACACAAAGCATCCCTGAACTGTGTAGCCAATCTTAACAGCTGAAAATATTAATCTGATGCTAAAGTCTTAGTAAGCCTCTCATAATCAGCATGTCATAGTTAGCTGACTGAATGAGGTGAAGTAGAGGTACATCAGTATAATATTGGTCCATTTGGTAAAATGAAACATGAAGGTATAATCATCACTGACATACTTAAAAATATTAAATACAGAATGTTGAATAAAAACTGCTGTTTGGTGGTGACATCAGTTTGTTTTCAGTGAAACATGAAATAATTTTTTCTGTTGCATAACGAGAGTAACATTGAAGAAGTCATACTTTGCATACACTTGGATGCATGTGTTTGAGCTAGGGGTGGGCAATATGGCAAAATATCATATCACAATTTTTTAATGATAAAATCACGATCACGATTTTATCACGATTCTTTTTTACTTTGATTTTTCTAGACTAATTTGCATGTCTGACCATTTTTTTCCTATGTTTAACATATAAAACAAGTAAAACCCTAAAAGAAAAAAAAATGACGATCAAAGCCAAAGAAACTTTCTGAACAGGTTTTAATTTAAATAGTGCAGTTTTTATTAAAATGTGCAATAAATGTAAACATAAAAGGTAATGAACAACAATATCAGCATTATCTCTTAAAGTGCAACATCTCAAAACAAATGTTATCTAACTGCAATGTCTGTAATCTGAGTGAATAATACAGCAGCTTTAGAACAGATTTTTGTTCAGAAATCTTCAAGCTTTTATCTCCTTTTCTCTTTCTGCCATGGCTTCACGCTACATAACCAAACAGGAGACCCCACCATGCACTGCGCGTAATGTGCTACAATTGGCTAGTCGGGTGCGCGTCAAAGTCTCTGCGCCCACACAGACGATCTGATGATCTTTCTGCTTTATGAGATCATCCCCACGTTATAATCCTTAACGATTTAATATCGTCATATCGCACGCCCCTAGTTTGAGCATATATATACCCATTTTTAAAAAACTGTCTAGTTTTGACATACTGAGCACCCCGATCCACCTGTATCCTCTCTCTATCTGAGATGCTAATGGAGAGCCCCTTTCACTTTAAGGTCCCCTTTCCCAGTGGGCCCAGTCTCTTTTGATTGAAAGACCAGCCTCAGCAGTAGAGGTGAGTAAAATTTAATCTAATTCACAATAATGGTCTTTCACAATAAATGAAAAATGACCCATCAAAATAAAAGATTACGGTCAATTGAACTTTTTCTTTTGCATTATTATCATGAGCTTTTGTTTGTTTATGTTTCTATCTATAGTGCCTGCTCTTACATTTACAAAATGATAGTGTCAAAAGCAAATATAACAATGAAATCATGTGGTGCATGTTTAAAAATCAATGAGTAATTGTGTTTAATAGCGAAAACACAATAACTCAACAACTGATCAGTGGTCATCACACTGTTAGGTCCATTCAAAAGGGGGGAATCGTCCATTTTAGTCAGTTGTTTCTCTGATGCTGCAGGCTTTGTTGTTTTTCCAAGTCTGTTAGCAATTATGTTACTTTACTCGCTCGAATTAACATATTTAATCTATAAATAATCATATAGTGCCATTCAGCTTTCCATTACTTTAGGCAAGGTGCTCTTCTGGAGTAAATGTGTACAGCTCTGTTGAATAAAGTAAATACATGAGGAGGACTTTTGTGCACATTTTCTAAGATTACACCAGCACCTGCTGTAGGAGGTCCAAGTACATTACAAAGTTAAACAGACAACACCAAAACATGACCACGCTGTCAGTGGGTAAGTCAGTCTTACTTTCCCATGCCTAGTACTGGTAGTAAAATCCCGACAGGGCATCATTTGTAGCTGTGTCACTACTGACTTACATTTCAAGCTGACAACAAGGCAGGAAGAGACTCCTCGTACTGTAAGGCAGCACCGACTATAGAGATCCCAAACAAAAGATCAAGGCTGGGTTTAGAGGTGATTTACTGGGAGCGGGAAAAGATGGAAATAAAATTCTCTCCTGTATCATTTTTCTGTCCTGGACCTCTGGCTGCAATTTGGCTCAGAGGGAGTTCAAAGATCAGAGACTGAGCTAGGAGACTCAGAGCCCTGAATGTCATGGGTAAAATCTTTATCTAACAAGCCGCCCGTGGAGGGGAGTTTAAACATGGTGTGATGTGCGGACTCCCAGTACGGGTCAACAGCTTTCTGAGGCACCTTGAGCTGCGGGAAAAAGACTGTGTGGTTCAGATCAGAGAGGAGAGCTTTACTGAGAGGAGAGGGAGAGAAGATTAAGGAGAACTTTGAACTGTGAGAGCGACACATGCAGAGGACATGACGGCAAGTGGAGTCGCTGGAGTAAACAACTGCTGACAGCCAGAGCCAGGTTTGAAACACATTTTTAGAGTTCCTTATTTATAGATGTTAGAAAACTGGTGCTACTTTGGTTCTGACAGCTTTGATTGTGTTTCCAAGCTAGTTTTTCCCTCTTCGTGATAAGCAAAACCAAAAGTCTTCTGGGTAATGGATTCAGGATCTTTTTTTTTTATTAGGCTCTCTCATTTATAAATTTAGTCATATTTATGCAAAATGTCTCACTACTCTTCAGCCACTTCATTTGGTCTTGAAACTAGAATTGCAAAAAATAACTGCTATAAATCATAATTAATCCCCACACTTTGACCGTAGCTTGTGATTAATCAATTTATAATGGTATTTTAAAATTCAGTTATTTTCCACGTGCAGTAAAAAGCACAACTTCCTAAGTACATATTGCCCATATGAATTTGTTTGGACTTAATTTGGAAATCAAATCAATGAACAGAGATTTATTTAGGGACTTAAATTTGAGAAGTTTCTTCAGATTAACACTGTAGCAACCTTCAAGTCATAGGCAGTTTAAAGTATTTCCCCCAGGTTTGTCTGTTAAGGGGGGTAAAGTTGACTTGTTGGTCTAAGGAAGACTGACTTGCCCAGGAGTAGTTCAGGAGCTGTAGGTAGGTGAATAAGTTGAATAAGTCAAATCAATTGCAGTTCTCAGCTGAACCCTATACCCTTGTATTTTGCCCAACTCAAGTTTGTATATTAATTTTTGATGACTGCTAGGGTAAATGCACAATCACTAATGTTCACATTTAGGGATGGGAATTGATAAGATTTTATCAAAACCAATGGTGTTAACGTTCCTGCTAATTGATCCAATTCTTCAACGATTCCCTTATCGATGCCTGCAAATTTTGCATGTGGGCAAATGGTCTGATTTTCAGTGGCAACAATGCCAAACATACATCACAGTATAGATAACTGCTTCTGCAAGTTGCTGGTATTTCCACTCACTTAAGGTTGTGCAGTAGGTGTAATTAAATTAAGCCACAATTCTGACGCTTCATAACCCTGTCAAGTGAATGGAATTGATAAGCAAAAAGATTAATGATATCAATTCTTTGATGGAGCTGTTAACGATTCTCAACAGGAATTGGTTTTCAATTCCCATCCCTACTCACATTACAGCGTACCCCTGCAAGTGCTCTATAGTCGAGCTCCTGCCTCTACAAATCTCCCTTTCCCCTTGTGGGCCTTGTCAGCTTAGACTAGTTTACAGTTCAACTCTGTAGTAATTGGTTAGATCAGTTCTGCACCATGTTGTCAACAACTCAGCATTAATTAATACATCATCACTCCACATTGGGTTTGCTACCACCAGGCAATGGGCCAAAATGGCCCATGGTGACACAATAGTATGATAAAACTTTGTTTTCTTCACAGAGGAGCTTTACAAAGCAGAGAGGGCAAGCTAAATATACTAAAGTGCATATAAAACTAAAAGAGCGTGATATATGCTCTTTAAAAAGAAAATAAAAAGGTAAAAGCAGACAGGTGAACCTTTCTCTGAGAGAAAATGATAGAATGTGTTATCAAAAAAAAAAATACTTGTAACTTCCTCTGTTTACACAAGGCCAAATACTGTCAAATACGATAAGTTTTCATTGCGTTTTGGCTTTGTGTTTACACGAGAACTCTTTGCGGATTGTCCGAAAACAGAAACTTTTGAAAACCGTTTCCAGAGTGGAGAGTTTTCTCCATGCAGCGCTGTATAAACCTGAATCAGAGCGTTTCAGGGTGAAATGCTGACGTCACCGCATGCGCAGTACTCTTTGACATGAAGGCTGCACGCACATACCAGGAACAACAACAGCTTCAGCCGTCTACCGAGTTATGTGTGAGCTGCTTACCGTGCTCAGTTTGCTATCCAGACAATACTATCCAGACAGATTTGTTGCCTAGAAATTAAATTCTTGCATCTTTGTGCGCCAGTTCGCCAGACCTACACCGCCACCTACTGAACCGGCGTGCACACTACAGAGGTGTCATTCGTCTCCAGCGTCTCCATCTGAACGCGGATTGACTATGAATCTACAAAGGAAAAATCTTTGCGTTTTAAGTCAGAGTGTCCATGTAAACGTAGCCTAAGAGGTACAACCAAATTTCAAGTCCAGCTGCATCTGAAAACAACCCAAAATGTTTGTATTGTGCCAAGGATGACAATGCAAAGTTAAGTATTCTGTGCCTTTCTGCTGAAGTGGTGGGGTTTTGGTTAAGTTGGAGGGCCTCCAATCCAAATGAATGGCATGGGAAACACTGGAAGGTCTTCTCTGTTAAAGGTGGACTTGACTTTAAGACTGTTTTAAGTTGAGAAATATGCAGACTTTTCTGCAGTAAAGACAATGGGCCTCATGCAAGAACATTTTCGTATTCTCATCCTAAATTCTTCTTACCTTTTTTCTTTTGTTGCGTTCGTACAAACATGCTCCGTCAGATTCAACAAGCACTTCTATCTTTAGAAAAGTGTCTAAATGACCCGCAGAAACATGATGAACGCCACCTGTGCGTACTTAAGCGCGCATGCACGAGGATAGCATATTTGCATAAGTAACACCCCAAGAATACCATATAAGAATATGTTTCCCACACCATAAAACAGGAGTGTTCATTCATAAAGACGGCGCCATATACACGCTCTCTTCCAAGTGCCTGGCGTACCAGGGTTCCCAAAAGAAGAAGCTCAGCCATGAAGCAGCTGGTTACTCTCTCATTTAACGTTTTATATTAGCCAGTCTAACAAACCTTCAATTAATAGATTTTAATGTATTCTCTGGTTTGAGATCCTCAGATTTATTTCATCTTATGCTATATTTTATTAAAAACGCTTGAAATTAGTTAAATATAATATCAGTATGTAAGGAACTTGATTTGAAAAGAGCAGACTAATTTGTTGTGATTTTTAAGACAAGTCTGGACCACTCGTAATTTGTGTTCGTACTTGAAAGAAAATTCTAAATACGAAAAAAATGCTGAATGCAACAAATTCTCCTAAATCATTCGCATGCAACACTTACAAACATATTTGTTTGTACGAACGGTTCTTGCATGAGGCCCAGTGATCCTTGGTTGATGCTACTACATTCACTCTATTCAGGAGTTCAAAATTATCTGTGTGAGCCAAGTAATGGCTGATTCATGCATAATTAACTCCGCCAAGGTGGTTATGTTATTGCTGGCGTCTGTTTTTTGTTTGTTTGTTAGGTAATTTGTTTCTCTGTTAGCAACATAATTCAAAAAGTTATGGACGGATTTTGATGTAGTTTTTCAGGAAATGGCCAGATTGGGACAAGGAAAAAAATGATTAGATTTTGTGAGTGATCCGGATCACCATCTGGATCATGGAGCCGGAGGAGACCAGCACCGAAACCGGGAGGCCGCTTCTGTTACCCTCCACATCGAAGGGAAGGAAACGTGAAAGTTTCGAGGAAAAGGCTGAAATAAGGAAGAAATATGAGCAATACAGGTCCCAACAGAGACTCAACATTGGAGAATCATATGACCGATTAGATTTTGGGAGTGATCCGGATCACCATCTGGATCAGCCATGATGAAAAATGTGATTTTCATGAATAACTACTGACCTAAAGTAGATATCATTATGAATCAAATTGCTAATAGTATGTTTTCATGGTCAAGAAATCTTAATATTTAGATCAAATAAAGGTAGGACTAATATTTATGGTGAAAATCACAATATGGGAGAGGACTGTGGTGCTGGTGGAGGTCTGCGCTCTCCACATGCTTTCTACTTACATGTCAATATAGTTTTATTTTTAAGTCTATGTCTTTCTTGACATTGTATCCTTTAATACTCTGATTAAGGGTTTATTTCTAACACTCTAAAGCGCTTTAAATGACTGTGTATAAATGTTGTTTTATACTTAATCTTGCCTTGACCAGTTATCCTCATGTGACATATTTTGCTAATGGTTTATTTACTCAATCACCTGTCCTGATTTTGTCTCGTTGTCTAACCTGTGTCTCTCTGCTGCTTGTACCTCTTTTTCCTCTTAGAGCCTGCATTAGTCACATTACTAACAGAACATTAAACCACCAGGCACAACACAAAAAAGATACTTAAGCGTGATTAATGTTTTACAATAATGCAGCCCTGACAACTCGGCTGGATATTTGCAGACACATTTTCAAATCTACGAAGACAAAGCTACAAATTCATTTTGATTGAGAGACTTCTGATGAGAAGTGCTGAACACAGTTTCAGTCGGTGCTGATTACAACACATTTTCATCTCTCTGCTGACCTCATTTCTCTGCTTTCTGTCTTTGATGCCTGCTGTAAGTAGACCGGCTGATGTTATCTCACACTAAAATGTGCTGCTTCCTGCACACACGCTTCGTTTCTTTTTAGTTTTCTTCATTTTTAGACTTAAACTTCACAGAGAGTTGGCTTTACTGCATAAGTACCTGGCGAAGACAGGATCCAAAGAAGAGTTGTTTTCTGAGAAGTATAGAGCTCATGTGATTATTCTGTTGTTTGTGTTGATTTTGGTGCCTCCTGAGGCCAAAGCTTAACTTCTATACTCTTTATTGATTTTGCCACAAGCGTGTATAAATACTAAGCTTGCAGGACAGCTTGGTCTGCAAAGGAACTGACCAGCTGACATTGAGCAGAAAGAGGCACGAGCTACAAGATCCAACTGCTTCCTGTATAGAGATTAGTGTACATGAAGCTTGCTTAAATAGCAGTTTAATCTTGGGCTGGGCAATTTATCCATTAAATCAATTAATTCAAATTATTTTCTTAAATTACTTAAAGGAGACATATCATACTTGTTTCTCCTTTTCACTATGCCAGACTAGGATGCCTGTAAAGCATTTCTGCCCTCAGTACAAGTCATTTAGTTCCTTCATTGCCCCACAATAGCGTTCTCAAAATCCTCATTTTAGGCCATTATCAAGCTCTCGTTGAAACGCTTGGTTTCCAGGCTGACCTAAAGTTACCTCGCAACATCACAGCCCTTTGTGCTCTGATTGGTCTGTTCTATCTGGGGTAGAGCCAGCCTGTCCTTCTTCTTCTACTGTATTTTCCGGCAGGCTAAAAGCAGTGACCGCGCATTGAGTCCCCCTACAGGCCAGAGCTGGTAATGAGTGAGTGTGAGCTAGGGAGCTATATACTGCTGCTTGGTGGATGTATTCCTTGGTGACGGTTTTGTGGCTAACGGGCATCACAGAGGAGGAAGTGTTTTATCAGATTACTCCAGTAAAAAGAAATGTACCTCATGTCGTCACGACGATTGAAATCTCGCGGACATCTCGCAATTACCTATTTTCAGAGGCATCAAATCTCGTTCTAGGATATCAGAAAAAATACAATATCTCATTTTTTGAAAATTAAGGGGGTGTAAGGTCTTGTTTTCAAATTTATTATATTACATGTAAGTATTAAATCAGGCATCAGCATGATATGTCTCCTTTAAATTGTAAGTATTTGCAAAGTTTTAAAAAGTATAAACACTGAAATTTTACAGTTTTCATGATGGTGGCCCTGTCAGGTTTTGCACAAGCACTTTTATAGGCTTGTTTTTTTTGTCATTAGATTAAATATTGATCAGAGCAAAACATGTTAACAAGCTGCGAAAATCCTTCAGCTTTCAGTGTTTATGTAGGCAAACCTGCCTGTGTTATAACTACATAATCAACATTTTATGACATGTACTTTCATTTTAAGAGGGAAATTCTGATTGATTTAGGAATATGATTGACAAGATAAAGGCAGAACATGATTTATGTCATTTTTGTGTCACTTGGAGCTTTTTTGCTTTGAGAGGGAAAACAATTAAAATCGTAAATCAAGTTTTGTGGGGAAAAAATCTGGGATTTTTTTAGGCCATATCGCCCAGCCCTAGCTAAATCAAAACTTAACATTTTTTCATTAAATAAGAGAAAACAACAAAAATGGAAAAAAATATCTCAAACAGGAGATATTAACACTTTTCTCCCAACAGGTTTTGGCTACACTTTATTGTACAAACTGGTGACTGTTATGAACTTTACCTCTTAGCGACAGCACCAGCTCATTACATGATCTGGTTTTCCTGTATTGTATGTAATTGAAAGAACGATTATCTCATCAAGTCCTGAATATTATTTTGTGAGCTGTTACCCAGATGGACTGGCAGGTTATGTCCTATATTGTGAGGGTGTAAAATTAATTCAGATTTTATCATTATGATAATATGAGTCATTGCATTAGACACATCCTAACAGTCTGGAATTATCACAATAAAATTAAAACAACTTTGGTCAGCACAGTAAAATGGTATAACAGCCCTGTCAGTCAGATGAAGCTAAACTTGGTTACAAATACCTTAACATGTATTTGGGCTAGAAGTGGTTGAAAATATTCTTGGGTTTCTCACAGATTTGAAATAATCCTGTTGTAGGTGAAAGTGTTTTTTGTAACATGGAGAACTGCATAGACTGTGACACCAAGAAATACCTCATAAGAAATCTTTATCTTCTGTTAAATTATCAGAATCCATGTCATTATCACAATATTGAACAATATAATGTTTTTTATATTGTGCAGGACTACAGTACAGAATATACTGAGCTGTCCATTTTGCATATCAATTTACAAGAATTCAGTCCTCAAAGAAAAAAGATCACACTAATTTTAAAAAATATTTTGCCGACAGAATATTGCATCTATTTTCCCACACTCTCACTTTTTGCCCTGCTGCATTTCACGTTTTGAATATTTAGCTCATGCTAAAGTGTGCAATCCAAATAAATGAAAATAAGTAAATAAAAATGTTTGGCGCAACTTTATTTCTAGTTCAACTTGGGTTGGTCTGCCTTTTTTTCAAAAACATAACATTTGGAGAGCTGTTTATTATGAAAAGAATCTCCACTTAAATACAAAAAGCAAGCACTCTGGCAACCAGGAGCGACCCCACTGCTAACTCTCATCGCCGAAAACATGCTGGACAAATTACCACTTTATTTTACCTTCCTTACCACAAGGCCACAAGAGCCCAAATAGCATAGTCACTTTAGATAGACCCCGGCTTCATACATGCAAGCTCCAGGTATTGAAATACTGACACTACCTTCATAATCAACCCACTCATCAGCAATTACTGACAACATTACCTATTAAAGTAAAATCTTGTAAAGGCAATTAAATATAAGAAGACAAACCCACACACAAATACATACAACCTCTCTCCCATCTCCTTAAGTAATGAATAAAGCTCTTTTTACCCATGAAAATACCGTGGTTAGCTAAACAATGAGAGCTAGGATAAACTAGAAAAGCACTCGGAGAGCACAGACCTCCGCCAGCGCCACAGTCCTTAGCCATATTGCCATTTTGACCATAAATATAAGTCCTACCTTTATTTCATCTAAACATTTAGATTCCTTGACCATGAAAACATACCATTAGCAATTGGATTCATAATGAGATCTATTTTAGTTCAGTAGTTATTCACAGAAATCACATTTTTCGCCCAAGGCGGCCAGACGCTGATCCGGATCAACACCAAAATCGAATCAGTTCTTCCGTTTCCTATGCTGAACATTTCCTGAAAATTCCATCCAAATCCATCCATAACTTTTTGAGTTATTTTGTTCACAGACAGACTGACGGACGGATGGACAAACTCTCCCAAAAGCATAACCTCCTTGGCGGAGGTAATAAAGGCTCCTGACAAACTAATTGACCAACCCACAGGAGAGTCTCAGCCCAAATACTTTACTTTAACACCTACCCCATGGCAGTGTTCATAGATTTGAAAAACATAGACCCAGCAGCTGTACATTTCTCCCTGTTGGTCTTGATTGTCTTTGCAGGTTCTATGGGGATATTTTCAGAACCAGCTTTAACTCTGGCTTGATGTAACAAAGTCACTTTACCGTTACTGACACTGGCAGCTCTGGCGTCCTGGCTGGCCTTTGCGTCTCTTGCGAGCTGCGCCCGCGTGGCGGCGATCAGGCTGTCATGTGCCAGCTCCTGTACCCGCAGATACCAGGGAGCGCTGCCATCCATCCCATATTCCCCTGATGAGACCCCCTCATCGTCATCCTCTCCAGCACCATCTGCGGCAAAGATCAATGACTCGGAGGAAGTTGTGATGCCTGTGAGGGAAGAAAGGCAGAAGGACAATCGTTGTGAAGCAAGAAATTCAAGGCCATTCAAAAGTCTGCAGGATCATCAATGGTCCCAGTCCCTCAAGGTCATATCCCTCGATTCATTATTGTTCTTTATCAAGCACAGCAGTAAGAGTTTAATGTTTGATTCTGAAAGGCTGAGAGAGTGCTGGCAAAGAGACACACACGTAAACACTCCGACAACAACACAACCCCCCCCCTTTATTCAAGATCTGAATATAAAGTAACAAAGGACAGAAAGAGATTCTGCCTTCTGAAAAGTCTTTTCTATCCGTCACATCGCTCACTGAGTCACAGGCTGAACACAGAGCGCCACACAAAAGGTGCATGTCAAGGGACCAAAATTAATTTTCTGGCTCTGCCGCCAAGGCTGATGAACCAAGAGAATGTGCCTGCCAAGGATCATTTCTTCCAGCCAAAATAATTCACAGTTTTCTTCATGAAAATGTGTCACCTCATTTCATTTTAGAGCCCTGTGTAGAATCTGGAGCCGTGAGAGGCACAAAGTGAAGACAAAAAAAAACAGATTTCAACTTTTAATGTAAAACTTCTCAGCCTTTTTAAATGATGTTTGAAATCGATCAGGGACTGACTCGTCATCATCATGCAGGAGTGAGGATAAGGAAAAATGCAGATTATTGGTTGATCAACTGTTGCTGGAGGAGTGTTTTGTGTCTTACATTTTAAAGCATTTGTGCATGGTGAATGCAAATTTCAGACTTCACTATAAGTGAAAAGAAAAGTTCATTTGAATGTTTTGAGATATTTTCAAGTGTGAACCTTTGCTGATGAAAAATGAAGTGAAAAAATGCAGCTCTTCATGTGTCCAGCCAGTGCTCTTAGATTTACAAAATACTGACATGGAAGGAGTACATTTCTAACCGATGGCCTTCACTGCCTTTTCAGGTTATACAGAGACTTTAGTTATTTTCATAACCAGTAAAATCATCTAATGGGAGCTTTAATTTGGGCTTGATGTAAAAAAAGTCACTTATAAATTCCAGACTTCCCTTTGTGTGTGTCCATATGAGGCTGGCAGGAACAAGAGTCTGCATATAGCCAGGGGTTCCAGGGACCTCCCCCAGTAATCCAAACAGGTCAAGCTAACTGATAAGCAACTGTGCATGTTTGATGGATGGAACCCCATCATTTGTCTGAAGCACAAATGGAGGCTTTGCATCGTCACTCTAAGGCCAGAGATATACTTGCAGTGTTTCTCTGCATTCAGGTTTGACACCACTGTTGCTTGAGTGTTGTTTTTGTACTTGCCTGCTCCTGGAAGATACCTTTAGAGGGTGCCCAAAGACATAAAGCTCAATGCAACTACATGTTGTTAGAAGGAAACCACAAATATATGTAGCTTCAATCAGTAAAGCTCAGACTAAACTACCAAAATAAACAGCAAAATTCAATCATCATCAGATGTGTGTTGGCAACTAATGATCAGTGGTCAGATCTCATTCTCAGCACCATTTCCAATCTGATTCTACAATATTTTCCCCCACGCATTGTCATAAGTCTCATGGTATTACAGTTTAGTGAGGGATTATGACTTGACTATGTCAATAGATAAAACAGCAAAAACAGAACGTTTTCTCTCCAGTGCCTCATGGAAAAAAAGGTATCGGTAGTTTATATGTAAGACACTTCAGGAGAACAAAAAAAAAAAAAAACAAAAAAAAAAAACTATGCCAATACGAACATGGCCTTGGACAAAGTCAACTGAAAGTCAACAGTTCACCAGTTTAGTCACTGTTAACAGACACACAGAATTTATTTCCACATAATACACGTGACTTGTTCATTGTCAGCTACATCAACACTGGTGTTGGTGAGCCTTAGCAACACACTGTTTAGGTGCTGATAACTGTGGACTTGATTTATCAGTTTATCTTTTAAACTCTCTGTTATTGTTGTTCCTGCTGACGTATTGACTCTGCCACATCACCGCTGCCTTTGCCTCTAAATATGAATATGCTCAGATCATGTATGCTTAGCATTACTTATGGACAACATGAACCGAGGCAGGAGACAAGCTTCAACCATCATGCATCCTCATCATTAACAGAAAGTTCATCTCCAGCCTAACTGTGCATCTCAGACAGACTGAGAATACAGCTGGATCAGGGGGGAAACAAGAGCATTTTCGAAACATACTCTAGCAGTCATATCACATAGATAAAACCTTGTTAAGGTAAAATATCGCAGACCTTCGCCAGCGCCACAGTCCTCACCCATATTGGGATTTTCACCATAAATATTAGTCCTACCTTTATTTCATCTCAATATTTAGATTCATTGACCATGAAAACATACCATTAGCAATTGGATTTATAATGATATCTATTTTTAGTTCAGTAGTTATTCACGAAAATCACATTTCTCGTCATGTCGGAGTGATCTAGACAGTGATCCAGATCACTCCCAAAATCTAATCATTTGTTCCTTGTCCCAATTCGGACATTTCCTGAAAATTTCATCAAAATCCATCCATAACTTTTTGAGTTATGTTGCTAACAGAGAAACAAACAAACAAACAAACAGATGCCTGCAATAACATAACCTCCTTGGCGGGGGTAATTAAATCATCAGACGTTCATAAATAACAATAATCCCATATAAATAGGACTAATGGTTATTTTACCTTTTGCGAGGTTGAGCAGGACATATGAGGTGCTTTCTGACTGCTGCAGGTCATGAAGGATGGGTGGAGGGCTGGGTGAAGCCCGTGGTTGAGAGTGTGTCCGGACCACCAAGGGGCTTTGCTCTGATACGCCTCCAAACTCTGACAGCGAGGGAGAACTCTCAGGCTCATGGCTCAGGCTCCCATCTGAGAAGAAATCAGAGCTTGTTGGTTTCATTTATGGCAGCATAATTAATCACAAAATAGTCAAAACTGCAACATGGCTGAGTGTGATATCCAAATCTCCAGAGCCTGCAGGTGTTTGGTGGTGGCAAAATGTGTGACACCAAAATGATGACAAACTCTTCTGAACTTTCAAATTTTGTGACAAATGGGTTCATGTCATACCAATGGCACCCCAAACTTTTCATAGTCGACTGAATTTCATAAATCCTGTAATTATTTTGCATTTTATGGTAAAGGGTAAAAGCTATTTCAGGGATTGAAGGTTTAGTAAAAAGCTAGACATACAGTTATATACCAGCTGAGACTAACATCATTTAAAGGAGTCAATGAGTTCTGGCAGTTAGATGTACCTTTATCAAGCCATCTGAATAGAAATGTAACTTTTTAAATGCAAATAAAAACATGTTCACAATGCTGCTTACACTGACATATGAACACATGGTTGCAATTACTGACAACTCTACATTAGAGCAGTAGAGTTTCACCTAAAAAAAAGTTCACAAAGCTGGATCTAAGGGGGTACTGGGGAGAGGAGGGGGTGTCAGTGGTTTTTTAGTGGTTTTGTGTGCCTCCTTTGACCACATTGTATTAAACAAAACATAACAAATGATGATATAATGAGATTTTACATGTCTTTTTCTTTGAGAAACTTCAAAATGAAGATGCACAATTCAATCACCAAACATATCAAGAAACATACACTTATCAGTGTTATGCTGTGTGACTTTTTAACCATATTGTGCAGCCTTGTTTGATTTGTAGGAGACCGTTTTGTCCTAAAACAGGTTCAAATATTCAACTTGAGTATGCTCACAACCTCAGATGTCAAAAAATCTTCTCCTTTTTCTGAGTAGGAGGGTGCTAAAAAATCATTCGATATTGGAACTGAGTTGTACTTCAAAACAGATCGAGAGTTTGTTCAAATATTCAGTGAATCTGTTCTTATTTTTATTATTATTATTTTTTTTTTTTTTTTACATAAATACTTACAAATTCATTTTCAGATGAGGCCCAGCATAGCAAACTGCTGTTTACTTTTGTAAATTAATACATTCAGCTCATTATTAAGGCCTTGTGCATGTACACTGTGCCTTTTAAAGCAATCAAAACACATTTGTCTTGAGTTTCCTCAGGGGCATATTTTATTTTTAAACACTGAGAGCATTTTGAAGTTATAGCTCCGGTGTCTCTTGAGTGCGCTGCTAGTGTTTTTTCTCTCTATGACTGTAGGTGAGATTTATTAAAGTTATAAGAGTTCTTTCTATAGTGGAGTCGCAGCTTGTCACATTATTCAAATACCAGAAGGATAAAAGCAATTACACACTGATTCAAATACAAAAGGGCAAGCAGAGAGTGTGAAGCTATTAGAATACAAATAAACAGCATGGTATAGGTTCACAAATAAAAAAATGCATGTACTGAGAGTGAATTTTTAAAAGCTGGTTCAAAATGTAAAAAGTGAGCACGACTGCCAACACCATCCTGCTCTTACTACACACTCAGAAACTATTTTGTCCATGTGGCTTCACAAAATGTACAGCACCTCTCTGATCTGATCGGAGGGATACTCAGGGTTATCTATGACTTAAGTGTGACTCAATGCCAAGAACCAATAGATAAATGTTGATTGTATCAAATCAAAAATGGTAAATGAACTTATGGATTAAGTTGTGCATGCTTAATATAGTCTGGAAAGAATTTGCTTGGTTGTTACAAGACATTTCATTCTGTAAGTTCTTACTAAAAATGATAATTCTGGTTCTCAAAGCTTTTACAGTTTACAGTTTAATTGTTTGTATCTTCAGGATACATTTCCCTATTTGACGTGTAAAACAAGGAAAATCACTCACATGAACCATCAGGCCTAAAACTCTGCATATAACAAATTAAATAAAGGTATAAAATACTGATTATCTATTATGTCATTCAGAAATGGGTTGTATTGATAAATTTACCAATGAAGTCGTGGTGATCAGCAGATCCATGAAGCCCAAAGACGGACTTTGCATTGTAACTGCTTCAAACACCTTCGCAAGGCTTATAAAGGGTCAAAAAAAGAGTGGGACATCAAAATATTGAAGTGAAGGTTTCTGTATTTTTATGAACTAATACTTTTGTTCAGTTATAAAAAAAAAAAAATATCTGTGGATTAAGTATATTAAAGAACTTTAGATAGATAACGATTAAAAGTAAGAGGACAAATGTAGGAATATATATCATGCACAGGAAGCATATCTTGGTTAATACATAGGGGTGGGAGAAAAAAATCGATTCACAGAAGTATCAGGATTTTTTGTTTGACAATTTTTTTTTTTTTTTCAAAATTTAAGTGCTTCATTTTAGTATGTGATAATGAGCCAGTTTTAAATGCAATCCAGACTTTTGAAGAGAGAGTATAAACAGCTGGTTAAAATATATTGCTGAATAAATCCTAAAAATGGACTCACATATGAAGTGTATTTTTTTCTGATATAGTCTGTGGGCATCATCATTGTTCATCTTTTCACTGGTGTTAACAAAGCTCACTAAAGATTACAAAAATTGGGCAATATCCTAGAATTGCAATTTAAATCGAATCGACACCTATTTTAAACTAGATACATCATAATAACGGGGAAACTGCAGGTTAGGTGTATCACTCTCTGTGGCTTCATTACATCAAAGTTAAGTTGACATGTAAATAACAGGAAACAGGAAACAAGCACCAAATGTTGCTGCTAATTTGATCTGTATTGACAAGAGTTTAGTCACAAAGCAAAGTGGACAGGCTTTCATTAGAAACTGTCATATTTCCTGTGCGGTGGAGTGGTGGGTAGGTAGGTAGGTACTTTATTGTCTGCCCCAATCGGTAACAGCAATACTAACAGACACAACACATTCAGCACTCTCAAGACACATTTTAAACTCATAAGGTAAAACGTGCTGAAGAGCTTTGTTAAACAGAACAGCAACAGAAAAGCACGTCCAGTGTGGTGGCTATTTGATTTTGTTGAGGATGGTTACTGCAGAGTGATTAATTGTGTTTTAGTACATTTGTCTTACAGGCCAATGGGACCTCGTGGCATCTGTCTGATGGCAGCAACTGAAAATTGGCGGAGGGAGTGAGATGGGCCCTTTGTGGTCAGGGTGGATTTCCTAAATTCAGAATGGTGATACATTTTACAAAGTGGTGTTTGTTGTGAACGATGTAGGCTCTTTATCGTTACAGAAGAGTTTTGTGTTTCACAGAGAAGACGCTGTACCAGGATGAAAAGATTGTCAAACAATTTCCTTCTTCTGCACAACAGAAAACTTCTGAGTCAGCAGTGAGCCATGCTTGATGAAGCTTTCAGTTTAAGTGAAAAACAGACAAACATCTGCAGCTAACACCTGTTTATGTCACATTTACTTGCTGATGGTTGATGTTTGCAAAAGGGAAAATTTAATGTTACATTGATGCATCTATGCATCCCTCATTTTATAATCATTATAAACTCAGTGGACAACTACAGACGAAGTTATATCAAGAGACTGCAAAAATGATTCATCATTCAATTCTTATCCTAAAAAATATATAATAACACTCAAAAAGAATCAACTCTTAACCATAATAGTATTTATAGTGCTATGAAAAAATATTTGCCCCTTCACAGATTGACTGTTTTTACTTTTTTGTCACACTTATATGTTTAATTTAATCAAACAAATTAAATATCACACAACTTAATATGTACAAAATGCAGTTTAAAAGGAATGATTCCATTTTTTTAAAGAAATAAGCTATCTAAACTAACCTGGCATCTTAAGAAAAAGTAACTGTCTCCTTTATCTAACAGCTGGTTTTGCCACCACTGATGACAACAACTGCTTTGAAGGGTTTGGGATGACTGGCAGTGTCTTTCGCATCACTGGGGAGGAATTCTGGACCACTCATCTTTGTAGAGTCCTTTAATGCAGCCCCATAGGAGTTTTTTTAAGCACAGTCTGTCTAAAGTGATGCTACAGCATCTATGCCAGATTTAAGCTCTGTTTTGTTTTTCTTGAGGCATTCAGAGGTGGACTTGCTGGAGTTCTTGGATCACTGTCCGGCTGCATAATCCAAGCGCACTTGAGTTTAACTGATGAGCACACAGTCTTCTTCAGGATTTTCCAGTATAGCACAGAATTCATGGTCAATTAAATTAAGTTGTCCAGGTCAAAGAAGCAAAGAAGTATAATGTTTTTTAATGAAATGCTGTGTTAGAGGAGAATTTCCACTGCTGACCTGTAAGCTCCAGAGGGCTGCACAGTGAGCTCTCGGCCGGGGTGAGCAGAGGCAGACTTGAAAGTTTGGGCTCCGAGTCTTCCAGACCCTGCACCAGAGGGATGGATGCGTTTTGCACAAACTGCACAAGCAGCTGAACAAGGAGGAAGAGATCAGTGTTAATAGATGTGTAGTTGCATGTTTTAAAAGGTGGCTCAATGAAATGCTTCTTGTTGCTAAGATGGAAGAGATCCGTTTTAGCAAGCAGAACTCTAACAGGTATTTTATGAAGGTGTGGAACCTTTACGGCTTTGTTGGATAAAATTTAAATGTATTCATTATGATCTGTGCTGCTATATTATGCCCATATTATGTATGAAATATGTCTCATGCATCATGTTTCCTCTTTCTATTTTCAGAATTTAATAGCACTCTGAGGGCCAGATGTGAAGCTGTTGGGGGCCTGATGTGGCCCTTGGCTGCCTGTTGATGATCACTGATACATAGGAGCCAGAGAGGACACAGATTAAATATTAATTATGCCTAACACGCATTTATTGTGTTGAAGATTACATTTTTCATGAAGTTAAAGAGGAAGATATTCTCCTGAGAGAGGTGGTGTAAATTTGATAAAAACCATTTAAGTTATTGAACAGTTACAATATTTAAGAGAAGCAAACATCATTACAGATGAACAATATTATTAGGCCAATATCAGTTCCAGCTAATATTTGTTTAACCCTTTAAGGCCCAAGACCATAGATTATAGCCAGAAAATTCTAATTTTTTGGAGCTGAAATGTTTGCTTCACTTTCTGCTAAAATCCATAAAAATCTAAATGTCTATAAAATTCAACATATGGATTTTTTGTATATTATTTGACACATTAGGTGTTTTTGGCAACTGATAATCCATTTGAGGACATTTTTTATCTGATTGTATTCAGATGTTTTTTAATAATTTGTTGATTATATTGAGTGGATAGAGGTATTATAAAAGTATGTATCAAATATGATACAATTGGCTTCATAGGGTTAAAAAGCTGATTGTTGTTATTAGCCAGTATGTTCAGCATAAAATTGGCCATTAATACCCAGTATATTGGCTGCATATTAGCAAACTGTACAATGCACCATGCTGATGGTTTATCTCATCATCACTGAATGCCCACTTCTGTAAATCAGAAATATAATATGTGATGAAATAAAATGTTTTTCTTTCTCCATATTTGTTTCCAACAGAAATGGACTTAAACAATGACCAAGTTTAGTGAAGTGAGGAACTGTCCTCTTGACACAGAATATCTGTATCAATATTGGTATCACCAAATTAGTAATGAAATATCGGATATCGGCAAAAAGGTCGTGCATTTCTAGAGACTACAAGTACTTATCATGGCCTTAATTTTCATGGACTGCACTGATGTTATCATATCAGGTTTCTGCAGAAGCCCTGGTTTACAAGCTGTGGTTGAGTTACCTCTGGTTTGGAGTCCAGCTCATCAGAAAGCATGGGTCACCCTGTGTGAAACCTGCAGAACAAACCATTACACCGATCAGACAAATGCCCCGTGTCCTAAGAGTCAATCTTGAGTAAAAAAGGAAAGAATGATTACCTCAAACGTGACCTGCTGAGTTTAGGATGAGGTGTGGGTCATACACGTAGGCTGTGGGTCATCTCTGAGTCTGGACCATGACATCAGGTCAAACCTTCATCATCTGCTTCACACAAGGACGAGCAGCAGCTACAATTATTAGCTTCAAACCCAAATAGTAACGCACAGTCTGTCTAGTAAATCTTAAGCTGAAAGTCCAGGCATCAGCCAGGTCAATAAATTCAGACAGAAAGAAAACACACTGCGTTATTAACTTAGCAAGCAGGTTAGCAGTTAACCAACTAGCTACCGGGGCTAACAAACACAAATGTTAGCTTTCCGCTTTCATAGCCAGCAAACACGCAGCCTGTGCGTTACTATTACTACCATGTCTGTTAAAGGTATATAATTTGTTTTTACCATATGAGTAGTCCGAACAAGAGCACAGTGTGACAGCAGCCAGAGAATAATTGTCCCAAAATAAGAGTAGCAGGATTTTTCTACGGAATCTCGGATGGAACATGTCAGGGTACTTCCGCGTTTGCCATACCAGGGGGGGCTATATCATTTACGCCATCTAGTGGTGAAACGTGTAGCCTACATTGTTCATGGTTAAAGCATCTGGGATTGTGACTTTAGATTTTTAGAATTTTAATAGAATATCAAAGTTTAATGTGGCATTAAGAATCCTTGAAAATATGAGAGTAAATAAAATCATCTCTTAGTATCAAATATCTTTTCTAAAAGCAAATTAGAAGTGAAAATGTTTTATTACCTTTGTGTAGGCAGGACCTGCTGTTTTTTATTGGCTGCTTTATTTATTACACGAAAGTTATTGTTTAAAACCCACCCAGTTTACATACAAACATGGACAAAAACATTGGTACCCTTCGGTTAAAGAAAGAAAAACCCACATGGTCACTGAAAAAACAGACAAAAGTAATAATGAATTAAAATGTACAGAAGATTAACTAATGGAAATCAAACATTGCTTTTGAAGTGTGGTTCAACAGAATCATTTTTTTAAAAACTAAATAATGAAACTGGCCTGGAAAAAACGATAGTACCCCTAGAAAAGATTGAAAATGATTACACCATAGGGACATGTTAAACTAAGGTGTGTCCTGTAATTAGCATCTCGTGTGTCTTCAAACTTGTAATCAGTCAGTCTGTTTAAAGGGTGACAATTAGTCACTGTGCATTTGGTATCATGGTGTGTACCACACTGAACATGGGCCACAGAAAGTGAAGGAGAGAGTTGTCACAGGAGATTAGAAAGAAAATTATTGACAAGTATGTTTAAGGTAAAGGCTATCAGATCATCTCCAAGCAGCTTGATGTTCCTGTGACTACATTTGCATATATTATTCAGAAGTTTAAGGTCCAAGGACTGTAGCCAATCTTCCTGACTTGGCAAGAAAACTGATGACAAACTGAAGAGTCGGATCATACAAATGGCAACCAAAGAGCCCAGAACAACTTCCAAAGAGATTAGAGGTGAAATCAAAGGTCAATGTACATCATAATCAGAGAGATTACACCATCCCTTGCTGTTTTAGCCTAAATTTATTTAATGGGAGGACACAACTGTTGAAAGCGAATCATAAAAAAATTAGACTGGAATTTGCCAAAATGCATATTGACAAGCCACAAAGCTTCTGGGAGAATGTCCTTTGGACAGATGAGACAAAACTGGAGCTATGTGGCAAGTCACATCAGCTCTATGTTCACAGACACAAAAATGAAGCATACACAGAAAAGAACACTGCACCTACTGTGAAACACGGAGGAGGCTCAGTTATGTTCTGGGGCTGTTTTGCTGCATATGGCACAGGGTGTCTTGAATCTATGCAGGGTCCAATAAAATCTCAAGACTATCAAGACATTCTGGAGTGAAATGTGCTGCCCAGTGTCAGACAGCTTGGTCTCAGGTCAAACAAACATTGGACTATTCTGAAGTGGCCTTCTATGAGCCCTGATATAAATCATATTGAATATTTCTGGAAGAAACATGAAACATGCAGTCTGAAGAAGACACCCTTCAAACCTGAGACAGCTACAGCAGTTTGTTTATGACAAGTGGGACAAAATACTCATTGACAGGTGCAGAAGTTTCATTGAGTTACAGAAAACGTATAATTGCAGTGATTTCCTCGACAGGTTGTGCAACAAAATGAAATTAAGGGTAACATCATTTTTGTCACGGCCAGTTTCATTTTTTTTTTTTTTTAATGATTCTGTTGAACTACAATTCAAAAACAATGTATCATTTTCATTAGTTAATTTTCAGTAAATTTTAATTCATTATTACTTTTTTCAGTTCCAGGTTATTTCAGTGACCATGTGGGTTTTCCTTTCTTTAACGGAAGGATACCAACAACATTGTCCACATATGTATCTGCTGATATTTAGAATGGCGCAAAGATCAGTCAGAAAATTTTTAGATAGTTGATGGTATGAAATGTAAATAAGATCAGAAATATCATATGAAGAACGTTTTTTTGATATTTGTTACCAATAGCTTTGACCTTGGCAGTAAACATCTGCCTGCAGATCATCTGCCTTAAAGATCTGATTGTGGAGATAGCACAGGGGCTTTTTTGATGAGTGATGGGGTGTGACAACTCTAATACTGTGTATTAGAATTGTCTCCATGGACACTGACAAGCAGGGGGATCATCTGCCCTACATGTTATGCAACATGGTGTAGAGATAATCTCTCCATTCAGTGGACCAGGGTTACCATGTAACCCCAAGGTCCTACGCAACAGTGGAAACTAAAGTTAGTAATAACAGTTTCAACTATACATTTTTAAGAACCTGTTTAAAAAATAGTCTGTTTATTTCAGGGAGAGATTTTGTATGAACCAAAAGTGTGTTCTTATAAAAAGAAAAAAAAAAAAAAAAAAAAAAAAGGCTTTGTTGCTCCTGAAGTGTGATCCTTCACTCATAAGACCAGTGTAAGAACAACTCCAAAAATAGAGAAATCAGTCCTCGTCTTTCTCACCTCCATCCAAGACTCTGAACATTAGGCTCCTCACTGTTTAAGCTCAGATCTGTTTTTCTACCCAAGTTCATGACATATGATGTAGAAACAAGCAAGGACAGTTTTTTATTTTAACATTTATTACACAAGCAAAGAGTTTCTAACTTGAGTAGTACAAAAATTCTACAGCACATTACACCAAATCCTTTTCATTATAGTTTACTGTTCTTTGATTGTTATAGCTGAAAACCATAAGCAAAAGTTCAATGAAAATGGTGGTTTTGTAAATCCTCTACAGCAGGAAGTTTAATGAGGACTGTTAAAACTTCTTATTTACAAGTTCATAATAATTATAAGCCACACTACATTCAGTCTGCCTTATTGGACTACAGGAATTATTTGGGTTACTGATCACGTTGCTGGTGCATGACTGAAACATGTAGAAAAAAACAATTGTTTCACAAACATTTCAGCATTTTTAAAATGAACAGAAGGCAAACATAAGAGACAAAGCTGCCAATGTTTACACAGGAAAAACCTCAAACTCCAGTGTTGTAAAAATCACCGGTTCTACTGTACAAACATAAACAGTCTTTACCTTTTTTAAAGTCCTTTTAAACACACGTTTCTGCGGTACTGATTAAAAGTACAGTCATGAACCTGAAGACATGATAACTGTTGTGTTTTGATACAGGTTAGTCATTTCTCCATTATATGGGAAGGACCTTTGACAGAGTTACACCGCAGTGTGGATCCATGTAAACAAACAATAAAAAACCCCTCAAAATTACAGCAAGATGATGGAAACCACACTTTAATACTTTTATACACTTTTAGCTAGGGATGGGAATCAAGAGCTGGTTCTGGTTTAGGGAATCAATAAAACTTGCCCCTTTGTATGATGGTTCCCTAATTAATTCTTTTAGTCCTGCAAAAGAACCTCACCTGTCCTGAAGAGGCAGTCAGCACAAAAAAGGAACAAGGGTCAAAGAAAATGTGATGGCAGGCAGAAGCAAGAGTGGCTTCATTTTACATTAAATGTCAACAGTCCACGAGTAATGCGTGACTGACAAGGAGAATAGATAATGGCACTGGTATAAATACAGTCTTTTCGATTTCCATCCCTTTAAATAAGCGAGCCACACTGAGAGCAGGTGACATCAAAGATAGCTCTTTAAAAGGCTGGACAAGAGCAGCTCTGTTCGGTTTAAATCAACCAAATAATCAAAGATTTCTTAGATTTTAGCCCCATTGTGTTCGCCTCATTCTGCAGCCGTGTCAGTGTTGTTGTAAAGAAAGGAAACCTTGCTCTTTCAGAGTCTGGACTTTAAAGAATGTATTGCAGCTGTAAAAAGAGCTCAGACATGCCAACAGCAAAAAAAGACCAAAATAGTTCCAGCACTTCTTTCGCTGTCCTGGTTTGAGCCTTTATGAGGGACGCACAGTATGTCAGGTTAATTTAAAAACGACAAGAACATTTAGCCAACCACCACACCAGAACACCATCAGAGTCTTAACATCTAGGTTAAAGAGTTTACTTCAATGTTCCACTTCTGGAACGTTTAGGTTTGTTATATGAAAACGTGTAACACACAGGCAGATAAAAAAAAACCCCTATGATGACAGTGAGGTCCCTTTATTATTATGTATTATGTCTTTTATAGTTCTTGTGAAATAAAAACAAAACATTTGCCATTGGAAATAAAGAAAAGTTCTTTTAACTGTTACTGTGACATGAAATCAGTATAGTTGTACTGCAGAACCTTTTATGACTATAAACAGAGACAGTTTGTCTCCCCTCAGATAACTCAAATTCATACAAGACAAAAAAGTTTTAAGAACGTCAGGAACTGTACATCAGACAAATAATAAAAACAAACCTGCAAGATGTTTGCGCTGGTCTTGTGAAAAAGAAAGCTTAGAACAAAGTTCAAATCTCAAGTTTTCATCTCCAGCTTTAAATGTTTTCTCATTTTTATAAAAGCAATAATTTATGTAAAGTTTGGAAGGAAAACTGGAATTTCCATCTGTACTAAATCTTGACTTTTTTAGAGTTGTCAAAATTAACAAAATGTATCTTTGATAAATCAGTCAAAAATTAAATCTATATTGATACCTGTTATAGTATCACAACAGCAATAAAAGTCTGAAGCAACCAATAATTGGTATTTCATGTATTGATTTACCAGTTTTGGTACAAAAACATTGCCAGTGGTTTTTCCTTTAGTGGTTTACATTAGTGATCAGGAGTCAGGTTGCAGTTTTGATGGCTTCATTTTCCTCCTGTGCAACTTTTTATAAAGTTTCTTTCCATTCAATCCAACAATTCTATACAGTAGCATAAAGCTTGTTATATTTTAATGTATGATATAAAAAATAAAGGATACAGTGTTCTGACAAACTTAAGACTGTTTTCATGCTTTGTATTCTTGGGTCTCAGTTCATCGTTTTACTTTATAATCATCTATTGATGAAACAAACTGATGAGCAGTCTTCTATTTTGCCATCTATAACTCTTCACAGCCTTTGACGTGGTATCTCCACAGCAGCAGCTGTAGGAAAAAAAACAAAGCAAAACTGAAGACGAACACAGATTTCTACCACAGCATTACAGGGGGCTTATCCAACACTGTTCAGGTGGCTTCTGGGCTGTTTCCTTGACCCTTTTGTTGCCACTTTGAACAGCATTGGATAACCATGACCCTGATGACTGAGAATCTACAGACATCACAGAGGCTTATTTCAAGAAGCAGGCTTTGTTCAAACTCTGGGTGTGTTGACCCTAAGATGAGGGGAGTAAAAGGGCCCAATTCATACCGCTTTTGGTGCAGGTATTTTTCTTTCACTGTGAACCTGAAGCAAAAACACACCTGACGCAAATTATTCAATCAACTGGATTGTCTTTACATGGTTGATTTGTTGGATCAGGTGTGTTCTTGCTTGGTTGGAATGAAAACCTGCAGCCACAGTGGCCCTTTACTGGATCAGTTTGACACCTGTGCCCTAAGATGAGGACATCGAGTTTCCTGCTTTTAAGAAGGAAACATAATCCAGAGGCCCAATTCATACCGCCTTTTCAAGGTGCAGTATTTACCTCTCCCTGAGGTTTCGCCTACACTGTGAATGTCCTGAAGGCAGAAGGGGGGGGACGACAAGTTGACCCCCTCATATGTCTTCAGAGGAAGCACCAGAGGTGTGACACTGGAGAGAAGGGGGGCACGTGGACTCCGAGGGAGACAGGAGCGCTGTGAGAGTGTCTCTACCTTTGTGTGCAGTGTCACACACATCTGCAGCCTGAATTTAAGCAGATGTTGTTGCCCTCAGAATTAATGTGAATGTCTCTAGATGTAAACAGCCTCGTTGTAATGCTTTTGCAAAAAGGCACTGTGAACTGGGCTAAAGATGGAGCCTGATGAAGCCTTCTTTAGAAAGGGAGGCAACTTAAGCTGTGAGTATGTGAACCTGTTTTTACGAATAATAATTAGAGATGCCCTGTTTTTTCTGCTGAGGGGCTTACTCATTTTAAGAAATTTTCAAAGAGTTTAGGAATTATAATTGTTGGTTTGAGAGGATATAAGTGTAAAAAAATTCTTTAATGTCACTTGATGAATGACAGTTTCAGAGTTATTGAATAATTTGATAGTCTGGTGACCATACATGGAGTTTTACAAAAAAAAAAAAACTACTCAAAGTTGTCCAAACAATTTAACATCAACGTTTTGGGACCACGGGTAAATCAAGTCAGGGCTAAAGGTTAATACAACCTGTTGTTGAATCTTTTTATGGAAATGGAGCCCATGAGTCTAATAAATATTGCTTTGTTTTTTGTAGGTTGCCATAGTAGAGGGGTTAATAGAAAGGGCTCTAAGCTGAAGTCTGCTCCCATTTGTCAGTGTTAACTGTGTCAAAAAACATTCTCAGTCCCAGAGAGTTTACAGAAGGACATGTATTATTTTACATCTTGTCACAAAACAAGCCAAAGCAAAATTGCCAGCCAGCACTGGATTACATGTCAGGAGAATTGTTTTCCCTACAGCTAAGCCCCCGCCCGGTAAAAAAAAAGAAAAAACACAAAGGGTGTATAGAGTAAAAAATGTCCACTGCTTTTGACACAACTTTTGACATGATGTGGCATCATGAAAAAGAGTTCATAGTCCATTGGCATGCTTAAACATGGTAAGATATGAAGCAAGAGACATGATATTATTTCAAAATGACCACAATTCATTCACTGAAGAACCCAAACATCAGAGTTAATGCCGAAGTAGCCCAGCAGGTTCCCTTTAAGTCATGATAACACAATAAAAGTACAAAATCACATCAATAATGAAAAATGGTAATAGACAGATTATGCAAAACATGTCGCATAATGAAGAAACATCAGGAAATAAAAAAAATGAAGGTAAAGCATGACTGTACAATAGGAAAAGTATTCACACACTGGTATCTTTTTAAATTGCCTCTCAATGCACTTCAAGTAAAATAACTTAGGAAAAACAAAACTGCAGTCTCGTCAAATAAGCTACCATAGCTGCCGTTGAATTCTGCCCAGAGTTACATCAGAGCCACTTTCAGGTTATTTTAGTGCAAATGCAAAGCTCTGCAACATACATCTGGTTTAGATATAAGGCCATAATTCATTCAAATAAAACAACTGGTCCTAATTTAGCGGTTGTAGCTCTTGGACTTCCTTTGAGTCCCCGAGGCCCAGAGCTGAAGCAAAATGACTGGTCTTCATCAAGAGAGCTGGCTTGATGACTGAAGCACGGAGGAACTAAAACAGAAAACTTGAAACCAGAGTTGGACGATATTGACAGGTTAAATTACATCCACATGTACAGTATTTAAAAATATGGACTGACAGAACACTCTCACAAATCACTAACAATTGTTGAACTAAAGGAAGCACCCTTTGTGCTGGGATGATACCCAGGAAGCATCTATTCACCCGCCCGCCTCGCACTGAAGCACAGCTGCTGTCCACATGATGGGAATGTTCAACCAAAATCTGTTAAATAATACCCCAAATCCTCCACATCAGGTTTGAAAATGCAGCTGTACCAAAGAAAAAAAAACATTTAAGGCGTATGGTTGTCTGACTGGTGGGTCTCTTGATGCATTCTGTGTGAGAGTATTTCCTCAAGCACGTCATGATCATCAGTTCGACATAGCTATAGTAAGAACTCTGATTATACTCACTTTAACTGTCAACCGCAACATCACAGCTTTGAAACTGAACACAAAGACGGAAAAGAACTGTCGATGAAATGAGTTTAAGAATTGAAACATTCTGTAGTGAGAATGAGCAGTCTACAAATGAATCAGTCTTCTGTGAAAGCTCCTCGCTGTGCACTTTTAAACTTAAACGTCCAACCACAGGGGGTTTGATCAAGCTTTCAGACTCTTCGCCTATGTTGTGCATTCAGTAACACAAAAAGTAAAATATTAATCTCTTCCTGCTTCAGATCTAACTCTCTGAGCTTCAGGTCTTGATTGCAGATGACTTAAATGTTTCTGTGTGGCAGAGCAGAGGTTTAAGAGGAAGAGATGTTGTCTGTGTGGCAGATTCTGGCTTTATTTATTTAGCTGAGGTCCCTGACACACCAAGCAGACTGCCAAACATGTGGCTAACCAGCAACCAGACTTTTACAAGTGGCTGCAGCAGTCAGGCCGTCTCTGTTTGGACAAGCTTGGTTAATAACCAGAGCAGGCAGTTAGCCTGGTTGAGAACGCAGGTTTGTTCCCAAAATAAGATTCTTATGAGCCACTGAGCATGTTATTGTTTTTATTAAGAGCAAAGGTTCAGTCTCGGCAGATAGCTATTGAACATGGGTCTGGTGAAGGGGGGGGGGGTTTCCCACCACTGGTACAGAACTAAGTATTGCTCAATGCTGTGCTGTTGCAAGAGTTGCTCTTTTTAAAGACTGGCTTGAGATGACGGGTTATAGAAAAGCTCTTCACAAATACAAACTGATTGATAGGATCCAGACATCATGTACCTGCCCACACTGGTTTCGATGGTTAACATGCAAAGTGGAAAAAAACGTCATACTCTGCTGATTCTGCTTTCTACAGCAGGTAGAAATAGAAAAGGTGGTTGTATTTCCGCCTTCAGACTCTTTGGCCACAGACTGCTGGTGGTGTGTTTGTGTTCTGACAGCATAACTCCTCTTGTAGCAGCACTGATTATTCTAAACAATTTCCAGAATCACAATCTGATGTTTATGCAGCACAGTAGAAAATACACTTTAGTTGTTCAATTCAAATTTCAAGGTGTCCTGGCTGGTGTGCATCCCAAACAATCTCCAAGTGCATCCTGGATCTGGTTGGCAAAATTCAGATTTTATGTAGTTTTGTGCTGCTCCTACTTTTATAGTCGATACTGTTTATTAAAGAAGCTAAAAATGCACGAGATCTGAGACAGAGCTTTTAGTAACCTATATTTGTGGACTTCCTTGTGTCTTCTTTTCTCCTCACCACCATGCACTGAAAGCATGAGAGAGCTGCAAACAAAGTGCACCACGTCCTCCGAGGCATAAAAAAAGATACTTTTGTATTTTTACCTTCGCCAAGTAAGTTATGTTTTGGCCATAGCCTGTCTGTTTGTCTGTTAGCAATTCAACGCAAAAAAAATACTGGATGGATTTATACAAAACATTTACCAGAGCCATTACATTTTGATGCTGCCTGATCCACATATTGTCTGGATGCAAAAAATTCCCCAAATTTGCAAAGAATTGTATAAGTTAACATTGGACTGCATTTTAAAAAAATATCTCTGACATCACTTGATGGATTCTCTTAGAAATTTACAGGATAATATACATAATATACATGATATAAATCTGTCATCATGGTCAATTTCATCTGGATCTGATCCAGGTTGACATCACAAAAAAACATTGAACTCTATAGTGGCAAATCCCATTAATATCTCCTCAGCTGCTATGTCATTATGGGAATTGCAGTTAATTTGCAAACCCACATCAATGTTTTTCAAGCCTTTGTCTCTACATTACCCAGCTTTACTTGCAATGTCATGTGATTCAGAATAATATCTTGATGGAGGTCTGCCCTCTCTGAGTGATTTTCTAGTTTGTTTATGATTTTACCCTACAAATGTTTTTCCACAGAAGTCAAAGGAAAAACATTACAGGGTTGTTTGCCTCACTGTTCTGCTGTCAGGTTTCTTGGATTACAAATACAGACTGCTGGCTGATATATTTCATTTCACAAAGGTGCAGGACATTTGTGCATTTGGCAATCAACAGGCCATGAACTACACTTTTCAAGTGTACTTTTTGTCAGAAGACATGAGGCACCAAACAGCCGTGATCTGCACCAAATCTTTGAGGTCGGCTTGATGTATCAGGGCCCTCAGGCAGCTGGCAGCCAAAATGTAGGCCACAGCTCACTAGCTATCTGTGTGTGTGAGAGTGAGTGAGTGTGGAGTCTGGGGTGGGAGTATTTCTAGAGCACATTACTTTCAGTCCATCTGTCTCTACCCAGTCACACCCCCCCAATGCTGGTCCTCCTTTTCCACATCTCAGTCTAGAGGATTACAGTCTAGCACTAGTCTCGGTCTAATCTGCCTTTAAGCTGGTCTGAGCAGCTCTTTCCCTCTCCCGCTCTTCCTCTTGAAGTCGGGCCTGCAGTTTCAAACAGACGCTGGTGTCGCCGCTCAACACCGCCTGAAGGAAGAGGTCTGTGTGCTCCTTCAGCTGGTCCAGGTCACTCTGTGTGCGTCTGTTCTGCCGGTGGAGCTCCTTGGTGCGAAGTGCAATGTCTAGCAGGCCAGATTTGCTGAGAATGTTGTAAGTGTTGCAGAAGCGCTTCCTCTTGGTATCAGCGTCACTGTCTCCTGACAGGCTGCTCTCTTGGTTGCCCCCCCAGGGAGCAGGTACAGTCTGGCTTATGGAGACTGTGCTTTGAGTCAAAGAAAGGGAGGTGTTAAAGTCGCACTGGCTAACAGCTGGTAACGACTTCTCCATCACAGGACTGCTGCTGCTGCTGCTGCTGGTTTCCACTGAGTGGAGAGAAAGTCGGCTTGGCAGCAGAGGAGACATTGGGCCAGGGCTCGCAGGAAGACTGGGAGTGGACGAGCTGGAGTTGGTGGCAGCAGCACTCAGACTTTTCTGCTGCTTCTCTCTCTGACAGTGTTCCCGGTGGGCGGAGGTCAAAGTGCTGCTTCTCTTTGAGTCAGAAGAGGAGGAGGAGGCGGAGGAGGCTGATGAGGATGACGAGGAAGCAGTCCCTCTACCTGAGGAACTGGAGCTGTCACCAGGATAAGGAGCAATCTTGGGGTAGGATTTTAGGATTGGAAGATACTTTTTAGGGCGCCTGTGTCTGGAGGAGGCTTCTTTGGAGGCGGGGGAGGCCTGGCGAGAGACCACAGGCTGGAGAAAGACCACCTGAGGCTGCTGGACCACAGGCTGAACCACCTCCACTGCGGGACTGAACCCCCAGGGCTTCAGAGCAGGAGGATTGTCTCCAGGCTGCAAAGGCAGAAAAGTCTGAATTAAATAACCTGATAGACAGGACAATTTTACAAAAAACAGAATAACGAAAATTTGGAAATTAAAACACTTTTATAAACACATAAAGGTGTATTTTCATGTCTCTTTAGCATTTTACAGCTGTCGTAAAATGCAAATTCATACAAACAAATATGGTCTAAAATAATTAATTCTCCTCCATTTCATACTAAAAACTTTACTAAAAAAACAGTTTCCCTTTCCAAAATGTTCCACTTTTGTCAGTGGTTATGGTATGAGGGGGCAAAGTGATGAGTCTTGAGGCAATATGATGCAAATGTGTTCAACCATAAATTTAAGTACCACAATATAAAACTGCAGTGCAAGTTAATCTCTCCTTAAGTTCTCAAGGGGCATTTTTTCCATTAACAGCTGCACTGTAAGAATAAGAAAAACAAACTTAAACCACCAACTGTACTTTCTTTTGAACAATAAAAGGACCTCAAAGATGAAGGGATTTTTTTTTCTTTCCTACATATTAAGAAACTTAAAGTTTGTAACCCATCTGGTTAAAAAAGGAATTTAATTTAGCAAGGTTTAAAATGAAGTATAATGGTGCGCAGATGGCCTAGTGGTTAAGGTCACACCTGGTAAGGTTCGACCCGTGTTCGCATTCGCCTGAGGCCCATTTACTGCACGTCATTCCGTGACTCTTACCCCGTTTCCTACTCTATCCACTGAACTCTCTATTCTCATTAAAGGAATATAAAGCCCCAAAATAAATTAGAACAAAGAATAATAATAAATAGATTTTTAAAAAGTAACTTGTGCAGACTGTAAAACTGTTTCACATGTTAATATTTATTTTTCAGCCACAGAATCCCAAAAGACAACTCAATAATAAGCACTTCACATGTATCTGAGACAAAGACGACGAACCATCATAATCTTTATTATTATTTTTCTCCCTGCTGGTTATTTTTCTGTAACAGTCCTACCACCTCCCACAGTGTTCCCATGGCAACATTGCAACCTTAACAGTTGTTGGATGATTACCAACGCTCCCTTCGTGCTTTGTGTATGATGTGGCTCTACTGTCCACAGCTCCAGTCTTTTTCTTTGACCCGTGTGCTCTAACAAGTCCATCTTTGCTCTCACAAAGACCAAAGGTAACTGTTTGTGTTGTAGCTCTATAGAAAACAATTACGTTACATAATCTAACAATAACTCTTAGTGCCTGCTTTCCAATGCATCTCTCTCATTCTCTGTCTGTGTCATTGGAGGTACTGAAATGACTTCTGAGCGTCAATACCAAAGAATTGATTTCTACGCCTGCTCATCCTTATTGGACCATCCTGGAGGGGTGGACGGACAACGTGCTGCTCATTCATTGACAACGCAGACCCAAATCTGTGCATGAAAGCGGTTGGTATAAAGGCTTCCAATTTAAGATGACTCAACCAGCTCAAGCAGAAGCCTGCAAAACTGTAAACCATTTTATCTCTAAATGTCATTGGGTTTAAATTTCTGTGAGATAAATAAGCTACAGCATCAAAAGCTCACTCAAAAGAAAGGTAACATTTTATTTGAATAACAATTTGAAGTGTTGGTTAGGCATGAGCAAGGCATTAGTACATAAGTTTTCATAAGACCTGTACTTATTCATTTATCATTTCTAAACAGTTTTAAAAGGCTTCGTTGTTGCATTTGTGAGGTAAAAGTAAAGTACTGATAAATACTCAACTCATCACCAACAATGCATTCAAGATTATTGAGAAAATTCATGCATGACATAGCATTACATTCACTATTGATATCTACTTCATCTTAACCCTAGACCAATGCTTTACTAACATATTAACAGCTGTTTTTTGTGGCAATAATGACCATATAAATCACTCAATGGTGCTATACAGACAAGAAGTTAAGGGATGCTTTACTTAAATACCTGAACAGAGTTTCAACCCATGTTAACAAACGGTCTAAAAGTTCATTAACAGTTTGCAGAGCAGGATTAACCATGCACTTGTGAAACTTTGGTGGGTACATTCACATGTCATAACTAACTGCTCTATTAGAATAGATTCTTTATTTAGAGTTGCAAAAAGGGTCTAGAAAAAAGATTGTCATTTAGGGAGACTAATGTCAAAAGAAGACCAGGAAAACATCAGTTTCAGCATCATATCAGTTAAAATTATTATTACAAACATCAGTATCTGCCCTGATCATTACAACTGATGCATCACTAGCTTTGACGTGTTTGTCAAGCATGTGGAGTGTCCTGCTGCTGCACACACAACCAAAGCTGTGTTACACTGTGCAGATACAATCTTATCTCTGAAGTAAAGAAAATCACTCGAGGTGTACTCATGACACTTATGCACAGATGAACAAGTTTGTCCTCCCTTTTTAGCCAATTTGCGCTGTGATGCTAACTCATGAGGAGGAAAAGGGGGATCAACTTAACCCCCCGCCAACTTGGTAGCACATAAAGTGCTGACCAAAAGCATACAATGTAAAATGCTAATACATAAATGTATATGTATATTTGAGCTGGTTAAAAGAAGGATGTCTGTTGTTCTTTTATTTACAATATATATATATGAATAAATATAACCACAATAACATAACATAACACCAAAACAGATGTATTTTCTGAGTTATTCTACTTTGCAAACAACCCAATTTAGGCTCTTCCATCAAAACCCACTATGACTGATACCACAAAATCAGCCTCAACACTGAGCCACACTACAATTATTGTGAAGGAAAATCTTTTTTAATGACAGAAGCTGCCACCATGAAACAAATCTATTTTTTCTCTTAGGGTCTTTCCTCCTGTTTTAATTATTTACTTCATTCCAAATTCAGCATCGACCCACTTCTGGCCTGCAACCTCTGAGCCACTTTAGTAAGCTGCTTGTCTGGCCCTCATGTGACGGGTCAGTATTTTAAGGGTCACATTCCTGGTAGCTGTGACTACACAGTGAAAGCATGTATAAGTTGAGCATCAGGGCAGTAAAACCTGATGGCATTCCTGTTGAGACAGGTTCAAAGGTGAAGGGTTGAGCAGAGAGTGAGTTCAGGCAAGAGACCAAGAGTTTCACTGAGTATTAATAGCGCACCTGCTTGAGGACGACGTTGTTCATGATGATCATCGGTGAGAGGTTGGAGTAGGAGCCTCCTACGACAGTCAGCTGAGAGGTCTGGGGCCCTGAGCCAGACCCCTGTGGTCCCTGTGGTCCAGTGGCAGGGCGGGGCGAGTCCTCAGAGTCTGTGGTGTCCATAGTGCTTGTATGCTCTGAGCTTGCATCTGTAGACCAGAATGAAGGGTAAGTGGTGCTGAACTGATACAATGATATCAAAGAATGTAAAACAAACATGAGCAAGGTCGGACCTGAGAAGCCGGAGTCTCTCTCCGAGTCTGTGCGGGAGTCGCCAGACTTCATGATGCGAGGCCTGTTGGCTGACCTCGAGTGGCCCTCTGCCTTCCTTTTGGTGCTCATCTCCTCTCCTGCTGTACAGACAGCGTCCTTGGCTATTCAAGCACCCACTGCAACTACATCAGCATATCAAAGACTGGGAGTAAAACAAAAACCCTGACAGGGCTTATCTTCACACCATTGACAGACAATGCATTCATCTTTTCTTTATTCTGTATTAAAGAAGGAAGAAAAGATAAATGCTGCAAGTTTCTAACAGCTTAATTAATGAATAATTATTAGGCAACTTATATTTAAATCTGACAAATATTAATAACTTATTTTGGACTAAATTGTGATTTGATGTGATGGAAATGATATTTTTCATTATCATTATGATATGAAGTTTATTATATTAATTTACACTTAAGACTGAATTTTGAAAAAATGTCAGAAGGTATGTAATGATGTCATAAGTAGTCCAATAACAATAACCATGAAAAAAAAGGCCAATGAGTAAAATTAGTAAACTCCAGGCTGGATGAAAGAAAGTTGTGTACTGCTCTCCACTTCAACAAATGTGGCCACCAATTACTTTGGAATTTTCAGAGATCCAGATGATAAATATGCCTTGAATTATTCAAGCGAGACTATCCACCTCTACGCATATGCACAGCCAAAATGCAACATTCATAAATAACTTGTCGTATTTTGTTCCTTACAAGAAATCATTAGATATACTGTTTTCAATAATGGGGACTGTGATGGTCTTTTGAGGTAGATTATAAATAGTACAGAATGTTTGGATCAGAAGAACTTTAATAACCATAATAAAAACAACTGTTAAAGGTTACTTTAGTGGATGTTTTTTCCCCAAAGGGACTTAATGAGAAATCAAAGGTGAATTAGCTGTATAGCTAACTCAAGCTCAACAGGTATGTTGTGCATGTCTCAACTGAGACAAATTCAATCACTGAAAAACAGCACATACAAGTTTATTATGTTAAAAATATGTATTCACTTGGTTTTAATTTCCAATTTAAATAATTACATTTAATTTTACTATTGGTTCTGAGCATGTACGATAAATAATACTTCTGAGTCATGCTACATATTTATTGTTTCTCAAAGTCACTATTATTTTAGTAACAGTCTTACTCAAAGTATCTTTTCATTTGCATCAAACTGGCCCTCTGAAACAAAAAATATCACGATCGTTGCCCTTATGGCTACAGTTGCCCATCCCTGAGTTGAATTATGATCCATATAAATGTATTCATAATTACACATGCATTACACTGGCAAAGATGAATTAGGTGTTATACTATGACATATAAGTGGGTTTTTATTGTGTGGTATAAAGTTTTGCCAGGTTGCTCTGTGCCTTCATCAAAGTAACTCAATTATTAATCATTACTATCATTAAATTGGGAAACTCAGTTAACTCTCAATATCTTCCAAAAACATGTGTCCTCCAATGGTGTATTAGTTTTGTCATGGATTTTAAATTAATGCCTTTAAGCTTTTGCTTCACGTATTTGTTATGAGTCCAATAACGATGAGAAAACAAGTTTTTGTACAACCCCAGTTTCGTGTCACAACTCAGATTTAAAGGGAAGCGTTTGCTTTATATAGGTTGCTAAGTGTAAAAATACTGTTAATGTGCACCTCCTGTACAACCTAAGGACATATGCGCCATTTACGCTTGATATTGCATACACAAAACTTGAAAACAATTAAATCAAAGACAGCAAAACTACCTGAATTGAGCCTCAGACGGTTAGCTTACGTTAGCCTCTTTCCGGGCTAACAAAACACAGCAGCGGTACGGGGTTCACATTGGTTAAAGTACCAAAGACAAGACAAAACGTTCAAAAACCAGAAAAATCGTGTGAATACTTTTTCCTTGGGGCTGTTCCAACGATGCAGTCCTCCAGAAAGTTGTATAAATTCCCAAAGAAGTGGCGGTCTCGGTGCCTCTCGTTGTCTGGCTGGCTCTTCCTCTTTGGTGTGGTCGCTGCGTGCTCTGCTGCTGCTAGGCTGCCGAGAACTCTGTGTTCCACGGTACCATACACGAGACACGGCGCCCCTCCCCTGGACACCCGTCACATGCTGAGCACGGTGGAGCAGAGATTCACTACGCCGCTTCAATTGTCCTCTCCAGCCGTCAAAACAGACCGCAGACTATCGGTGAGCCATGTCCTTTCAATTATAAGTCAACTATTGTCTTCGGACGGCGAAAAATGCAAGCGACAGGGTACCCGTTAGTGTAGCCATTCTGCCATATTTGGAAGCCGGGGGCGTGGTCTCGTCTGGAGTGCCCGACGCGTCAGACTCAGTGCGTCGGTACGTCCTACCACATGATATGTTCTTTAGCTTGTGATTGGTCGGAAAAACCAGCAGCTGAAAAACGTGACAGCACCCAAATGTGTGGCAAGTTGAGGACATTGTGTTCACCGTGTTGTTAGGAGGTGTACAGTACAGTGCAGTGCAGGCATCTCAAATGTACTGCCGGGTAAGCCCGTGACGGGAGGTTTCGAGCGTACTGTTCTTGTGAGTTACATAATAGGCTGGCTGGCCGACAGCTAACCTAGGCAGAGTAAGTCTTCTCTGCTGCATGTTTCAATAAGTAAACAAACCACAGCTATGGGAACAAAACGTCCTCACGTGTGGGCCCGTTGCTCTTAAATGCCTAACTTTCACCCCTGCTGCTTCTTTACACACTGCAACAAATGAGGCTGGGGGTGATGTGGCATAGTTTCCAATAGTAGTGTCCATGCATTCCTTAGGACTGTAGACAACCACAAAAACTTCCAAGAGTGTAGTTGATGTTTAACATACTACATAAAGATGCCTTCACACATTCATTCAAGATTGTTTCCAGGACATTATCAAGACATTTTCAGTGACAGTTTAGCTGGAATGACATGAATGCATACAACAATATGTCCTGTTATTTAAAGCAGCAATGACTGCAGGTATCAGGCTTTTCCCAAGGAGAGCCATTTTACACTTTGGGGTCCTGTACCCACAACCCAAGGGCAGTGGGGTTTGGTGGGTGTGTAATGTCCTGCCCTGTTGTTCAGTGCAGACAGATTGGGTGTGGGGTGACTTATTTTTGTGGCAGTGGTGTTGGTGATATGAGTGAGTTTGGTCCAGTTGGTGACAGTTGGCAGGTTGAAAAAGCAGGAGGACTGGATGATGCTTTGGTAGAGTAGTTAGAGAAGCTAAAGTTAAAGTTTATAGATGACAGATAGTCCTTGTTTGCTCCTTTTGAAGATGCTGGAGATGTGTTGTAAATTGTGTGTGTGTGTGTGTGGGGGGGGGTCCTTTTGTTTAGTGCCATTGAGGTGGAGATGGCTGTCTTCGCCCTACTTGGTGAAGTTTCGGATAGTGCTTTGGTAGTCCAGGATGAAGTGGTTGTCTGTGAGTAGGGCCAGAATGACTGTGTCATCTGAATACTTGTAGTCAGACTGGTGCAATCATTTATGTAAAGTATGACTTGAAATGGACACAGCACACAGCCCTGCAGTGCTCCGGTGTTGATGGTCAGTGTAGGTGATTAGACGTTGCCCACCTGCACAGGTTACAGTCTGTCGCTGAGGGAGTTGTGCAGGAGACAGCTCAGACATGTGAGGATGTTGAGGCGGTGTAGTTTTTGGATCATCAGGTGCCTCTGAATGGAGTTAAAAGCACTGCTGAAGTTCACTAAGAGGATCCTGGTGAAGGTGCCTGGGGAGTTCAGGTGCTGGAGGAGGTGCAGTAGGCAGGCCATGTACATTCTATACCTATATCATGAACATAATCATGTTTACTTAACATGGAAGAAAGAAGTCTCATAATGTTCTGGTTAAAAAGATTACTTAAATTTAAATTCACCTACATGAGAGCTAAATTAGGGATACTATGGCGCAGCAGGTTAGTGTTTGTGCTTCAAAGCAGGACGTTTGTTTGTTTGGGTCGACTCCCCATGTTGACTAGGGTCTTTCTGTGTGAAGTTTGTGTGGTCTACCTGGGTCACATGGGTCTTCTCAGGGCAATCCAGTTTCCTAACCTGATACAGTAGATGGACCGTTCAATATAATTCGTTAGACCATCTGGGAAAGAGCCTGCAAAAAGTGTTGGGGAATGGGAAGAACCTTTCAGTATCTACTGAGCAGATTATCAGCACTAATCATACATTGATTGAAAGGTACAATTCCGACATTGAATGCTGCAATTAGCATGTGATCTACTCATCATGCTACTGTCCAAAGACTACAATCACTATTTGAAAGAGCCCTTAAATCATCTCTTTTATTATTAAATTATATCTGGGCATTTGGCTTTTTCTCCTAATCTTCCATTTGCATGCCAAGATGAGAAAACTACTCAACAGTTCTCAGGTTTTCCAGGATACACAGGAACCCTTATATATTTTTATCACTCAATGTAGAATTCATTTCAAACTATTAAACAAAACATCAACAAGATTCCTGCTGTATTCTATCTCACAACATCAAATGATGACTTTACTTGTAAAAGCCACCCTGCAAGTTTAATTATCCCCATGTAAATTATCATACCCAGATTATTTGTGGTTAAATGAAGCCAAGCCTTTATCATCTCAAATGTTTTTAGAGTGCTGTGAATGTAATACAAATGAAAGGGAAAGCAACATGCTTCATACTGAGATCACAGTGTCCTTAAATGATATCCACTCCAATGGACTGCACACGCAAACGCAGAAAACACAAAGGCACCTTGTTTCTTGACAGAGTTTTATTTCACAAGCAATAAGGCAGAGTGTGAGCAGTAAATCTGATGTTATATCATATAGATGATATCTTTCTTTCCATTTGTTTGTTTACAGACATCAATTTCAGCATATCAGTTTCTCATAAAAATCCAATGCTTGGATCTCCATGGATTGTGAGAAGTCAAAATTCAAACATACTTGTTTTGCCTCAAAAGTGGCACTGAAAAACAGTTTCCTCACTTTAATATTTACTTATGTAATCAATCAAAATGACAGGAGTGTCACAAACAAGCAGGAGCTATGACAGATATACAGGATTGTAAGACAAATAAATGCACAGAGAATGGGCCCATAAAATATGAAAAGGTCACAGATTTGCAGCTGTTTGCTTCTTCAAACTTCTCCAACATTTACTGCAGACTCACATTTGGATCAGTGAAGATTGATCTTGTTTTGAGGGAACTGGCACCTGAAAGATGTAAAAATAAAGAGAAATTGTAATCAGTGCTTCTGTATAAATACACATTTATTAATGTATTATATATGTGCATATGTAATTCGAATTTTAACCATCCAAACTTAACGCTAAAGTGGAAAAGCATTCAGTGTTAAATGAGCAACATAATTACCTTGTCACACTGTATCTTGATGGTTTTATTGCTGGATTTGCTCTTCAGTCATTAGAATTGATTCTATATTACTTATTATAACTATACTATTGTATTGATTTAGTCATTAGAATTGATAATTAATTCTTTTATGACTCCAAATTATGCAAAAACAAAGCAGTGCAATATTTACATTCCATTTTTTATCAGTGCTGTTCATTTTAAATTCTAAAGTGAGTCATCAGAAGAAAACTAAAAAAAAAAAAATCTCATCAGTGTTAGGGGCTAGTACGTTTTGCCCTCAAGTCATCAACAAGTCTCTCGGATAAACTTGGCAGGTAGATCACCATAGAACTGGAGAGCAGAACACTAAAAGTGTTTGACAGTAACCGTTAAGCTCAAGGGAGGGTTGGGGTTGCTTTTCTGCAAATGGATTGGAGACATGGCCCTGAAAAACACAGGCAGATGTGCATCTATCATGTGCTACCATCAGGAAGGAATCTGGTTGGCCCTAAATTTATTCTTCCACAATGACCACTGTAGGCTTGTCACAGAGATTATTTCTTTACCAGTTCTCTCTTCTTTAAAATTACATTTTAGAAACACCATGCAGTTCCTGTTAGTGTGTTTGAGCACTAAACAACAAAATGTTGTCATCCATTACACTCCCCTTTCTGGAAGAAGCTCTAGTGATCCTGACACCATCTGTAAAGACATGTCATTTGTTTTCAAATTGCAAGTGGATTCCAGTGTCTTAGAATAAAGTTACATACCCCCTTCTACCTGGCACTTAGATTAATGTATTACAGATCAGATGTACAGGGCACAGGTCAAAGGTCAAAGGTCAACGGGCCAGAGGACTCATAGGTCCCTGAAGTCAAAGCCTCTGTGTGGAGGAACTTTTCTCGTCTCAGGGTGAAAAAGCAAAACGCTGATCTGATCAGCACATCCAACACATCAACTTTAAGGTTTTCACAGGAATGAAGCCACCATCAAACAATCAATGTCGATGTTTATTCCTGCTGGTTTTTGTGTAGGAAGACTTAATCAAGCTCAGTTTATGTTCGCTGCTGGCATCATACAATTTGATCCCTCCGAATCTGCTGGAAGAAATTAAAAACTGTGTGGTCCTATGACCACTAAGGACGGGGCTGAATGATGATGGGCCACTGACCATAAGTGATGGTTTACAAATAGAATGAGACAAGTCACAGCAGCATTGACGCTGCACCTGACCAGAAAAGAGCCAAGCCAACATGACCACCCAGGATATGAAGAAGATTATGCTAAAAAGGGGGAAACATACAGACCACCTCTAAATGCAGCCTCTGTTCGCAATGATCTCATGTCCAGTGTCTGGCTTTAGGCTGGCATGGCTCTCGGGGAAAATCTCAGCAGCACTTAAAGCCTGCTGGATAAGATGTCCACTCAAGCTGCTTCTTATCAGAGGAAACCGTAAAGCCACTGCATCAAACAGCTGACCTGACCTCACCTCACTTCACCATTATAAGCTGATCCTAAGAAGGAAACATATCTACACTTTATAAACTGATCAACTAAAACACCTTTTTTTAACTTTTCCATAAAATAATCCATAGTCCATAATTCATCAGGCTACCCAAAACAAAGCCGGGCGTCCAGCTGAGGCTAAATGAGGCTTCATCCATCACAGAAATCTCCCACAGGTAACCCACTGTACTTCAGTGTTTTCCTGTTCTGCTGTGATGGAGGAATATTAACTAAATTCCACTAATTTTATGAAATTTGACTTTATTTGCATGTCTTGGCCCTATAAGTTATAAGCTGTCATTTAAATTTGAGTATGTGAATTTGTTCAAAGAGAGGATTATGATTTATTTTTTCAACAGTACACATATTTGAAAAGTCTGAGAATGATTCTGTTGGGTGAGCTGTGAACTGGGAAATGCTGGATAATACAAAGAGCTTAATAACACAAGGCATATTAATAAGAATATTAACAAAAACAGAAGGGCATTCAGGTTCATGAGAGAATGCAAGATATGTTGCGATGCTCTTTGAGCCACCCAGACTTACAATTCTTAAAATTTGTTTTTATTTATTTAATATTTTTTTGTTCTGTTTTGTTTTCTGATTTTTTGCCTTAAAAAGTTTTTTGCTCTGTAGCTGTCGACTGGACAAATACCTGGCTCAATGAGTGCCTCCTATCTGTCTGAGGTGGCATATCCCCTTATGACACCTCCAGTGGTGTCACATAAATTGTTTGGGCATGTATTCCAAAATATGTGGGTGAACCAAAGAGGGAGAGAAGGGTTTGTAGACCACATGGAACACTGATATTGATTCAGGTTATAAGCTATTATTCTTCATAATCACTTTAGAACATAGAAATTTATTTTTGTAAAGCCTTATTAAAGGTGGATGTGTATCGATAAAATATGTAATATAAACATGTGTGTAAATTTACATACATGTACATATGTGTGGCTATATAGACATGTGTACTTGTAGGTGTTGTGTATAATTATATTATTGTTATATGATTTGGTTATTAATTTTAATTTTTCATTCACTTGTACTTTAAAAATTTCAGTCATGTCTGAAATATATGAATAAACAAATAAACCAAAATAAAAAAAATACCTTCTAAAAAATAAAATTATTCCTGTCAGTCATTTCAAAGTTATTTGTTTTCTATTGATTTGGCAACTCCTATGAACAAAGTAAAGTGATTTAGCTCAGTGCTGATATAGTCCTAGACATAGTGGTAGTGTTTTCTGACCAAAAATGACAAACAAACAAGCGACAAAAAGAAAAAAAAACTCAGCCTCCTTAATTGTAAACGTCTATCAGAAAAATCTTGTGTTTAAAACAGTCTAGGAAAAAAGCTGTATCTACAGCCTGCTGTTAATCATCAGGTGTGGCTGACATAATATCAACATTGTCTTTTTACTACAAATAACCTCACAAAAAGAATTAGTCTTATGACTTTTTTGGATTGGAAATTATTATTATCATATTCATTTGATTATAGTTTCTTCAAATAGTTTACTCTGTAAAAGATAGGCAGAATGAGAAAAGGAATTTAGACAGAGAATGGACAACAAAAAGTCATTTTTGAGTGGCCCTTTCAAAAAAACGTTACGTTACACATTTTATAATTTTTCCACCCAATAATAGCAGTTTTAAAGTCAATAAAACAGTGGTAGCACTTCAACAGCGATAACAGTATCCCACTCCCTCAGAGGGCCCGATAGCACTATGTAAGTTAGGCAGCAAGCTGTGGCTGTACTGCAGAAACTACTATGACCAGGAGGAGAGATGGTTTGCCTATCATTGTTCTGTTTCCAGCACAGGTTGGGTCTGAGAGACAAAAAGGAATGGAGACAGATGAAGCTAGGTTGTGAGAAAAAGAGTGAGCAAGCAAGGAAATGGACTTAATATTGGACAGACTTGTACATACTGAGGAGAGCGTCAAGAAACAACAGGCTGCAAGTCAGACGCTGAGCTTATTGTTTCTGTTGGACGGGAGAACACAGTTGATTTAAGCTTTTGTGCTATTAAATTTTCTGCCATGTTCTCATGTCGTCATCTTTTAAAATGTAAACCCATTCAACCTATCCAGCATGTGATATATTAGCTTATATCAAGCGGCTTATTTGCCACAGTTGACACCATGGTAAAAGTTAAGAATACGTGCACAAACTCTTCATGCAAACAGTATGCAAACAAGGGACAGCTGACAGAGAGAAAGCCATATTTTCACAAGAAAACAATATCCCTGCCTTTATCAGTCAGAATAGTTCATTGGTGTTACACCAGCATCACCGGCCAGTGTAACAACTCTGTTTGTCAACAAATGAAGACGGTCTGAAAGTAGGGGGTAACACATGTTGTTATACTCAGAGGCCTTTGGAGGCCACTAGAGAGTTACAAATAATATTCTTGCCTACTGCTGCTTGGGGTATAAGTTGCTTAGCTTTAAATAGCAATAATTTCATTTCATAATGTCATTCAAATTAGATAAACAATCATTTTTCATGTGAAATAAGAGGCCAGAGGGCAGGATGCTTGTACAGAGAGATTATGTGGGACAAGTCTCCCTTTTTGACCTTTAAACAAAAGACAGACACAATACTCATCTCTGTGTGCATAAAAGCTGCATAGGATTGTACATTGAGAAATATGGATGACTGTGACTACCTTCTGTTAAATGTTATTGGTTTTGAGATAAAAAAAGTACTTTAGTTTGTTCATGATATAGTTTCTCTGCTCTTGAAACTTATTACACACAATAATGGGGCAGATTTTAACCCTGCTAGTGCTCTATTCCATGGTTGAATTGTTATTTCTTAGACTGTGTCAAAAGCATGCTGATTGGTTTAATGTTGCTCGAACAGAATATACATTTTTCAGTGTCACTGTACTTGACTGAGCTATTTATGCATGTAAAACTGATTAATCAAAGTCACAAAAACAAATCAGGTTTATAACAAAGTAGAAACTCCTTATTAATCATTTTTTCAAATATGTGATTTACACACGTGGAAAAAAATGTTGGTACGCTTTGATTAAAGAAGGAAAAACCCACATGGTCACTGAAATAACTTTAAACTGACAAAAGCAATAACAAATACAAATGTACTAAAAATCAATTAAAAATATCAGTTATTAATTTTGAATTGTAGTTCAGCAGAACTATTTTTAAAACCAAATAATGAAACTGGCCTGGAAAGATATGATGGTACTCTTAATTAATGTTTTGTTGCACAACCTTTGAGGAAATAACTGCAATCTGGCATTTTTTGTAACTCTCAGTGAGACTTCTGCACCTGTTGACAGGTGCTCCAGCTGTCTCAGGTTTGAAGGGTGTCTTCTCCAGAGTGCATGTTTCATGTTTCTTTCACAGATGTTCAATATGATTTAGTTAAGGGCTCATAGAAGGCCATTTCAGAATAGTCCAGTGTTTTGTTCTTAGCCATTCTTTGGTGTTTTTGGCTGTGTGTTTTGGGTCATTATCTTGTTGGACAACCCATCACCTGAGAGACCAAGCTCTCGGACACTGGGCAGCACATTTCGCTCCAGAATGCCTTGATAGTCTTGAGATTTCATTGTACCCTGCACAGATTCAAGACACCTTGTGCCAGATGTAGAAAAGCAGCCTGAAAAAATAACTAAGCCTCCCCCATGTTTAAAAATAGGTACAGTGTTCTTTTCTTTGTATGCTTCATTTTTGTGTCAGTGAACGCAAAGATGATGTGCCTTGCCACGAAGCTCCAGTTTTGTCTCATCTGTCCAAAGGACATTCATTTGTGAGTTGTCAATATGCATTTTGGCAAATTCCAGTCTCACTTTTGTATGATTTGCTTTCAACAGTGGAGTCCTCCATTAAGTCCACTTCAACTCAAAAAGTGGCAGATAGTGCGATCTGATACCTATGTACCTTGACCTTAGAGTTCATCTCTGATCTCTTTTGAAAATTACCTTTCTTAAACCAAAGGGTACCAACAATTTTTGCCATTTGTGTACATACTTCAGTCAAAACTTTTCCACTAGCTGACCTTGGTTGACTGTCAGCATCCTTGCATTATTGGGCAAAAATTGTGTCTGTGGCCTTAAACTGAATCACACATTCATATATTTCAGGCAGTGGATATACAGTGATTTGGTTTAATCTCATCTACCCTTGGCTGTCTGACACAGAGGGGGGACAGTGATTACTGTCGCGCTAAATGTCCAAACATTATGAATTAGTGCCTGTGCGTGTCTGTACGTTTGTGTTTTTGTGTACTGCAGGGGGGCAATCAATCTCTTACTTGCCACAGCCGTTCGCTGTCTTCTTGTGTTTCCTCCTGCGGGGTCTGTTCTTTATTGACTCACTGCTGCTGCGGAGGAGGATGAGCAAAGAGCAGTGAATAATATTGATGTTTTCATGTCTGATAGATAAGGTGCTCATCCACTGACCTTTTATCCAGCGGGAGCTGCTGACGGGCTCTAAAACTGGAAAATACAAATTACTGGCAATTAGCTGCAACATGATGCATTAAATTTGCTCTCTTATTAGAAAATTACCTGCATTCACATGTCTGATGTTCTACAAATGTAAGTTCAACATGGTGCATGGAAATCATGGGATGAAGTCTTATAACCTGAAAAACAATCAAAGAGAGAAAGCTTATAAAGACTGCATAAAGAGTCCAATGAAACGTATCCACCAGGACTAGAGGCCTTATGGGTTTGGACTGTTCATCTATTGCCCTCTCTGGTGAACACAATATCTCAAATATGAGATTTTTGGTCGGATTTTGCACAAGAATCCACTCTGACTTTAAGATAAACTGACTAGTTTTTAGAGTAAAATGTCAAATTCAGGGCAAATGATTTTATGTTCATCTCCTGTGTATACACACAATATCTTAATGCTTTACAGACATTTGTGATGTCTTTAATCTCATCATAAATGTCTACCCAGACTAAATGATTAACTGACAGCATTTTGGAGGCATTTAGACCAGCATTCATCCCTTGTTTTCAATGTGATACTTCAAGATGCGTTACTTATGTTGTCATGCCCCAAAAATGTTGTGACAGCAATTGGTAATACCACTTGGTAGGGCTGGGCAATTAATCAAAAAATAATCAAAATCAACATGTAGACCCTTTAATCGAGATAATTTTACTCATGACAATTATTTTGATTATTTTTCCCCGTGTAAGTCAAGTGACCGCACCCCCACCATATAGTCTATGTTCACTTTCACCAAGGGCGAAGGGACGTGCCACCAACATGGAGGAGACAAGCGCAAATCTATCAGAGGAACTAGTAGCCAAGAAAAATACTGTCTCCATTGTTTGGGCACATTTTGGATTCTGTGCAGAAGACATTTTGCAGAAAGAAGTCTGGTGTAAATACTACAGGAAGGCCCTGTCAATGACCATCGGTATCACCACTAATTTGTTCCAGCACAGCATAAATAATCATTCATTAATTGTAATCGAGTTAAGACCTTCAATTAATCGTGATCTTGAGATTAGGTAATATCGCCCAGCCCTTCCACCTGGTGTAGTCCACAAAAAAAAAAAAACAACAACAAAGAAACAAAGGTGGCAGTAAAAAGCAAACTACATAATTATTTCTAATATTCCTGAAGACCTAACATTTAAGAGTTTTAAGTTGTAGGATCTTTAAAACCTTGTCCTTGCAGGTTGGTTTTTACAAAAATTGAGAGTTCAGTAAAATGGGCAATTAGGAAAAGACCAATTCATACACAATATTGGTATAATACATGCGAAACCCAGCAGGTCAAGGTCAAGGCTTGAAAGAATGGTAAGAATTTGGTTGTAATCACATAACTAGATTTTTATTACACCAAACAGAAAATGCAAAGTCTGTTGGTCTGCTGGATACTGAATATAATATGTCAATCATTTTTAACAGTGTCCCAACTTCTGTTACAGATAGTCTTCTATTGGACCCAAAACTGTAGAGGTGACTACTTTTAAAAGTGCAATAAAAATGAATATTTATGAAGGGAAGGGGGAGTTTGGGACACCAGTGGAGGCCAAAGGGGGTCTTCAGGAGTGGGAGAATTTCAAGCTTGGAAGTAAGGGTGAGTTCTGGAGAAGTGTGACTTTCCAGGGGCATGTGTGGAGACATGCAGGATTCCCATGTGCGGGTGAGTTCTTCCAGGTTCAGTGTGTGTGTGTGAAATTCAGTGAGCAAGGAAGGCTGGGCTGGGCGAGGAAGAGGTGGGTGGCTGGCGTGGAGCAAGGCGAGGCTGGGCAGTGAGGCACAGCGGCAGGAGGCACTGGGAAAAAAGAGCAAAGACGGAGGTAAGACAGCCTCAAAAATAAAACAGGCACAACAACAAACAGGCAGAGATCTCGTGATCAGACAGTGAGTTTGCCAGTAATACCACTCGTGAGGACGGCAATCATCTGGGGATGAGTCAGAGGAGCTGTGGCGTTTTTAAAGGCCGCTGCTGATCACTCATCTGCTGCAGCTGCGCTTAATTGTCAGTGTGCTCTCCTGCTGCGGCCCCCCCATCCAGCCTGAAACAAAAAGGAAAAGCCAGCAGGGAAAACACAGGAAGTGGCTCAACAAAAAGAGAGGATCACCACAACTTTATTGGAACTGGGGTTTGTAATTACTTCATGACACAACAAACATGTTGGGCTGTGGTGTTTAAAAATTCTGGTCATACTTGTGTTTTCAGGGAATGCTCTAAAACTGTTAAGTACTGAGATGATGTATGAGATGAATGATAGACTTTACCATTAATTACAAAGGATGTTTACAGTGCTCTGTCTTGGTAATCTGATGATGGACAGTGTTAAATGTGAGGACCGATATTTGGTTGAAATATCTATTGGCAGTATCAGATGAGCAATCATAGGGAAATGGCATAAGGAGGATCTTCTCTGGGACTCTGGCTGGCAATAGTGGATGAGATCCATGATATGTAGTAACTCACAAATGTCAGTATAATCACTTAATACAGAAAAAGACGAGAATAATAAATCAACATCTGAATGTGCCCCATTGGTATGACCTATGTTTATACATGAAGTGTTTTGTTTGAAAAGAAAAGAAAAGGGTATTTAAAAAAGGGTACACATTGTGTGCAAGATAGTTTTCAGAAGACTCGTTGTCTGCTGACAGTATTAAGAAAGCTTGGGAAAAAGAAACTGTTGTGCTTTCTGACCAACTATGGAAGACTGCTTTTTCCCATATCCATACTTGTTCAATAAATAGTAGACATAGGTTGTACAGTTTAAAGTAATTCACCGTTTTTATTATTCTAAAGACAAGTTTCATAAGTTTTACCCCTCTGTTTCTATTAAATGTGACAAATGTAAAGTCAGTGATGGTACAAGGCTGCATTTATTTTGGGACTGTCTGTCAATTTACCAGTTTTGGGTCAGAATTTTTGTTTTTTTCTCTGAGGTTTAGAAGAGGAAGCTCCCTCCTGATAGGGAATTTGCTCCTTTTGGAGCCTCGGAGGATTCATCAGTAATCCCTGAACACATACAAGCAGCTTTCCCAATGGGCATGGTGTTAGCAAAAAAAAAAAAAAAATCCTAAAAAACTGGAAAACACCAACTCCACCATGCTATAAAAACTGGCTGCATGAACTGGTTTCAGTCATTCACCTAGAAAAGTTGAGAAACAGTAAATTTAAATCCCAACTCAAATTGGAGAAAACATGGGGTCCTCTTCTGCAACATTTGGAATCTTCCTGACCACATTTGTGTACATTGATGTTTTTCTTTTCTGACTTGCTGTTTTTCTTTATACAAAGATGGATTCCCATTGAATGTGTATTTTCTGTGCCCCTTGATTTTTTTTGTGTGTTTTGTTTGGGGTTTTCGTTATATTTTTATTTTTTGTGGTGGGGCTGGGGGGGAGGGTTGATAATGGGGTTAGGGTTATGATTGTTTTCTTTTTTGTTACCAAAAATCTGCTAATAAAAATAATATTAAATAAAAAAAAGGGTACACATTTTACATGTGTCTAATCGTGGCCTCTGAATCAGAATATGTATTTTTTATGAGCTTGTAGGAGATAGTCTGCCCTACGAGATACTTCAAGTGTTTAAAAGAAAAACCGCAAATGCCAGCTCTGACTGTAGGATCTATAGCATGTCCATCCTTTGCTTGCAAATGTAATATTTCAGGAAAAATTAGGGATTTTCAGTTGCCAACAAAATAAAAGTCTATTATGACTCAAGGATAAACTTAAATGATTTAAAAACTGAAAGTCAAAGGTTAATTTGTCTTCATGAACAAACTTTGCTTGTTGATGTAATAGTTTAAGAACAAATCGGAGAATGTTCTGCAATGAAGCAAAGTTTCTGCTCTAATGTGTGGATAAATTGATAAAAATTAAAAGTTAAAGGTCAAAAGTTAACGTAATATAATCTCTTGTTCATTCCTCACTTGTGATTGTGAAATCTAAAACGTACTTTGAGGGATTTTGATCAAATTGAACACTATTTTCTTTATTTGCATGATAATATACCACAACAAATACTTGAGGCATTTTCTTTTAAGTAATCACAAATGTCACTTTTACTCTGATGAAGTGAAAAGTGTTGGAGGTCACTGGTCAAAGTTTAGTTTGTGTAACAGCGTAATATCTCATTACATTCTGAAGGCTCTTTTCATGCAAACAAAAATGGCCCATGGTTACTTTTGGGAAAACAAGTCAAGGCCCATGTAATTACAGTACTTATATCACAAACATGCGCCTACACTGTTAAACAACAAAATTCCTACCAATTATACAAACACAATGACAACCCAAGCCTGAAGCACTTGACCCGCTACTGTACTTTTACTGAGATATCTGCATGGCTGCAGTGCAAACACCTCTCTGAAGTTTTTTCTTTGGGCAAACCCTTCTTTAGAGGGATCTTGTTTCACCTGCAGAGTGATGTTTCGTTCAACAGCCGCCTGGCACTCCAGGCTCTCATCCGCGCAGCAGCCGGAGCATCTCCAAAGTGGGACACAAGCAGGAATGTAGATGTACCCCACCTCTCCTGGGTACTCCTGCTCCACATCCACCAACTGCTCCATGGGCCGACACATGCTCTTTGCCCACACCTCTTGGAATGCCATCACTGCAGGACAAGCTTCATTTTAAGTCTTTTAATCATGTATGAGAAGTGGAGATGGTGAGTCAGAGGAAAGGGATCAAACAGAGGCCTTACCTTTTGAGATGCCTTCCTCTGTGGGTTGTGGAATCTGCAGCATATGTGAATAAAAAGAATAAATGAATGACTTTAAGGCCCTCTGACTTAAAGTAAAATACAAATACATTTATTAATGCTATGAGTTCAGCATACACTTAAGGGTACAAATATGTTAGGAGCAACAGCAACATCACGAGGTGCAAAATAAAACAAATACAAATATGCATGTCAATAACTAAGAAAAACTTGAGGGGTCATTGTGGCAGAACATCTGCTCCAAACATAGCTGTGGTAAGAAACGTGAAACAGGTGAGGAACCAGAGGCAGAGACTGCTGAAGTGAATCCTGCTTCACGGAGCTGTTGCAGAGCCTCCTCTAGTGGCAGAGAGGGAGTACTGCACATCATCCAGTCATCCAAAATAAACAGTGATGGAGTGAAGTGTACCACTGTGTGGCTGTTTGCAAACCAGCAAAAACCAGAAAAATGAGCCACCCACAAAAAACCTCTGCTTGATGTCCTCATGTGTTGCAACAGAAGAATGTTTACTTTAAGCTAAAGGAAAACTCTTTGAGTTTGCAAAGAACAACACGAAAGGAAAGCTGCTCTCAGCTCGTGGGAGGTTTGCACACAATAACCACAGAGTAAACAAAAGGAGAACTGAAAAGTGTCATGACACAGCATGACTTTTTTTGTTCTCACAGCGCAGCAGCTTGAAATGTTCCTGGTTTCTAAAAGCAAAAATTAAGCAGAGACAAAGAGCAAAGTTGATTTTGGCTCACTCCTTTTGAATGTCAACAATCTGCCTCTGACTGCCCACCTCGCTGATGGGAAAGTGCTTTGTGTCAAACAAGGTTTAATTATGAGATTTTGAAGTCACTACAGGTAAGTGTGTGCTGTCTTCAAACACATGTCGACAAAAATTTGGAAACCCTCCACAATTCTGTTAATCTGGTAAAAGACTTTAAATGTCAGAAACATTTATTTTAGGTTACAATACCCAACATTAACTTATTGACGTAACTCAGGCATGAAGTTCAGATTGATTTGGGAACCCTAATGATATTTTTACCTGTTTGATACCAAAGCAACAAAAACTGAAATTAAAAACATACAATCTGCAATCATTTATTGTTTAAAGCTATTAGAAAATTAGAGGCACACTTCTGTACACAGTCTAAGTGCACAATAGAAAAGTGTGTGGAGCTGGCAGGGTTTGAGTAACTTCCTTGCTCTTGGACAGTGTTCTGCTTAAAAGTGCTACATCTGTTGTGGTTGAAAATATTAATACTGTCGTGACAGTTCACTACTTTATGATATCACTAATCATTATTATTAGTAATGTATATTATCACTATCATATTATAAATGTTCCTGAACATTTGAGATAATGTGCAGGAGTTTGTTTACTTTTATAAGACTTCTGTTTTCACTGCTGGGTTACAAACTGGTACCAACAATGTATATATTTTTATTGAAATAATATGAAACTCAATAATTATTGTATTGATACATTTCTTTTCCTAAAAGGGATTGAGACACATCCAGTCTTCTGACATTATGACATTTCGATGTGACCTTAAGTCTGTATTATTGAGACCCTCTGAGTAGGGATGTACATTGACTTTGTTTAACATCAGTGTCTGCTGGTAATGGCTCTTTTTACAAACATCAGTTATCAAGATATATTAATGTGGGTTGAACAGACTTTAGTTTCAGATCTTTATTTGTTGTGTCTTAATTTAATAAGACATCCCAACAGGAGATTTAGAGATCTTTTATTGGCACATTAAAAATGACCTGGACAATCTGTGCTCAAACAGGAGAGGAAATAGTCACATTGTAGGAGAATTATGCCAAAGAGGTGATTAGAAAAACATCAGCTATAGGGATGGGAATTGATAAGATTTTATCAATACAAATGCTGTTAACGATCCTGCTAATCAATCCAATTCTTTAACGATTCCCTTATCGATTCCTGCAGATTTTGCATGTGGGCAAATGGTCTCATTTTCAGTGTCAACAATGCCAAACATACATCACAGTATAGATAACTTCTTCTGCAAGTTGCTGGTGTTAAGGTTGTGCAGTAGGTGTAATTAAAATTAAGCCACAATTCTCATGCTTCTGAACCCTGTCAATTGAATGGAATTGATAAGGGAATTAATTAGCAAAAAGATTAATGATATTGATTCTTTGATGGAGCTGTTAACGATTCTCAACTGGAATTGGTTTCGATTCCCATCCCTAATCAGCTAGAATGTTTTTTTCAGACATCTGTGTCCTCATCTCCCCAGGACTTCTACATGTTGAAAGCACATATTGATATAATTTTTATTTACATAATCCAGGTTGAACATTCTACTACTGAGATCATAACAGAAACGAAAGGGTCACAAAAGCTCCCATGAGTATAAAAGAATGACAAAATAAGATGTTGGAACACCGGCTTTACTAAAAAGGATGAAATTGTAGGTGTTCAATATGGAAAGACATTAACTCTTTTTTTATCTTCTTGTGTTTTCTTATTTCTTCTTGACCTGTAACCCAGAAACCCCCTTCAGCCGCAGCAAACTGGTCATCACGCTGAACAAAAACAAATGATGACATGAGGATGAATTTGTTCTTGGCATTTATTCCTCTATTGTGTTTCTCTCTGCCATTTTTCCACGGTTCTCCTCACATTCCTTCCAGGAGGATTTTTACATGTCAAGTGCTGTGGTTTGTTCCCAATCTGACAAATAAATGCTCTGAAAACCATAAGGGTCAAGTCCCCTATGAGATGGTTGGAGTAGACATGGATATAATATTGCACCAGTATTCAAAATATCGTCCAGGATTTAGTCATTCATCTATTAGATTGAGTCCAGACAGTTAGGGGAGTTTTAACAGGCTCGGGCTAGGTGTGGGCAGCTTCAGCCACTTAGACAGCCACATTTATATCACAAAACTGCAAGATGCTCATTATTTAACATGCATGCTTAATTAAACAAAGGGACACATTTTACTTTTCCAAAAAACAACTATCATTTAAGTAAATTAAGATGCAGTACATATAAAGTATGACTTTGACAAAAAAAAAGCATCACAAAAAAGAATATTTTTTACTAATGTATTTTACTCACAGGTCAGTTATTCATACAAACATATGTAGTGATGTATAATCAAGATGTTTAAAGAAACAAAAAAAAACAGTAACACCACTAATTTCATGAAAATATCTACAAATTTTCCCACTAAAAGAACTCTGAGAGCACACTGTCGGGAAAGTTCTTGTCATTGTAGAAAACTGCCCCATCACGCAATGCTAACAAATTCTTAATAAAACGTATGGATCTGCATCACCAAAATCTAATCAATCCTTCATGTGCCATAACTAACATATCCTGAAAATGTTGTCAAATTTTGCTCAACACTTACTGAGTTATGAGCAAAAAATGTGGAAAATTATCTTGTATTATAAAAAAAAATCATTTCAAAATATTTCTGGAATCACACATGGATTTGGATCGTCACCAAAACCAAACACTTCTTTACTAATTTATCCAACAAAAACATATTCACCTCACTAGAGGTAACCAAAGATAACTATGAAAATATCATGATTATTATGCTGATACTTTCTTTTTTTACAGACAAGAAGGTTTTTCGTTCTTACCTCTTAAAAAAGAAAGTATGAGCATATTATCTAATGAACATATAATGATCTTACTCGGACTACTATGATTATTAAATGATCATGGAAAATTATACTTCCCCCCACTTGTTTTCAATCTTTATGTGTCTGACATTAACTTGTGTGCCATACTGAGTTAGGGGGAGGTCTGCATGTGGTCTTGGAGCTGCATTTTACTCATCATGTTCAGGCTCTGGAGGTTGAATTTTACCTTTTCCTCTCCTGGACTGGATTTAAATGAGGATTAAATGCTGATTCAATATTTAAAAAGAGATACTTACTGGTGCTGTAAGTTATAATAACAGCAGTGAAGCACAGGGCCATGCAAGTGAGGGGGATAAATTGAGAGAAATACAAATATACATGCCATGCTGATTTTAGTGTATTGAACATTTGTAATAAGCTATAGAGTCTACCATCGGGGCTCCTGTATGAAGGTTTATGGTCTGCACAGTGCATTAAAGATTTAATGATCCTCCACAGTCCAAATGAAAGCCAACATTATTGATTTTAATGAGCTTAAGTCTGACTTATAATCACCAGATGGCTCACACTGTGCAGTCACTTTCCTGCTGGTTCTGAGTGGATGTATCTGTCTTTTCGGGCGTCAGATGTTGCTTCTTTCAGAGTGGAAGCAAATCAGAAAAAACACGTGGGCAGAGAAACGTCTGGTGAAACACCAGCTTTTGGCAGATGCTGATTTCAAACCCTGGAAACATGGCAGCTTTAAAACCCACAAACCGCTTTGACTTCAGAACACCACAGTTTCAGCTGCTTTTCACAACCAAGCCTGATAAAGTTTACAAAGCAGGCTCCAACTCTGATATTAATCGGATTAAAATGGTAAAACATGGCCAGGTGAATGGTAGCGCGCTCTTTAATAACAAACACGTGATTTGAGATTTACCTGCGCAGGTGCCCGCTGAAGAGTGAGGACCAGGATGAGATGTGAGACTCCGATCAGTCTTTGCATTATGGTGGCAAAAGTTATTTCTCGTCCTCTGTAGTCGATCAGGGATCAATGAAGATAGAAGGGTCTCGAGGAGGTTCAGATTTTGATTGACGAGCCTTCTGATGCGCACGAGCTGCTATTATGAGAGCATGAACCAATCCTTCAGCATCACAAATAAAGAAGATAGATATGATGAAGGCGAGTGTCCCTTCTCCTCTCCTGCCCCTCTCTCTCTCTCTCTCTTCAGACACACATAGGCAACACACATGTAGCTTGATAAATGTATTCTAAGCTCAATGTTCCTCATTAAAAAACACTGGCCTATGACAATCTAAGTCAGGGGTGGGCAACTGGCGGCCAGGGGACCACATGCGGCCCTCCACCTCACTGCATGTGGCCACCAATCATTTCCACAATGAGGCATTTACCAGATGTGATTCAACCGGAGACATCAATCCAACGCCATTTTCTATTTGGACATGTAATAGAAATATCCACGAGTAAAGCAACCGTGTACATATTGTATAATAACAGCATGCTGACCGGCAGCCTGTTTGGAGGATGTCTTCCCTCCAACTCCAACAAATTTAAAGGAAAAGGGGAATGAGTTTACAGAACTACTTTTAATTGGCACTAAATCCACACTTTCAAAAGTTAACACCTTCTCTCTCACAATTGACAGCTCCTCGGTCTTCCCCTCCCCTCAGGTTAAGAGTCCGGGTGTCATCCTCGACAGCACACTGTCTTTCCAATCTCACATAAATAACATCACCCGGTCTGCTTACTTCCACCTCCGAAATATCAACCCCCTCCGCCCCTCCCTCAATCCTCACAGCACCTCCATTCTTGGAGCCTCGTCACCTCCCGTCTCGACTTCTGTAACTCACTCCTCTTCGGCCTTCCACAAAAGTCCCACCATAAACTTCAGCTGGTCCAGAATTCAGCTGCCCGCATCGTCACCAGAACCCCCTCCCACCATCCCATCACCCCCATCCTGCAGCAGCTCCACTGGCTCCCGGTCAGGCATAGGATATAATTCAAACTGCTCCTGTACACCTTTAAGGCCATCCACAACCTCACCCCTCCATATCTGTCTGACCTCCTCCTCATTGCCACTCCAGCCCACTCTCTCAGACCCTCCTCCTCCTCCACCCACCTCACTCTGCGCTCTGCTCGCCTCAGCACCATGGGGAGCAGGGCCTTCAGTCGTTCTGCTCCCCAGCTCTGGAACTCTCTCCCACCGGACCTCAGAAATCTGACCTCCCTGTCTAAAATCCTGACTCAAAACCCACCTGTTCCGAACTGCACACTCCTTACCATGAATATTCCACTCTCATCCACTTATTCATCACTGTCTGTTGCATTTTGCTGATATTTTAGTTGTTTTGTTGATTTTATTGTTGTTGTTTTATCCCGTGCAGTGTCCTTGGGTGTTTTGAAAGGCACTTTTAAATAAAATGTATTATTATTATTAATATATAAAGCTGTCGTATGAAGTTACTTTAGCAGCATTTTTATGTATTAACATTCAAATTCACTTACAATATTTAATTAAATTAGCTTAACATTTAATTCAAGACAGGCTCTGCTTCTTTTTGATGCAGGTAACAGAGTATTTACTGGTTATCAAAGGAAATTTTACTAATGTTCTTATTTTTTGACAAATGTATAAAAAGAAGTATCACAAAAACACATAGAACCAATGGTTGATCTTAAATCTAGGAAAATATGACGTTTTTATGGCAGGTTTTGCCAGGTTTATATCATACACATACATTTTTTGTATATCTTAATATGGCTGCATTCAGGGAAGAGGAGGACCTCATGTGGCTCCCACTCCACCAGTTGCCTCCCGCTGATCTAGTGTGCTGGTTTTTATTTGTGATCGTTTCTGTAAATCTATTATTTGAAGTATTAGAATAAAAATGCAGTATTAGTTAACACTTAACAAAGAGAATGATGACTGTAAAATATTTATACCATTAATTTCTGGTAAATGTTCTTTGTTTCATTGCATTTAAAGAGAATGTTAAATGAGCTTAAATTCTGTGTTAACTGACTGAATTGGCTTTAACTGTATGTCAAGCTCATTCAATTATACTTCATTATTTGAATTTGAGTAACGGTATATAGATGAGAGTATAATCAGCTTCAATGCCAGCATTAGATTAACTTTTATTTGTTTTGTTTGTTCGGACATATTCCCATTGAGAGTATCAGAAAAAGTTGAGGACTTACATGGAAAAATGCCTGTCGTGCAATGTCTTCTGTCGTATGTCCTTAGACCTCCAGCTCAGTTGCAGCAAGCCAGTCCTGTGTGTCACTTTCTTGGGTCAATTAAGCCACAAGCTCCATTTGGTGGCCGGTATATTGGGCAGCTGGTAGTCACGTGCTCCACAGTCTGTGATGTAACACCGCATTTGCAGTGGGCACTCTCTGTGAGACCCCAATTCTGCATTGCCGCACCAAAGCGTCCCACAACGGTCCTCAAGTGATTGAGGGTTGTCCACTCCTTACGGGGGAGATGCTGGCCGGAAACATCTGTTGGGTCCTCGATGAATAGGTGAAGCCGTGATGGTACTGCTGCCTTCCACTGGTCCCTCCATTTTGCCTTCACCCAGGAAGCCTTGGAGGTGTCTGCTGGTGTTGTTCGGAGCAGTTCCTGGGCGTGTGTGGCAAAGGGGCACCGGGACTTGAGGCGTGTCCGCTGTGGTGTCTCCGTGACAACCTTGTGGAGGAGGTGGGATTCACACAGCTGAGCCCTCCGAGCGAGGGCAAGCGTGGCTGCTTCTCGTCTAACCTCTGCTGGAGCGATTCCAGCATAGGGCAGTGTTGAGGGCAGCATCCAGCTTATTAACGTGAGGACTCCAGACTGGGGCACAGTACTCAGCGGAGGGGAACACCAGGGCCACAGTGGAAATGCGCAGTGTCTTGGTGGTGGCTCCCCACGTAGTACCAGCTAGGCGCCGTATCAGAGTGGCGCAAGCGGTGGTCTTTCCTTTGACACTGTCCAGATGTTGTTTAAAAGACAGGGTCCGTGAATCTTCACTCCAAGGTATGTCGGGGAGGACTGGGACTATAGCCGGAAGTTGTCAACCATGATGTTGATATTGCGGTTGGCTTCCTTGTTGTACAGGTTGAACATTGTTGACACAGTCTTTTCGACACTGAGCTTGAGGCGCCAGCCCTTCAAGTATGAGGACAGGATGTTCATGTCCTCAGAAAGGTCCTCCTCTGCTGCTTCCCAAGATGGCCAGGTCATCTGCGTAGCCGTACTTCCGTGATGTTGTTTCGGGTAGGTCGTAGATGTAGATGTTGAACAAAAGTGGTGCCAGGACTGAACCCTGCGGGACACTGTTCTTGGGCTTTCTCACCCTACTGCTTTGGCCATTGCTGGTGTGGAGCCGAAAGCTGCGATTGCTCAGCATGTTCATGATGAAGCTCATCATGTGCTTATCTGGGATGGTCTCCAGAAGCTTCATGTGGAGCCCACACAGCCAGACAGAGTCGTAAGCAGCTGTGAGGTCCAGGAAGACGGCACCAGCCTTCTCTCCAGCCTGAAAGCTTTCTTCTATGCCATGGCACAGAAGGGTCACCTGGTCTGTTGTCGACCTACCGCTTTGGAAGCCAGCTTGTTCTTTGGGCAGCTGGGGGTCGATGACTGGGGTGAGGCATGCCAGGATGAGGCGTTCCAGGTGTTTAAAGGGTACACACAGGAGGGAGATGGGCTGGTATCCCTTAAGGTCATCACTCGGCTTGTTTGGCTTCGGTAGGGCGATCACCTTGGTGCGACGCCAGATCTTTGGCAGCTGTGAGTTCTGGAGACATGCAGAGAGGAAGGAACGGAGCCAGTCAGTTGCCTTCTTGCCTTGATGATTTAAGTACTCGAAGTGGACGCCGTCTAAGCCTGGTGCCTTGCCAGTCTTTAGGAGTTGTATGGCCAGATCCATCTCTTGCGCCGTGAAGTTGATCAACAAGTTGTTGTTGCATCCTGGGGCCCTGAGCAGCTTGTGGACTCTTGCTGATGTTTTTCCAGTGAAGTCCTTGTCTGCATTGGGGAAGCGGCCATTACTCAGCAGGAGCGATGTGATGGAATTTGCAGTGATGGGGCATTGTGCCGGAGTCGTTGACCTTCTTGTCAGTTTGTTCAGTCTGCCAGCCCCCTCAGCTTGAGTGTGTGAAGTTGATTGACACCACAGTTTCAATCCAACGTTGCCTGCGCATCTCGTTCAACCTGCAGAATAGGTCATCTGCTGCTTTGTCCCTGCCTACAGTGGTTTGTGCTTGTGAATGGGCATGAAGAAAGTGTTTGCATTCCTCGTCCCAGAAGGGAATGTGGGCTTTGCGTATACCGCGGGGGATGTTTTTCTTGGCGGCGGCCAGCAGCATATTACAGAACATGCCGTAGGCATCTTTCAGGTTTTAGGGCACGGGTGTGGTAGATCAGGAGCTGCCATGTTCAGTTGTTTAGTGAAACCTGCCCAGTTAGCTTTCCGCAAGTTCCACCTCTAGACATCTCTCCCTGGCACAGGTTGGACCAAAGATGGAATGGTGATGATTGACGGTCGATGGTGTGACAGAGGAAACATGTCCAGGATGCGTCTTACAGGGAGGGACTGGTTGTTATGGCATTTCGCAAATGCCAGGTCTGGATTGGTGGTGTTGTTCCAACGTGCAGAGAAGAATGTGCACGGCTCCTTTGGATCGTACAGGAGTGTGGCATCTAAAGTGGAGGCCCAGTCTACCAGGAAGTCGCCGTCAGCATTGGTGCTGCTGTAACCCCAGTCTGTATGGTGGCTATTGAAGTTGCCAGTGTACACGGCAGGGGCTGGGACATCTGGCAGGGACGATAGGATCAGTCTGCTGGGTGGTGGTTTGTAGACGTTGACAATAGTGGTGTCTTGTACTTTAGTGGCAATCTATTCGATCTCTGCGCCCTCTGGAGATTGTTCGGTGGCTGACCAAGCCATGTCTTTGCGGACAAATGTGACAATGCCATGATGTTTATTGGCAGTGTGGCCGGCTAAAATGTACCCAGGGACCCTCATGATGTTCTTGTTTTCCTGGTATGTCTCCTGCAGGGTGATCACTGTCACATTGCTTTTGCTGGCTACTTGCTCAAGGATGTTGATCTTGGCAGTGGTGAGACCTTCGACGTTGAGCTGGAGAAGCGCTAGCGCCAGGGCTGAGGTCGGGACACTGTGAAGACATTAGTTTCGCTTAAGAGCATGCAACCTTGCAACTACTCTTTGGCTACTTGCAGGGGAGGCCACGCGGAGGCTGTCTTCTTCTCCCCCTTCTTCGTTCAATGTTACGATACATGACTTTGATGAAAAAAAAACTATGAAGGGAACTGTGAAGTAACTCCAAATTTCTGATTTGAATCTCTACATATTAAAGTCTAAGAAGTAGATTTGTGTGAACACTACAGTCAGTCTAATGAGAGCCTCTTTGGAGCATTTTTTGGTGTAACTATTAATTTGTAGTTGTTATAAATGTGCACTGTCACGGTTTCACAGAGTCACATATTCAGGGTGAATAAGTGTGAGTGGTCTTATAATAACTATTATTATAGGCATACACAGTTGTTGCCTTTGTGAAATGGATCATTCTTTTCAATATTGCGCCCATTTAGAAATCAAACTTTGCAGGCATCCCTTATGTTTTCCAGGAATTTTCAGATTCTCTGGCAGGAACACATTGTTTTGTTCTTGTTTGTTCTTGTTTATAAGTGAAAATTCTCATACTTGTGTAAGTTCTGTAACCACACAGATTGCGTAACTATCTTCAAGTTTTTTGAGCCTCATGTATCAGATTTGTTGCTCACCGTGGTGTTTGCGGTGCAACTACACAATTTACACTCAAACTGCAAATTATTTGAATTAAAATACTGTCAGCAAAAATTCTATTTTTTTCAAGTAGAAATATGTGATCATTTTAAAATAAGAATTAAATGTAAATTACTGCTTGCCGTACACGCTGAGGAAACTTTGTTCAACTGGTATTTAAAAAAGTTAAAATGCATACACTTATTGGCCACTTTATCAGGCACACTTTGTGTGTAAAAGGGTTCGAACCCCTTCTACCATCAGAACTACATTACTTCAAGATTTTATTCCATATTGAAATTATCGCATCCCACAGTTACTGCAGATTTGTCTGCTGTACATCCATGAAGTCCAAAATCTCCTATTCCACCATGACCCAAAATTTGCTCTTTCAGATTGAGATTTGGTGACTGTGCAGACTCATGTAACATTTTGTAGATGTTTGGTTTAAAGGAGTGTATCTTTAACTTGACCAAATAAAAGCAGACTACTAACTGGAGAACAGGAACAAGACATTTAAAGAGAAATATAAAATGTGTTGTGCCCTGACACAGTTGTTTATTTTCATAGTTTTATATTTCAGTGCTGTACTGTTGTTACAATACACACTAGAGAGTTTCTGGATTCTACAGTCCACCACTGTATCGGCTTCATTAAGGCCTCAGTGGAGAGTTTTTGGCTGGTTCTCAAACATAATGAAATCAATATTGATGTCTCTATGTGGTGCACAAAAGCAAACAAGACCATCAGGAGGAAGACTGACTTTTATGAGGAGTTTGTCATAACTGCAGATTTTGCCATGTGGGTATCAGATAAGGCGATTAAGAGCAGTTTATGTGTGAAACAGCAAAGATTCACAGAGTGGCTGGGCTATGCTCTCTATGAAGCCTCTCCTTATAATGCATAATGTGTTAGAGGGCACTTATAGTGGTGTAATTATTTAGTGCTCCTCAAATCAGTGTTTGGAATGACTTATAAACATACTTGGCGTGTGTCATATTGTACTCAGGTTTAAGAATTTATACATATTCATCACAATTAATCTGACATACAGTAAAATATTCTATTACGTTTTAGAAGTTAGACGTTGAGTCAGCATATTTGTTGGTCATTGATTTTATTTGTCTAAATAAAGTTTACTAAGACTTTCATGCTTGTAATAAATTAAGATCAATTTAAAACATAAACACCATCACGATGCATTTATCAATCATTGTAAGGGGCCATTAGGTGCTCTAAGTTAAGTTAAAAAAAAACTCACAAAACGGGAAAAAAAAAACAATCAAACCAAAAGCTGTCAATATTTTTGTTTGTTTTAACAGTTATTTCAAACTTTTTAATGACTGACATTTCAAACCATCATTGGCTCAAAATCAAGACAAAATATTTTTGTTAAAACTTCATATAATAGGGATCTCCATAGAAAATGACTATTTTAATCTTTAAAGACTTTAAAGGTCAAATTGACACTTTTTAGAAGATAATAAGATCGAGAAAAAACTGGTAGCAAAACAAAATTTCACAAAATCACAATTTATCAAAACCTTTTAACACTTGCAGTAAGAAAAGCAAATCCAAAGCATAATAAAATGCAACAGATATATTTATATAAAGCTTTATAGATGCTCATTACATAGAGTAGCATTACAATGAAAAAATGATTGTTCTTATAAAGCCTAGTGTATAGTGAGTGAGTGGTTATTACTATGATTACAAAGCATTGAAAGTGCTTTACAGTAACTTACATACACGCTTACAGTGTGTCTATAATGCACCACCAAGAAACTTCTGCATCGGCAGTGTTAAGCTTTAAATCATCATTTTATTTTTCCACTTCTAAAAAGACTTTTCTGTTAGTGTGACCTCATCAGGTTGGCGCCTGTCAATAGAAAGGCTGTAAGTATGACTTTGTTAGTGACTACCCTGCAAAAGCTGTATAGGTCTCACTTTCAGCTCATTTTCAACAATTCAACACCGGCCCTGATGTCCCCAAGTCGTTTTAAAATTTCTTGCCAAAGGAAACCTTGCTTTAAGGTGTTAAACATTGGCCTATAAACCTCCGTTTCAGCCCCACTCAGGGGAGACTTCTTTGGCGTAAATTGCCTCAGCTATTGAGCACACATTTTCTTAAAGGTGGAGCAAGCGACAGAGAAAGAAGAGGGATTTTCCTCTTAATGAGAAGGTTTGCTGACAGACCATGGACATGCTTTAACTGTGTGTTTTGCATAAAATGGGACTCTTAAGGTACTTTGTACAAAAGTGATGCCTTTTCAGATTATGTTGAAAACAGAATTATTAAAAATCTTCAGCATGAATTAACTGATGGCTATTTTGGGGCATTGAAGAGTCAAGTTGAGGGAACCAGAGGTGCTACAACTCAGGACTCAAGACTGAACCACTGCAGATAAACATGATACGCACCATCTTTGAATATAACATACACTATATCACCAAAAGTATTTGCTCACCTGCCTTGACTCACATATGAACTTAAGTGCCATCCCATTCCTAATCCGTCGGGTTCAATATGGCGTCGGTCCACCCTTTGCAGCTATAACAGCTTCAACTCTTCTGGGAAGGCTGTCCACAAGGTTTAGGAGTGTTTATGAGAATTTCTAACCATTCTTTCAGATGCACATTTGTGAGGTCACACACTGATTTTGGACGATAAGGCCTGGCTCTCAGTCTCAGCTCTAATTTATCCCAAAGGTGTTCTATTGGGTTGAGGTCAGGACTCTGTGCAGGCCAGTCAAGTTCATCCACACCAGACTCTGTCATCCATGTCTTTATGGACCTGCTTTGTGCACTGGTGCAAAGTCATGTTGAAAGGTTGGAGCATGAAATTGTCCAAAATTTCTTGGTGTGCTGTAGCATTCAGAGTTCCTTTGACTGGAACTAAGAGGCCAAGCCACGCCCCTGAAAAACAACCCCACACTATAACCCCCCTCCACCAAACTTTACACTTGGCACTATGCAGTCCGACAAGAACGCGTCTCCACTGCTCTAGAGTCCAGTGGTGGCACGCTTTAAACCACTGCATCCGATGCTTTGCATTACTCTTGGTGATGTGAGGCTGGGAAACCCATCCATGAAGCTCTCTGCACTGTTCTTGAGCTAATCTGAAGGTCACATGAAGTTTGGAGGTCTGTAGCGATTGACTCTGCAGAAAGTTGATGACCTCTTTGCACTATGCACCTCAGCATCCGCTGACCCTGCTCCGTCAGTTTACGTGGCCTACCACCTCGAGGCTAAGTTGCTGTCTTTACAAAAACTACAGCATTCTTATAACACAGCTGACAGTTGACTGTGGAATATTTAGGAGCAAGGACATTTCACGACTGGATTTGTTGCACAAGTGGCATCCTATCACAGTTCCACGCTGGAACTCACTGAGCTCCTGAGAGCGACCCATTCTTTCACAAATGTTTTTAAAAGCAGTCTTTATGCCTAGGTGCTTGATTTTATACACCTGTGGCCATGGAAGTGATTGGAACACCTGATTCTGATTATTTGGATTGGCGAGTGAATACTTTTGGCAATATAGTGTAGATTTGAAGAGGTAATTCAAGGCTGTTAATATTTTAAAAATATTATCACTCTTCACTAACTTAGGCAGGTTGTACTGTGTCACGGCTAAGTTTTTTCATTACGTGGCTGATTCAGATACAATGCCTGCCTACCAAGTATTGGTACAGTTAGTTGTAGAAATGCAGGCAAGATCAGGGTTTGCTGTACTAAACTATGATTTTCAAAAACAAACCAGTTAGACTTCAACAAAAGTCATCTATCCACATGATGCAAAATGAAAATAAGTCTCTGTGGTCAACTTCATTCATGCTCACTGAACCCCGATGTATGAATTCAGCCTCTGTTATCAAACATCTGTCTTCGTCTTGTTTGTTGATTTGATTTGGAGTCAATCTGCTTCCTGATTCCTTTTAAAGTGACGAACAGGTGTGATATCAGCCATGTCAGGGTTTACGCCAGCTGGTTTTGAAGACTCAGACTGACATGCACTGCAGCGCCCCTGCATTTATTAGGACGGCTCAGATGGGCTTTCACAGCCAGCATGATTTATGGGGTAATTGGTCTGTTGTGTTCTGAAAAACTGCCTCAGTGGAGGAGAAAACAAAGATGGATGATACTGCTCACTCAATGCAAGCTGTGTCAGTGCACCAGCTAGTACTTACATGAGAAAAGTCATGTTTTTGTAACCTTGTACACAATTGCAATAAAGATATGATTATTCAGAACAGAGCAGATGCAGTGTTCATAGCTGAATGATAGGGCGACTGTAATGCATCCAGATATGACGTCGATGAAGTGAACTTTTGACTCTGTTAGCTTACTTCTGTAACAACATATGCTAAGATATACTCAGTGGCCTTATAGAAAACAGGCAATAAAATTACAAGTTGTCAGCCTGTGGAAATTCTCGCTCTTCCATATGTGTTACAGATGTGCTTAACGATTGTTATGTTGAAATGCTGAATCAGCATTTCAACATATTGTTATCCAACTTTATTCTTCTTTTTCTTCTTCTTCTTTTTCTTCCGTACAGAATTTGGCACATTTCACAGTCTTTAAATTTTCTCAGATTTTCAGAGAAAAAAAATTGAGCAATTCAGCATATCCCACAGAATTGTGCTTGTATTTTTCACATGTGTAACTGTTACAGTTTTTACAGTAAAAAATGTTTTCTGCAGATTTTGTCCCATTTAAATGAATAGGACATTTCTGCAGCTCTGCTGAAACTTCTGCAACTTTGACGCTCCACAGATTGGCCGTACTTCCACCTACAGACTTCATTCGTGCTTTCAAAGATGCACTGACTTCTCAACTATTTTTACATATCTTCAGCTTTTCGCTGCCTTCTGCAATTTTTTAAAGATGAGTTTTTAAGCAACACCAAGTTTTGAGGAAATCTGTGTTCTTAGAGCGTGTCACATGACCTCTCAGACCGCAGCGCCTGCTGTTGACAGAAAAAAACTTCAGCAGAATTATCCTGTCATAACTTTGTCAAACTGTCCTCCACAGACATGATTTATACATCAAAACGTCGACTACCTTCTTCTCTTACACGTGAAATCATCGTTTTGGCTCAGTGAGCTTCAGAGACACGGGTATGCTGCAAAATCCTCCATCTGCGCGCTAATGCAAATCTTCACCTCCAGACAACTGGGCGCTTCACTTTGAAGCCCATTTTTAACTCGCCACTATGTCAACATTTTCTACAGTATGGACATAAAACTTACATCAGTCGCTTCAGCATGTTCTTGGGATGCTCACAGTGTAATCCCTTTTCTGATATCTATCACGGTTTTGGCACAGCGACCGTTCGTTTACCCGGAAGTACCCAGTGTTATCAGCCTGTTCTGTACATGTATGACAGTTACGCTAAAAGTTGTGCTCCTCTTTCTCACTGTAAGAACGTGGTTACGGCTCAGTGGTTAAGAAATAGTTTTCAAACCTGGCGATCCGGGTTTAAATCCTAGCTCAGACAGCAACATTCTTGGTGTATTACAACCTCAATGGTCTGCCACAGCCTTCAAGGCTCACATTTTCAGAGAAAAAAATGTGTAGATTAGAATGTTGAACAGAAGTCTCCTTGTTTTTTACATGCTAAACTGTTATAGTTTAAAAATACATAAATACTTTTGGCTGAATTTTTCACATTGGAATGAATGGGAAATTTATGCAGTTCTGCTAAAAACCACTGCTACATCTTTCGAGCTCTACAGATTTGGCATACTTACACCTACAGACTCCATTCTTGCTTTAACAGATCCATTTATCTCTCACTCATTTTATAGATTTTTCACCTCGACTGGGCCTGACTGAGAAGAGTTCTCTCAGAACAGGTGGAGTTTGGTGGCTAATTAAGTAACTCAGCTTACATTCTATCATAATAATGGGGTTCACAACTTGATCTCTTTAGTTAAAAAAAAAACTGAGATAATCATAAACATTAACCCTCAAATGCCTGGATTTCATCAGTAAAAATCCAACACGAGCCCCCAGTGAACTTCCACGCTGACTTTACAATGTGAACTGTCTTCGACCTTAAAAGTTTTCTAGAGAATTAGTCCACAGCTCTCCTAAGAGGCAGGGTTCACCCACTTTTGGGGAGTTTCCCAGTTTGATAATCAGGGGTCAGACTGACATCTGCTGTTTCCTGTCTCTGGGAACCTCACTGATGCTCCAGTCTCAGTCCTCGGTTAGGGAGGATGGGGTTTCCCACAGCTGGAGCAGAGGCTGCAGGTGTGACTGAGCGGGTCTGTGTGACCTCAGAAGTGGATGAAGTGACATCAATGCTGTTAATTTCCTCTTTTCAATCATTCTAGGGTAAAGCAGCAATATTTAAGCTTCCCACCTCAATCTGGATTTTTAAGTTACAGCAAAACCACTTTCAACAGGAAGAAATGTGTCTGTTCTTTTCTCCTTGTAGAATTATGTGACTGTTGCAGCAGGGGGGTGGTGAAGAGGACTGAGCTCTGACACCAAACTTTAATTGTATCCTGCTGTTGCAATGTTTGAAACAAATTAAATTGGGAGTTTTCAAAATTAACTCAAAGGGACTGTGAGGAGTTTCTAAGTAAATACAAAAGAGTCTCACTTTCAGATATATGCCTGATCGAAATACACACTTTAAGATGAGTTTTATAGCATCAAAATAGGTTATCTATAAATGCTATTCCTTAGCCTTCTGGTCGGGTCGGACAGGGCTGGACTGGCCTGGATACTCAACTTCGGGAACAAGACAATTAAAATTAGAGCAAATTTATATTTGTATTTGTATATACATGTCTTAGAGCACCAGGCTGTAAGTAGTGATATGTAGCCGGCTACAAAACTACGATACTAACTTTTCCAAAAATTGCTTGTTGTAACACATCAAAAACTACCGCTCCGTAACTAGAAAGAGATACATTACCTTGTCGCTTTGCATCCTGTAAGTTGTTGAAAAAAGAAGTTGTAAAACAATGCAGAGTTCTGAGGAAGGTCTGAGCTGCATTTTAGTAGCATCACAACACACACACAGGCTTTGGCTTGTGGTGCGTTCAAGTTATAGTCAGAAGTAGGAATTTCCGAGTTCCGAGTAGGAAACTGCAACTGGAACGTTCCCCAAAGTCGGAATTTCCTACTGGGAACTCGCCAGTGCCCCCAGTGTGAACAGTTATTTAGCTCCTGTAATAATCAATTTATTTGCACTTCTGACTGGGGTGTGTCGCTCTAGATCAGCTGTATACATCGTATTGTTAGACTTATATTTACGAAAATGCTGCCATAGTGATAATCACATTCTTCATGTGATATTTGTGAACAACAATGCAGGGCGTGCAAACAACAGCTAACAACAGCCTGGTAGATCGGCATGTTTTTTTCCGACTTCGACTGGAACGCTGATACGTCGGAGATGATGTCACTCCCAGTTCCGAGGTTACTGGAACGCAGCATTACGACAGTCGCCGCGCGTGCTCATGGGTAGCAGAGTCTTAATGTCACCAGAAACAGATTCTCCTCACAGTCCCTTTAACGTTAGCTTTATAAGTTTGAAATCCTGTAAATCTGTCTCAGTTGTCATGGGAAAAATTAGCCTCTCCAATGAAGCCATTTAGCAACATAGTAACATCATGACAACACATGAACACACAGACACATTTTTGAATGCTAACAGTTTGCAATTCATGGACTGTAGACACTAGCAGAGAGTCAATTTATTTTACTGTACCATGTCAGTCAACATTGTACCCAGCTTTTTGAAACACTGATTCAACAAGATTTTAGCCAGGAGGCCAAAATAACTGAAATCCATAAACATTTTCATCAGTCATGTGTTTGGTTTGCTTTTGCAGATTCAACAAAATGCTTCTCGCCTTTACCAACTTTCACCTTCAGCGTCTTTGGCTCTTGCTCACTCACTCACTGTCCCTTCCTGGTTTTATGAAATCTACATCCGATTTCCCACACTAACTGGCTGTCTCAAGATGCAGGTGGATTGTGGGTAAAAAGAAGCTACTGGTTCCCAAGCTCTACAGTAGCCAAACAGATGGGGTCTGAGTGATTAATGTGACCCTAAAGGCCAAACAGATGCAACTCCAGTCTGGGACAGTCGTAAAAAACGTATTTATGGTTTCTTTAGTCAGATCAGAAACTTTTCCGAAACGTTGCATTTATTTGTAAGGGGTGCTGAAACAACTGTAAATAAAATTCATAGATGAGAGCAAATGGCTGCACCTGGTATGATCGTCTTTACATGCTGGACTATCTTGTGTTGTACAACCTTATTTCTTATTTTGTTTCTTGTAAAGTAACAACTTTAAAGCATCTTTATTTCCTTCAAAAACCTAATTATTTTTTACTTTTGTGTTCATCGTTTGAGTTCCTAAAGCAGAAAAGTCAGAAACATGGCTTATTTTATCATATGAGGCAAATTCATCTGGAGCTGTCATTGAATTACCAGGCACACAGCACGACAGAATAATTTAGGAGATGTTGTAACAAATATGGCCATCACAAAGATATCATATTATGTTTTTAGACCCAGATCCTGTTGTGGCATCGGCCACAGGGTGGTATAGCTGTGGTGGAGCCCATTAGAAGCCTGAGTCCTGCTTTAACATGAAAACGGGGTGATCACAGAAATAACAGAACAACTGTGAGAGTGAACAGGGCCTTTATTCCGTCCAAATAATAAATATTACATGTTTTAATCAAACTGCATGACATGTTCCTGTTAAAGCAAATGATCTTTACATGTAATGACCATTACACTTCAGTCACTTTTCTCTTCAACTTTGGAAACTTGTCCTGTGGTTGCTCTTGTGTAGGAATGACAAAAGCTCAAATTGGTTATAGTGTGAAACCTTTAAGCTTAAAGTTTTGTATCACTTTGCAAGAGGAGTGGGCATTTATGTATACAGTATATATGTACAGGTTTAGTGAGTAGCTAAATGAGACTTAAAACAGTAAACACTCCTGCATGTAACAAAAACTTAATCAACATAGATTTTAAATGTTTTTGATGAAAAGTCAAATATCTACTCTGTCTCGTGAGGTTTGGAAACACCTGAACATCAAACTGTCGACAGTCCAAGCTGACAAAGACATAGATATGACTAGCAGACATTACAAACCTCTAGAGCTGTTTGTGTAGTTACCACATGAATCATAACTGTGTTTAGATGTTACATTAAGGATAACTGGACTGCTCTTTTATGTTAAATAGATAGTTCGGGTTTGGTTTATCCTACTTCTCTGTGGAGAAAGCTCTCTTCATTAGGGGAGGAGGGGTCTTTCCGGCCTCATACAGAGACTCAGGAGGAGGGGAGCTCAAGCAGCACCAGTCTGGGATGCGCCCTGTCTGGTTGTAGTAATCTCGAGACACCGACCTGCTGCCAAGGATGTCCTGCAGCGCCCCAAAAATGGCACCTAGAATGAAGAGGGAGACGTGAGTAAATAAGGAGCTTCTGGGATGAAACAAGAAGCAAATAAATTATATAACAGTAAGTTTGCCCTTTCAGCCAAAGAGTAAAGCTCAATAAAGAGATATATTTGTTACAAAGTTACAAGTTGTTACAAAAATGTACTCATGTAAAGTACAGCTGTATTGATGAAATGTTACACAAGTTCAAGTAAAGGTCTCACATTATAGAAATACTGGACGTTTTAATGGTTTTGAACAAAAATGGCCGGTCTTCAAAGCTTCCAAACATGAGAACAATTACAGTCTTTCTCCCTCTGCTTGCTCCTCCTTTCAGAAAATGTGTGTTTTAAACATTTGGTTGAAAAATTTCCCCTGAAAGATGTCACTAAGGTCAATGCAACGTCGTCCAGACAGGAGACGCTCTCTAAACTCTGTATTTGTTGAGCTTAGAGCCAGCTCCAGTTGAAGGAAAATATCTGTGCACGTCTGTGCAGCCACAGTAAACATTTAGGCACAGTGCTGAAAAGTCAAGGTCACAGCCACTGCTTCTGAAGAGCGTGGTCAGACAACAAGAGAGGATCATCATAAAAGCAGTGTGTTCTGAGCAAGGCTGGAACAGAGGGGTTTAAAGGTGTGCAAAAATCCAGCATCTGACTGGATTTAAGGCAATAATTTCAAAAATATTCCAGGGACAACTGGAACAAAACAAGCATGTTAAGAAAGAGAATTATTACGGAAAGATGAGTCAAAGCAAAATTTGATAAATTGTAAAAATGCTCCTAAAATGTTGAATGCTTGAATATATTTTTCTGTTTCATACAAAAGAGACAGCAGCTGCAGGTTGGCGAGTGAACGAATAAAAACCATTTCACTAAAAAAAATAAAACTGCAGATAAACACTTTGCACTGAGATAAACAAAGTTAGGTATATCATTGATTTCATTGAAAATGTACTTTGTGCACTCTGCGGGTCAGAGTTTTGTAGAGGCACCCTGAATTTGAGCAAATTTGTGTAAAGTGGAATTTACAGGTATGATGATGGATCGGGGTTTTTTTACAAGTACTCAAAAGATGTGTAAAATAAAAACACAATAATTTAAACAGAAATGACTCAAGTAACAGTAAGTTCTTATTTTAAAAACAGAGAGCGAGCTGAGTCGACTGAAAAGGTTCACTGCTGTTGGTGATTAGTTATTTTATGTAATTATGTTAAATTAACTTAGAAACTAGCCATGACACTTTGCTCGGTTGAAGCACTTCAGGGTGAAACATTTCAAAGCCTGTTATTTTTCCTCCTCTCTGTGTTCAGCACTACTTTATGATGCAGTGAATGGTTGTGTGTCTTCTGTCTGAGAGCATTGATTCAGCCTGCTTAATCTCATTATGAAGCATTTCTTCTGTTTACTTTGGTTTATGAAGGTAACACTGTACATCTACAGTTAAAGGCACATCATTGTTACTTGAGTCAAAATCAGCCATATTTGGTTCATTGTTGTGGTAGTATGTTCCTGAGATCACAGAGTGAAACAGCAGATCCATGGAATCGAGTTCTGTACCCATCAACAGAAGTGAACTTACGAGTAGTCTCAGCTAGTTCTCCTTAAAGGTTAAGCACTTCTTGGAGTCCAAATGGCCACCTCACTGTGGCCAAGTATCTGATACAACCAAACTTCAAAAATACTGGAATGTCCCTTTAAAGAAGATGGAACCATCAGAGCTAAGAAAGTTATTACAATCTTGCTGTTCTGATCCCATATTAATTCTGTATTTTGTCTCTAGAGTTAAAAATAGACAGTCTCAGGCTGTGTCTGAATATTTAGTTTCAATCATTCGCAGCAGAGGTCTTCTGGCAAACATATCATACACAAATAAAGAAGTCAATTACATCTGATTAATGCAGAAAATGAACAATACACTCACCAACCATTTTGATGGGGTTAAAATGGTCTTTTTAATATATTTTTCATTAAAAAGAAAATAATGAGCTTAAAAATCGTCATTCTCTTGTTAATTCATGAGACTTATAATTAAATATTTTCCTCAAGTCTTGAAGTCTTAGGATTGTTTTTCCTTACTCTACCTTCTGTTATTTGCCCCTTTCAATCTTTATAGTTTTATGAGTGTGTGTAAACAAATGACCAATGATTCAAAGGTAATAAGTTGAGAGATGGACATTGTTTATAGACTAAATAACAGTACGGATGTTTTGGATCTATGGCTTTGTTTGGTTTAGTTGCATATTCAGGTTTTTTTTCCTGTCAGAGAAATGTATTCTTTGTCCATTTGTCTATCTGTATTTCTTTTTTACTTATAAAGAAATAAAAAGAAAACTTAAGAGGGAAAAAAGCCTTAGAATAAGTCTAAAAAGAGACTCAGTTCAGTCATAAAAATAAGATTGCAGTCTCAGTCTGACCTCCAAGCCAGGCTGTGCAGTTGGGTTTGGCGGGTGGAGCATGTATCCTCAGACTCTTGCTGGCCAGCACTTCGCTGTACTTCGGTTTCTCCACCAGGAGGCGTAGCTCGGCCAGCAGACGGTGCATGAAGCCCGGCAGCATGGCTGTGCCTCCGATCACCACAAGGTTCTCCGAGAGGCCTTTGCGAGCATCAATGGGGCACTACAATACAAAAAAAGAAACAAACAATAAAGAGTTTAAAGTCTGAACTTGTTTTCTGCTATGTGTGCAATGGATGACTGCCTTGGATAATTTATTTTGTCAGGTGGCAGAATCAATAAGAAAGTCTATATTTGAAATTAAGTTCAGAACCATTTGCAGTCTTCAGAGAAGCTAAATAACAACAGTAAGTATGTACCATGAAGTATCAGCTGAAATAAATCAAACTTTGCTGGGAAAATGATTTAATGACATTTAGGTGGAACTCCAAATTACCAACAAAAATCAAAAGGTTAATTTTAGGTTTTACACTCTGGTAAAAACAGTCTCTAAAACATTATTAGGATGATTTTTGACAGTGCTGATCACTTTAAGGTTTTACGTTTCTACAAGCAACCCCCTCTGTTTTGGTTGAACTTCAGCATGCTCCATATTCTGTGTCTTTCCACCTCCTCCAGGGTTAGGTAGAACCAAAGTCATGCCCTTTTAATTAACAAAAAAAGTTAACCCAAAAAGGTGAAAGGGAGCAGCATATCCACAGGTTTCCAGCACAAATGCAGATTCAACATCAAGAAATCAATGATGGTATTTAAAGTGAGCATCACTGCAGTGTCAGCTCTCATAATGCAGAGCCCTGATGGTGGATCAGCATCTATACATCACCAGCAGAGCAACATACTGACTTTATGAGTACTGCTGTGACAGCTGAAGTCTGCTCCTGCAGGGATTCTTTAGACCATCCTGGGCTCGTTTGGTACCCACTTTGCTGAATGAAACCAGCACTAACTGCTGTCATGGCAACAACTGAGTTAATCTTTACACTCAGCATGTGCACCACGGGGGACACAGCAAAAAATATTACATAAAAAAACAGCATATTGGACATAAAATTTCAAACAAAGTTAAGATAATTCAGGTAATAACTTAAACTTAATTTTGGAGGACATGGCAAAAAGATCACAATGAACAGAACCACAACAAATATTATTATAATGTAAAACATGTTCATAAAGAGAAAATGAGATTGTAAAACAAACTGACTCCTGGTGGCCCTTAATCCAACATACAAAAACATTGTAGCAACAATTAAAACAAGACCAAACCCTACCAAGAAAACTTAACAAATAAAGGTATTTCCAAAATGACCTTTGTGTACTGGTAAACTGTATATTCATTTTTTTATCCAGGCAGAAATTAATATAAATGTTTATGTCTAACTATTTTAATGAGATTTAGTTAATTTGAAAAAATAAAATTTAAATTAAAGTTAAATTGTTTTAAATAACTGGTAAGTAATTTTTAAACTGCATTTAAAACAAGAACTTCCAGACTTTTGTTGTGGCTTTTTGTGCATTAGGATTGCACCTGTTAAAATGTAAACAATATACATGTTCAATTTTTAAAACAATCACTTATTAGCGTATATAACGTAATTCAGTGCCTAAGAATTAAATTATCTTTGGAAAAAAGGGTTGGAGCTGGATAAGTTCTGTACTTCATAACACAAACATTGAAGGAGAGGGTCTGTAATAATCACAGGTCTAAATGAAGTGTATCGTTAATAGCCTTTTGACTGCTTGATTGATTGATTTTTTGAGATGTTAGAAATGAACAAAACAACAAAAAGTAAATGTTAGGTTTTGAGAAACCAAAGTGGCCACAGGGATATTTAACTGTTGTCCCAGTCTATTGTCTGTTTCTTAACTTCAATCACTCTATTATACACTTCTAAGTTCTTTACATTAAAGGTTAGGCTATTAAACTAGGTAAGTAGCTGCACAGTATGACACTCTTTTCTTCACAAATGCCATGATATGCAGAATTAATAAACTTTTCTTTACCTTAACAAGAGCATCAAGTATCAGAGAGGCCACACTCTTCTCCTCATTGTCCTGTTCGAAGAGGATCTCCATCACAGAGTCTCTAAAACCATCAAAAAGTAAAAAAATAAATAAATACAGAAATGAAAAAGACTCAGCAAAGACAGCTTGCAGACGGCAAGTAAGTAAATAGAGAAATACCATGTCCCACATATAAGTCACAAAGAAAAACAGACAATAAAGCATGGCTCTGACTGAAAAAAATATACAAAAATACTATAAATATCCCATGTTAATAGGCATTTTAGTTGTGGTTTTATTCAAGACTGAAAAGTTTGAGTCAGTCCTGGGTTTAAAGCTAAAATAGATTTAAAGGTTAAACACTGTACTGCTATGAGTTGTAATTTTATTAACCAGTGGTCCCCTGTTTTGTGTAACTGGTAATGAAATGTAAGCAACAGCCTGATATTCTAATCAACAATTTCTCATTTATTTCAATTATATATATCTATCATGTTCCATGAGCAATAAATGACCCCTTTTGTGTGCTTTGTTTCTGGCATTTTGTGTTACTTGTTGATTATTTATACATGTTTATACTTTCTTACATTGTCCTGAGATAGCAGTGCAAGAAAAATCCAAGTTTAATTTCCAGACACATGAATGGGGACCTTCTGATATGATCTACCAGGACAAGATAATAAAAAACTCACAAACATATACACACACAAATGATTTCAGGGGAGAGACTGATAAATCACCTGATCGATCCTTTGACGTGCAGGATTTTTTCTCCATCCAGTGGATAATCAACATCAGGAGGAGGAGCTGGACGCTACAAACACATTCATAAAAGTTCAGGGGTGTAAAATGTATAATTCAGCACATTCATGTTAACAGACAGAAGAATACGGCATATATGCTCATGAACAGTCATGAATAATCAAGTTTACACTCACCTCAGCTGTTCCCTCCAGGTTAAATTTGGCTTCCTGGATTTTTAGTCCCCTCTGCAGGTCACTGACAAAACATGTTCTCACTGCAAGAGGTGAAAAACATTAATCAAGATTAACATACAGTTTGACCTGTGACACATGTTCACATGGGCTATACTGCTGCACAGATTAAGATTTTATATATTATGTATGTATTATCATTAAATAAAAAAATAAACAAATACAGTCTTAGTCATCATTATTGGCACCCATGAAGTTTAAGTACACAATGTGACAGTACAGTTTCTTTACAAACCTCTCTAACTTTGCTCTGCATCACTTTATCAGACTCAAACTTGGCAGAAGTAATGTTCACATGTTAAGGTTTGTAAATTAAACTTCATTAGCTACTATGATCATGCAGTCATATTTAGATTAGGCAGTTTTAATTGCAACCATTTGAAGCCTACAAGGAAAAGAAAACCCGACTAACAATTAAGCATGGTGGAGGTTCCATAATGGTTTGGGGCTGCTTTGCTGCATCAGGCACTGGAGGCCTTGACTTTATCACAGGAATCATGAAATCAGAGAATTATCAGGAAATTTTAGAGCAAAATGTCCGACCCAGTGTAAGAACACTTGGTTTGAGTTGAAGATTGTGGGCCCTCCAGCAAGACAAATACCCAAAGCACACATCCAAAAGCATGCAGGAATGGTTGAAAGGAAAAAAATGGGCTGTTCTAAAATGGCCAGCAATGAGTCCTGATCTCAATCCGATTGAAAATCTTTGGTATGGCTGAAATCTGCCATTGGGGAAAAGAAACCTGCAAATGTTCAAGAGCTTGAACAATTTGCACAGGAAGAGTGGGAGAAAATACCAGCTGAGAAGTGCAAGAAGCTTATAGATGGCTACAAGAAACATTTGGAGGCTCTGATCTGTGCTAAAGGGTGTGCAACAAAATACTGAAGAGGGGTGCCATTATTGCTGCACATGCTTTTTTCAGTTCTCTGAAATTACAATATGTAACATGTAAAAATGTTTTTTCTTGTTTAAGTATTTTGGAGCTTCAATTAAAAGATCATGATGACATAAATTTGGTACATTTCAATTTATTTCTGAAGATATTGTTAAAAGTAATCAAAATAATGACGGGGTGCCAATAATACTGAACAGTACTGTAATACAACAATCAAATACTATTGCTTGACTTAGTTTTTACTTCTATTTATTAGCACATTAAAAAAGAAAAGTCAACCAGTGACTAAGATTAAGTCACACATGCAGGTGAGGTAGAAAGTCAATGTGGGTTTTTTTTACGTCCTACTTAAATATAAATGTGTGGCCACTGTGTGCTCCTCAAAAGGAGCTAAAATAAGTTCACATTTTAAAAATGTACAAGATGCCTACCCTTGATATCCTCCACAGTCTCCTCTGGGATTGTGCCTGTGGAGAAAAGGACAAAAACATGAAAACAGTGAAGCTAAATTTTCTATGATTCAACTGAGCATCAACAAGCCGATTCTCTGATTTCTCTTCTCCTTTATTTGACAGACAGTCTAAATCAACAAGCTGGCACTGCAGAAAAAAACAGGTTTCATACGAGATTGCTTGTAAATGACTGTTTTCTTTACACTGGAGAAAACTAGTTGGGATTTAAAATCTATTTGAAAGAGTGTAAAGCCTTTGGTAAACAATAAAAAGCAGCACATCTATGAATAAGTCTTGGCAAATTACAAGACAATTTCAATTCTTCACATTTTGAGTGAAGTTTCCACAGCTTTTTTAAATAACATTATTCACTCCAAGCACACAAACTAGATAATTCAGCCAGACTGTGAGACCAAACACTTAACGACAGACACAAGATCTCACAGAAACCTACAACGGATGATTCAATCACTGTTTTTTTATTTCTCATGAAACATTTTTTTCTTCATATTTTTCTTTTTCTTTTTTTTGCTTTGAAACTAAAAAAGCAAGAAAACAATCTGTACCTATCTTTTTTTCTTTACCTAATGTGGTCAAACATTGGATTTTACTTGGGTACCAAGACCAGAAACTTTATCAGCAGGCTGTTCTGCTCTGAATTCTGCTTCTACAACACAGATTAAACAGAGAGACAAAGATACTGGGGAATAACCTGACAAACCAGATGGACTGTTTCACATATCATTGCAATATATTTCAAGTCCATCTGAGATGCATCCCATAGAAAGGGACTGGAATGGAAAGAACCTTTTGGGAAAAACTGAAGGGTGATTTTGCAAATGTTTTATCCAGCAGTGCTTTGAGTTACGTATGTTGTAGGAAAAGTGCTATCAATATAAATAAAGTTTGATTGATTGATTGAACACATTCAGTACAGGCTAATCAGGGGATTGCAATCACATTTCACCATCCACACTGATCAACACTTGAATCTACAGCCTCTGAGTTCTTAAAAATACACTGGAAGCCCAGTCATATTCTGATCAGAAACAATCATTTCAGCTTGAAGCTTTGTAAGATGGATCCACCTAATGACAGACATGGAATTGGGCAAATTTGTCTGCTTTGCAAGGAGAACAGGAGAGATCCTGTGAGGAATCAAGGTTAAACTGCTTTTTAGTTTGGTGCCATGTTTATGAGAAATAAAAGGCTGTTACACAAGGTTGTTAATGTTTCCTGGTCTGCTTGCTCTGATCAACCTCTGTTAATATCGCACTACAGGCAGTCTTAAATGGAGTTGAAAGCAGATTCAAGATCGTAGAGACTCTTACTCAACTGGGAGCAACGTGAAGAATGAAAACTTGCCAAGTGCTAAATACAGGCAAACTTCTGTCTGGTCAAATGTGGAGGGTTATTCGTAAGGGCTTACTTGTATCTCAATGGTTATGTTGGTCCAAGATGACTCAGGGCGTTTTCACACCAACCACATTAAGTGCGCACCAAAGAAGTTTTGGCCCAGGGTTTGGTACGTTAGTATCAATGTGAATGCAACCACCGCACTTTGGTGCTCACCAAATCAGCAGGTCTGAGACCTCCATGAAGGGGTGGTCTCGATCCGCTCCATCTCCCCACATTTGGTGCGGTTTCACTGGTGTGAAACAAAGTGGTCTGAACCTACTACTTTTTTAGCATTACTTCCTGTTAATCCCGCGGTTGAATCTTTTGCTTACTCAATTTGTCGATTTGTTTATTCTGGTTGAGGATTACGATGATTTACGAGGGTCCAGAAGGTCGCTGATGCTGTCTCTAACACGATAAAAAAAAACACTTGAAGCAAAATGTAGAAGAGAGCGAAATGTAAACATTGGTTGTCTGGTGTAGGAAATGGTTACCATGGTGGTCTCTTCTTTGTTCTCCTCCGTAGCAGGTTTGGTAACCAATTATGTGCATATCGCCCCCTGCTGTTTCAAACTGAGTAAATACTCAAGTGGGTCCGGGCATGGTTCGATATTGCCAGTGTGAATGAAAGCCAGCAGGGGAGGGGGAGGGGGGCGAACCCATGGCAAACCGCGCCGGAGTGGTTAGCAACCATGCACATCCAACATACATACTTCTGCTGGTCTGGGTTCAAATCTGGCACGTGACCTATTTGCAGAGTGTCTTCCCCTACTCTCTCACCCCCTTTCACAAACCTATCCACTGTCTCTCTCCTCACAATAAAGGCACTAAATGCCCGAAGATTACATTAATAAAGAAAACAAAACAAAATTTAGTACAATGGTTGCCAAAAACTATCCTTGGACCTGCTGATTTGATGATTTCTACTTGGGATCCTGATTAGGAACATAATAATAGCTGTATTATTAGTAAACATTTGACAATTGTTTGGTCAAATGTTGATGAGGGGGCAAATCACTCTAAAACCTGTCTGAAATTCACCTCATGTATACCCAGTCTTAGCCAGACCAGAGTGTATGGCACATTTTATTGATTAATTTCGAAAAAGAACAACTTTCATACATTTTAGCTAGTTATCCAACTTCACATTTGAATTATCTTCATAAACATTTTTTACATTTGTCTCTTTTCCTATAAGGCCAAGCTTGTAACAGAAAAAACTGCAAAGGAAGTTTCAAATAAGAAGGAGCTTAGTAAAAAGAGATTATGCCTAATATCATGTCAGTAACTAGGGAAGGCAGGGCTTGACAAGTAATTGTACTTGGGCCATATTAATTAGACTTAAGGGTTAATTATAAAGAGTCCAGTCTGTGCATACTGCACAAAAGCAGTTCATTTACGAGTCCAATCAAATGAGTCAGCCTGCTGTCTGTCTTAATTATTGATGCATGGATATGTAGCTTCTCTCACTCAGCAGCAGCTGGAGATCACATCGCTGATTCAGTACAGTTTCAAGAAAAAACACGAGGCAGAGAAAGCTCTAAAATAGCCTGTGTGCACACTTAATGTATAATTCACTCAAATGTCAAACAGGAACATGTTCTACTTATGAATAGTAAATGATGCACATTGGGTCAAAGCCTTAACTGCTACTGCTCTCAGCATTGCCAAACAAATCAGCAGTCCGAGTGAACAGTAACATGTGAAGTTAATCCATTTAAAAGACAAAGACACCGTGTGTGGGGATTTTTGTAATTACCAATGACAGCTGGTACACTCTGCCCAGTGGTGGTGTCTGTGTCCACGGTGCATTGTTCCACTAAAAGAGCATCTAATTCTCTGCAAGAAGAACAACAGAAACTTGATGTTATGGGCTGAAATAGGCAAAACTTAAAACAAAAAAATGTAACTACCAATCTCTAATCAGACTTGATTGTGTTCTTTCTGCAGTCAGTATTAAATCTGTAAGAACTACTTACTTATGGATGGCTTTTCCTCCCAAAGGCAAAGCCTCCCATGCTGGTAGAATAGGAGTGCACTCATAAACCTGATTTTATAGTTAAGGTGGTAAGACAAAAAGTCAGTACTGAAAGATTAAACGCAATAATCTGCTTCTAAATTCAGACATATCATATACATTCATATTAACTGAATCATCGTATAACTCATGAACTTTCTGGGTTTGTCTTTGACCTTCAGTGTCCATTTTCTCTTTTGAAAAGATACCATGCACAGTTTAGACCAAAGATTCAAGATGAGCGGAAACTTGCAATTGCATGCAACATGCCAATCTGCAATGGTTTTGAAGCTGGAACTAGGGGAGACAGTGAATCGTCTCTGGAGCAACAACTCTCTGCACTTCATTTTCCACTTGTCATGCCGATCTTGTTGGCTTAAAGCATACATAATGAACGGACAGCTGCAAATGTACCTTTGTCAAAAAAGTAAAAACATAAAAAATGAGAGGATTCAGACTTTGACGCCACCTGTACATGCTTCAGCAGAATACCTGGGAGGCTTAAACAACTTCATGCCATGAGCATGAGCCAAATTAGATCCAATCTTTTGTCACTTTCTTGCAATTACTCACTGAGCTTTATCATTGTTTGGATGAATTGGTGTCGCAGAGCAAACATTAACAACTAAGACAGAATACAACCAGCAGAGTGGTTAATTTTTACAATGTGCGTCTTTGCAACAGGTGAGCCATAACTAGTTATAAACAGCTGGCAATCCAACTCCGAAATTCTATGGAGCTCCAGTAGCCCTGTAATTTTCAGCTTGTGACGGAAATGGTGTCAATTTGGGTGTGATGTCCTTCCTTTCTTTAACATCTGACTGGATGTAAATGGGACACACCAATGTACCATAGCCCATTTACAACATATCCCGTTTTACAGACTTAAGGAGGTAAGAACACCTGTTTACTTCCTTCAAATACAAAATAGTTTGCAAAAGTGTACAAGGTTGTATTTTACACTTAAAACTGCCTTATCATCATTAACTCAGTGATTTACTCTCTTAGCTCCAAGATGCTGTTTGGTTGTCGGAACTATAGTTTTCCCTTATGTGTTAAAAAACAGCTATTGCTAACTTGACAAACTTAATCTTAAGCAGCATCACCAGTTTGATCAGAGCTGTGACAGCCCAGCTCATGAGAAATTTAACAGTCTCTATTTAATACTGTTCGACTCTGTGTACAGCTCAATGCACGCATATGAACTGCAGTATTTTCAGGTTTGCATTTACAAGTTTATATGCTTCAGTTTGTCTCCATATTGGCTCTGCTTTTCTGTGCCTATCAGTCAGCATGCTGGGTTCAGCCTTAATATCCACTACAATGTGCTTAAGAGCTAATATGTAACATGGGAAGGGACAGAAATACTTCAGCAAGTGCAAAACCTGAATACCAGTAATTTTAAAACTCATCTGTGGAGCTCTTAGAGTCAAGTGGGTCCTGTGGTACAGCATAATTTCATTACACCACTGAACTGATGCACAAACATTCATCAGTTCATGCAAGGAGCAGCATAAGCTTCAACCTCCCGAGCATTGTGCATCAACTTAAACCAGAAATGCTGTAGACATCTGTTAGAGGCTCGTGACACTGGCTCCTGCAGCGGGAGTTCTTCTCTTCTAAAGTAACATGTGAAAGTGCACCAAAAACTTTGACACAAGCGTGGATGGTAAAAACTTTTCAATCCATGTTGAAGCTTGTATGAAGGTAAGACAGACATTCATTTACTGACTTGACAGGCTGATATGCAGTGACATTTTGATGTGTTTGATGTTCAAAGACAGCTAATAAGGATGACTGTTTAGAATGAAATTATGTTGTTATTTCAAAAGAAAAAAATCAGTTTTTGTCTTATTGAATGCTTTATGTGTTACTGTTGCCTCCTTTGTTCACACAGCTATGAAAGTCCCCTGTACCACACTAAAACAGTCTTTCTATCTCTCTATTTTTAGATCACCACTGAGCTGTATGATTATTTAACTCACATTATCCCCATAAAGAACACAAACAAATCTCAGTTTTCCTTAGTGTACGACTTTTCCCTTTAGGGCGATGGACTTTTACATGACGGCAAAAGGATACAGGAAGCACTAGTGTCTCTGTGTATCCACAGTCCATTACCAGAGCAGAATTGATGCCCAGCGTCATGATGGCCATGAGATGACTGGGAGCAAACAGCACGGAGGGAACCTGGAAAACACCATCACAGTGAAACATTTAACACACTGCAGCCAAAACACACACTTGAACACACTGACTGGATAAGCGTTTCGTGCACAGGCCCAGGAGAAAAGAAACATTTAGAAAAAAGTCCATTATCTGTTACAGTAACTCCACCAAACATTTTCTGCGTGTTTTCCGCACCTCAAACTGTTTGAAGAAAACCTTGGTGAGCGTCTCTCTGAAGTGAGATGGGCAGAGGATGGACTCGATGATGACCACTCTTCTGTCGCGAGGGTTCACCAGCAGGTGCCTGCAGGAGAAGAAGATTACTCCATGTTCTGATATCCTCTGTTTCCTAAGATGCTGCATATTTCATTCACTCATTCATTCTCTATACCGCTTATCCCTTTTCGGGGCGCTGCATATTTCTTCACAATAATACTTCAGCAGCGTTCTCACCTGAAGTACAGCAAATGGATAAACTCTTTGAGAATGACATAAAGTTCTTCTGTGTTGATGTTGTACTGGACCACTTTGATGGCCTGGAAATGAGACAGAGCATTTGAATGAACACTTATTTTTTTAGACAGACCTAAAAATGATCACACTCAGGAGAGCATAGCGACATCTCACCTGTTGCTGACCCGGTTTCCGGATCTCGCTCGGAATTATGAACCTGGGCCCCGTTTCCCCTGCAAAGCCACATCTGTAAGGACAGGGAGTAAGTGCTAAGTGTATCATAAATCATAAACATAGTGTTTTTACTTAAAAATCATGATGTACATTTTTAGAAGGGCTGGGCGATGTAACCGAAAAAATCAAATCTCTCTCTCTTTTTTTTTTTTTTTGACAAAACTTGATTTCAATAGTTACTTTTCCCCTCAAAGATAAAAAACAAAGCTCCACAAAAATGACATGTTTTGCTGTAATGTTATTATAATGTGTGCCACAACTGAACTGAAGTCTTCTCTTATAAAGTGTAAGCTGTAATTTTGCTACCAAATGTTCATAATGTAGTTTGAATGCAGACAAGCGTGTCTACATGAACACTGAATGCTGCACTGTTTTCACATTACAATAATATAGTATTCTCTTATCAGAATTTAATCACCATTTAAAAAAAATAGTACATGCCACAGAAAAAATAGCACTTGGAAAATCCACAGGGTCTAGTATTGTATAAACAGTGTAAATTTTCGGCGTTTATCCTTTTAAACATCATCAAAACTTACAAATAGAGTGAGATTAAGGAGAGAAAAAAAATCAGTTTTTTTTTTATTAAAACTCCTCCCAAATAGGGGTGCTGGTTTGGCGGAGTGGTTAGCAACCAGGCACCCCATGTACCTGCTTCTGCCGGTCCAGGTTCGAATCCTGCCAGTGACCAGTTTGCAGAGTGTCTTCCCCTGCTCTCTCACCCCCTTTCACAAGCCTATCCACTGTCTCTCTCCTATCAATAAAGGCACAAAATGCCCAAAAACATACATTTAAAAAAAAAAAAAACTCCTCCCAAATAAACAAATCAGAATGAAACAATTTAATCGATATATTTCAGAGCCCTAATCATCAATAAGAGAGTGCACACCAATAGTGCACCTGACTGAAAGTTTATCATTGTAAAATCTGATTGTTTAGAAAACTTATTACCAAATAGCTTTTGTTCACTTTAGGCCCATACTATCAATTGCAACATAAAACATGTAATAATATTACTGAACCTCATTCTTATAGACTTAGATTTTTTTTTCTACAATCAAACTTGAAACTTCCTTTTTCTCAAATAATTTAAAGATTTAACCTATTACACTGAAAACACTCAGGGTCCCGGCTCCTGGCTATATATCTGAGTAATCAATCCCTCGTGTGACAGTTGCAGCCTGAGATCCTCAGGTGAAGGCCTCTTGGTTGTTCTTAAGTCGAGGGTCAACTCAACACTCAACACAGAAGATGACCGACTCAATCAGAGTCCCTTGACTTGGAACAACCAGCCTGTTGACAAAAGGCATGAAGAAACAGTAACACCTTCTAAATTACTTTTAAAAACCTATCCTTTCGACTTGCTTTTATGTGATGACGTCTTTTTGAACTTCAACTTTATCTTGATTATATACAGGTGTTTTTATGTTCTTTTTAATCATTAATGCCTTTACTTATTTGAGTGAAACTCCTATCTTATTTATTTTATGCTGGGTTGCTTAACTTTCTACCTACTGTTTCATATGCCTTAATATACTGTATTTCTACATTTTAAAAACTACTTTCTATGCTCTTATACTGTTTTATTTTTCCGATTTGTCATCTCTCTATTTGTTGTGAATTTTCACATCATTTTATTGCATTTCTTTCTTGTTACTCTTGGTATCATTCACTTTTTATTCTCCTGTCATCTACTTTTTCCTCTTTTATTGCCTTTTCTTTTCCTATTGTTTTGACACTGTGATCTTTTATTTTGGTCCTCATGGTCTCATTTTGTCTTGCTAGGTTCTTGTATTGTCTAGATTCTCTTGAGTTTGTGTGAACAGGTTCTTAATATGAGGTTGGGGTCTCTGAGTGTGGGCCTTGATACAAGGTGGTTCTGGTTCTATGGGTTGTGGGCCCTCTGTGTTTTAGGGCCCTGTGTGGTGCCTGGGCCTGGATTGTTCATGCCTGCTTTGTAAGTGTCAAGTTCTTCCCATGCTCCTTGAAGTGCTTCTCCTTTATGTGCACTGTTGGTCTGAGCGACCATTGAAGTCCTCCTTACCCTTGGGTTATTCTGTTGTTGTTTTAAAGGTTCTCTGAATTAAATTGTGTTTCTGTTTAGTTCCTGTTGCGCTTTAACTCTTTTGATTTGTGGTCTGCATCTTCCTGTTTGCTTGTCAAAGCACTTTGTAAACCTACATTTTAAAAAGTGCAATACCAAACAAAATTATAATTATTAAATACAAACACACATTAGAGACTCAGTTTCACATGATGTGCAGCTCTAAACAAAGACACAATTATCTAAAAGAGAAGAGAAGCATTCAGTTGATCATGAGATTTGCCTCAAGCCTATTTCATTTTTTTTTTACTGGTGAAGTCCCTTGGTTTAATCCTCAGAGCAAAGGCATGCATGATGTTTCATTATGAAAACATACATCACTGATAGAAAATATACACATCATTTTTTTTAATTGTTATTGTTGATAGGAAGAGTAAGATACAGTGATAGGTGCACAGACTTTTGGTGCTGAACAGCTTTCAGATTAGCAGGTGCATAGATTAAACTATTTAGGTCACTGGAACAGCAGACAATATGGTGGGAAACTTTCCTCCCGCAATTCAAAAGAGTAACTTGTTTGGTCTGATGAAAATAGATCCAAATGCACATTTTATTCGGTCTTTTCCACAAACATTCACATCATTCAGTTCACTCATTCATGAACGGACACGAATCAGTATTAGTTATGATGCAAATTTCCAAAAAACACTCACACACGTTTGAAGTGTACTTATTTTCTGCAGTATTACAAACATACACAGTCATAAATACCAGTAAAAAGGTCATTCAAGCTGTGATGATGACCGCATTCAGCTGTTTTCTTATTAACTGCATGTGAACCTCTGTTTTGGCATTAGCCGAGACGAATGACAAGTCTTATTAGCTTCTGAAGGGTGGCGTAAAAACTAGCCTTCCTCGAGTATTTACAAGCGCTAAGTTTACAAATATGCGTGTATATGTGTAATTATAAACTCTCTCTTTTAAACATTAGGGCTACTAAGCTTTTAATGCAGCTCTAAAACAAAATAAACGCTAGCAGGTAACGCTAGCCAGAGGCTAACGACAGACACTTACTTTGTGTACGCTGCTCCTAAGTCAATAACAATCGCTGTCTTCTCTCCTCCACTTCCCAACCCATCAAATAAGGGCATTTTAAAGAGTATCTGGCCCCTTGGCAATAATTTTGTCGGTATTTAGCCTTGACAACAGCAAATGTGCATCGCATCAAAGGATGGAAAATCTGTTGTCTTCCTGTTGGGTTGGGTCTACGGTGACGTGATGACATCACACGCAGCTGCCTGAGTAAAAATCCCCGGCTGGTAAAACCGAGGATTAAACGTTTCTCTCAACTTTAATTCTTGTGGACTAATGTGCAAAATTTACGTTCTCTGTATTTATTTTTATAACATTTTTATTTTGTGTTCACACATATAGCATGTATTCTGGAAAGACTGTGTATTTTATGTGTTTCCAGCTCAGCTCCTGCAGTAGTAGGCCTAGTCTAAAATTCTGTGTTTCATCAATACTGTTGAGCGCAAACCCATTGAAACCCAGTCAAACTGCACTCTTCTGCATTTTATTATACTGTATTTGGGTGCCAATCTGGACTTCAGTCTTGGAACTGATAATTTTTTCTCCTCTCCACCAGATGGCGAAGTTTAAGCCTCATCAAAATAAATGTGAGTATTTGACACTTCAAAAGTTAGCTTGCCAAACTCTAAAAAATACTTGTCACCTTAAAAAGAATAATGAATATTTGGTGTGTACAATTAGGGCTGATGTTGGTGCAAAAACAAGCCTAAAAAATCTGAAATAATGTAACTGTATAATATTTAAAGCTACTGTTTGTAAAGTGATTTTTTTTTGTGCTGAGAGTGTGATTATCTGATGTTGCCAAGAAAATGCAAATAAATCGGTGGTTCACAAGAAAGGATAGGGTGAGATCTTCAACAACTGCAACTATATGAGCAAACAGTCCAACAGTTTGATGTAATGGATACAGGTAAGTGACAAGGCAGAAAATCAGCATTACATGTCCATGAGCTTTAGTCCTTCAGGAAGCACTGCATTAAAAGCTGTTCATTCTGTAATATTACCATTTTGGGCCAGGAACACTTTGTAAAACTACTGCCAATCAACACAATTTGTTTCTACATCTTTAAGTGTAAGTTAAAACTCTATCATGCAAGTAAAAGTCATATAACAACAACATCCAGAAACACAGTCATCTTCTCTGAGCTGATGTAATCTCAGATGGACTGATACAAAGCGAAAAAGTGTGTTGTGAATTCACATTTTAAATTATTTAGGGAAATTATGGACTTTGTGTCCTCTGGGCTGAAGAGAAAAGGGAACCTATAGCACAAATTCAAAAGTTACCATTTGTGATGGTACCATTAATGCTGAAAAGTACATACAGGTTTTTTAGGAACATATGCTGCCCTGTCCCAGCCTTTTTGGCATCAAATTCAAAATTAGTTAATGTTTCCAAAGACAAACAAACAAAAAAACACAATAAAGTTAATAAGATTGAACATTCTACTTCTTTTCTTTGTTGTGTTCTTGAATTAATGTAGATCAAGAAGGATTTGTAAATCATCGTATTCTGTTCTTAGTAATGTTTTATACAATGCCCCACCTTTATTGGCATTTGGAGTATTGAGATACTTGTATACCGCTTTTCCATTTTTTTAGACACAAACTAAAAGAAAATAAAAAAGTTGACCCACATGTTGTTTACAGTTCCAGAGTGACTGCATTTACAGGTGGTCAAACAGCCCTCAGAAGATAAAGAGAATCAAAGTTACCCAGCATCACTTAGATTGTAAAAACAATACCTGTTTTCAAAACTGTAATCCCCACTTAATTATAGCTATTATAATAAATAATGTTATTACAGTAAAGTATTACATGTTAGTTACTTTACAACACTGTGAATGTATGAAACAAATATAAACTAAAGAACATTAAAACTAATTTTAAATTTACTTTCTGAAATAAAGATATTGGCCAAAATAAATCTCAGCTGAATTTCAAGCTTATAAAGACTTTTTGCTGGTGCAGTGCTGATATTTATAGATATTTAAATCTACAAAAATGAGACATGTAACTTGGGCACGTTTTTTATGGTTAATGTTTGTTCAGATTTGTCGTATGTGGTTTGTTCTTGTTTACACAATTGGTTAATCAGTATAACCATTTGTGTACAAAGTACTTAAAAGCACTTTGTGTTGCTTTTAAGTATGAAAAGTTCCTTATAAATAAAGTTTGATTTGATTTGATTTAACACCTATCCAATGCAAAAAAGTGTGCATGTAAGCAGGGGTATCCAAACTGTGGCCTTCTGCCCTCTTTTAGTTGGCTTTCAGCAAACTCTTTAAATGAAGTAAAATTTGGCCCACAATAAACATGGGGACTTGACTTGGCTGAATAATAAAGGTAAATAGATAACAAGATGAAATTGCGACACAAATTGCGCTCTATCTTATGGTCTGGTTTATGAAGATTATGATACTTCAGCACTTAGTTTGACAGATTAATGTATAGCCTATTGCTCAATGTGTAGACATTTGTTTTTTAAGTTCTTTATTTTGAATGTGTAAATGGAGGAGAACCTAAAAAGGACATATTCTTAACATTAATGTGGTCATATAGCCAGTTTTCTTTACATTTTTTGACCCTTGAAAAAAAAAGAACTTGGGACACCCTTACATTAAACCATTACAACCGACACACTCAGTGAACAAGTTTCTTGTTGGCTTAAATTTAATTTCTTCGTTTTCTGATGCCAGTCCCCCATCCCCCGAGAAGCACCTGACCTCAGCTTTAGGGTTAAGGAGGTGTCCATTCAGCAACAGGGGCCCCATATAACTCTGCTGTATGAGAAAAGACCCTGCACAGAGGTGAACAGAAAGACCAGAAGTTCCTCCAGGTTCCAGCAGTTCCATATTTTCAAGCCCCTCGTTGGCTGAAATGATGCTCAATGGCGCAGCTGTTCGGCGTTTGCTGTGAGGTCTTGGGCAGCGGGCGGACGTACGTAGCGAAGAGGAGAGTCAGTGACGCTGGAGCTGCTCAACAACAAGCCTCTGCCTCTGCGCACGAGACTCACCGGGATCCGCCGCGAGCTGCAGCCCTGCGTCTACAGGCACGAGGACCCGTCATGAACAGTGACAGGTAAAGACAGTTTGCGTTTTTCAGCCTTATGTGGCTTTAATTGTTTACATTGAGCGAATTCCAGCGCGGCAAGGTGGGATTCAAGGGGGAGCTCTGAGGCTACCATGAGCTCCAGTGCTGTCACAGTGTGATGATACACCGCAGTGTGTTGACAGTTTCAGATAGTGTGTGTGTTAACTGTATTGATTAGGGAGGAGATACGCAGGTGGAAAAGTGGGCTGTATTGTGATTTTATTGGAGTGACCATCGTCAAGGCTGAGTGTTGAGTCTTCTCTGACTAAGGCAACATGAAAGGGTGTTACCCTGTTAACAACACTGCAGCTTTTCTCCTCATTTTGATCAATATAGAAGTGATAATTGACTGATTATTGCCGTGGCATCATGAGAAGCAGCACATAAGCCATGCACACTTGTTTGCTTTGCGTTTAATCAAGCAAAGCGTTGTTTAAGGTGCATAAATCCCTGTAAACACAGATATCTGGGCAGTGGAGGTGCAGGTTTTGCAATGTGAAAATGTTACACTCATGCATCTTTCTGTGGAGGCTCCTGGAGGATAGAAAAGCTGCTGCTATTTATAGGTGAAGTGCGGAGGGGTGCTAAGGATTGCTGTGTCAGATTCCCACTCTCTCCCCCTCTCTCAGTCTCCCTCTGTGAGTGTGTATGTGCCCAGCATTTCCCTCTATTTATACAACGTGAACAAAAGAGCCTGAGATGAAAAGGAATTTCATCCGAATTATTCAAAACAGAGCAACTGCAGCATCAAAGTGAAGGCAGGCTGAGCTGCAGAGTTAATCCTGTTCTCTCTGGTTATCACACTCCCTGTAAAGTTCTTGCTTTGGCTTCTGGCCTCTAATCTGCACTTGCACACTTAATTTTTTTGTTTTTATGAGTTCTGATGGCTTAATTTGATGGACAAGGCAGTGAGAAGGGTTGGAAACTAGAAAGAGAGAGACAAGGGGAGAGAGTGGGAAACGACATGAAGGTAAGGAGTACATGTGGCATTGGCTTAGAGCTTCAATGTGAGTACTTCCTCAGTATTTAACTAATATTCACATCATTTCATACCCATTTACCTGCAGCTAATGCAGCAAAGCAACTTAAGATCAAGTGTCTTCTACAGGGACACATTGCCATATGACAGCCGGAGTTGGGCTTGAACCTGCATCCTCCATATTACTGAGAGACTGAACCATGGATGCCCCAGTCCATCAACTTATGTACCTTATAGTGTGGATTTGTGTATGCTGTACTCTACAACAAGTTATATGAATTTCTACTTTCTTGCAGTTAATAAGACAAAAAGTCCAATGCATAAAAAAGGTGTAACACAGAATATTTGTTGTTTGTTTGTTGCCTGTTTCAGGAGAAATGGAAGGTTTTATCCCATGCCACACCAGCCTTTCCCAAACTTACATCTACTGCGACCCAGTATGAAGCATTGAACAATTCTAGGGACCAAAAAACTCTTTTGTAACCATAACTTGGGACATTAAGTTTTTAGCTTATTATTTTGATGGTGTATTGTAAAGGCTTTATCCTGGCTATAGAACAAGACAATAGTATTGTGTACAAAGAGTGCAAGAGCCCTGCTTTTAAACACTTGGGGGGGAAATGTGTGCAGAAAAATTATTATCCAACCAAAATAACATTAGAGAGAAGATGTGATCTTTTCTTTTTAAGGGTAAACACTAAATATCTATTAGAAGACTGCATATCTCTGCTATAATAATATTATTCTTCACAGCCAGATTGATGGGAAACTTTGCCTGTTACATTTAATGTTATAAAAAGTGTTCACTCCTATGGTATGGTGGGGAGACTCTTACAAGGGTGCTTTCTGCCTTTCCACATACTGACAGTGGGAGCCCTAGTAGGAACAGCACATGTTCCTGACCTCCTTGCGCCTTGAAGGAAAGCGTGAGCCTTTTAGAGAAGAAGCAAAATACACACAGAGCAAGCGTCAATGTCAGCTTGACATTCATTAAGTCAGAAAATGTCATAAAGGAGAATTTTTGGTGGAGGAGGGTTGCAAAGCAGCTTTCATCAGGAGCATTGAAGAGGAGGCAGACTAGTAAGGCTGTGCCTGTTTATAATGTTTGTTTATAGTTTTTATTTGCTGTTTTATTTGCATGATTTCTCATGGCCCACTTGTGGTATGTTTTTAGCTAGGGCTGAAAGAGTTATTGTTTTCAAATTGAAATCGCAATTTCAGACAATGCCGTCATGTGATCACCAAATCTGCAGTATTTTACTGACCTAGGATCTGTTGTATCAAATATTTTACACATACTGTGAACAAATTTTCAGGCAATTTGTATTTAGGAATGTCTCACAAATGAAGGGCTTACTCACAACTTTGAATTGTTTCTTATTGTTCACTTAAAAGAACAGTTCAAAGGAGCCGACTTGTTTCCCCTCCTCTATAGGGCTGGTAAGCAGGTTAACAGCAAAAAGCCTCTGTTTAGGGGAAGAAGTTGGAGTATTCCTTAAATAATGAAAATGTTTTACTTCTCATTAATATTGGATGATAAATAATGCATGTTCTTTTTATCATTAATTTCCTTACTGTTGTCTAAACTGTAAAATAGTAAATATTGCACAAAAGTTTGACTTGAAGAAAAACTAAATGTAATTGAAATTGCAATATCTGTCAGAAAATTTGCAATTAGATCTTTTCCTGAAATCGTTCAACCCTATTTGTAGTCCAACAGGGGGTTGCAGACCCCACTTTGAGAGGCCCTGTTCTAATTTTGTGTGAACTGGTCAAAAATCAATTTCTGATATTGTTTGGGTAAGTGGAAAAGAACATTAATTTAATTTGCTTTACTTATTTAAATTAGTCTTGAAATCCAATGATCAAACAGATTTTATTTTGAAAAGGCCAAGTCACTGTATTGGTTGTAAATAAAATAAAAACCTTTTCGTCAGCTAACGGGAAGTAAAACCTAAGACTTTGCAGCATCGTTGTTATCAATTAACATGATTGTGGTTGATAAAGAGTCTGTTCACAAAGAAAGTTCAGTATTTTTGACATGGGATTGTATGTGGTGTGTAAGTGGATGGTAAATACATTTGCCACAGCAAAATCAATCAGCTCTGCTCCTGTTGGGCAAGGATCGTCATGGAATCTGAACCATTTAGTGCTGCTGTAAGGACCAAGAGCTTTTTTAAAATAATTTTGTCAATTAAAGGTGAAAACAAGGATATGATCAGTGCAGAGATGATTGTACTCTGTAACAGATGTACTTTCAGTGCTTCTAAAGTAAGCTCCTTTGATTTGGTACTGTTTAAGCAAACATCACTGCCTGTGTGCTTCCACACATGCTTCTGTAGTTTAGCAAAGCAAAGCGGCTTGCCAGCATAAAAATAAAGTGTTATAAATGTGTCAGTTAGAATGTAAAATCCCCAATACTTTTTTAAGCTTTTAATGAAATTAGTACAATCAGACTGAGCTCTTGACTCCACACTTCAATGCTGTGCTCTCCCAAAGGAGCAGAACTGATCACCATCCCTGTGGCTAATGTGTCAACAAATGACACAGTGTTTCTGCCTAGTTTGTCTGTCATGGTTGGTGGCATACCAATCATTATTCACAGTCACATGCAATTCATACAGCCCTTGCAAAACAAAATCCAGTGGTCAACTTTAAGCAGTGGTTCTCATATGGTGTGTCAGGGCACACTGGTGTTCCTTGAGACAAATTCTGATGTACCTTGGGAATTTGTACGAAAAGTTTCCCTCTCATATTCCCTGCTGTTGAACTTTGAGCCTGTCGCTGTGCATACAGGTAATCATCGCTGCAGCCTGAGCCAACCTAAGGAAAAAAGACCTTCCTTGCCGGTAACCCAGCAAGTAATCATATATTTTTTTAGAAACTGTAATTTGTACTGTAGTATGTTCCAATTACTTATAGGACACATGGTCATCCCCAGGCAATCAGTGCCCTGCCCCCTTTCTACAGTTTCCTTTGCTTTGACCCATTGTTCTTCTTTGTTTTTATATGCCTGCTGTGTGTCAATATTGCTATATATATTTATAGTCATTTGTCCTTTGTGTCCACTCTCAGCTATCTCTGAGACCAGACAGAGATGTTGATGTCCCGGGCACTCCACCGCCTCCTCCTGGCAGGGTCGTGTCTCTGTATCTATGGAAATCCTGTCTTCTTCCCAGACTCCCCTCCTACACTAGCTATTGGGTCAACTCAGATCCCAGATATAGAATCTGAAGGACCACGTACAGAAGGTATGACTGGTTTCATGTTAGATGTAGGTGCAGGGGATGTAGGTGCAGGAGGAGGGGTCGGCCCAAATGGAGCATCTGAGGGAGTCGTGACGGAGACGGTAAATGGGGACGCCCTCAATGGAGGATCTGGGCCAAGGGAGGCTGGCGGAGAGGCACAGAGCCAGAGGAGTGAGGAGAAGAAGGCTGGGAGCACATCTGAGATGGTTGATGCTTTGGAGGATGCTGCTGTCACCGATGATCCTTCAGGTGGGAGGGAGCAGTCAGGTGTTTCCTTACCAGCCAAGAATAGCAAAGCCAAAGATGGAGAGGACCAAACAAAGCAACCAGCATATGTGTCATCTATCCAGGATGATAACCCAGAAACAGCCCCGCTGTCCTCTACAGAAGATTCAAATCCTGGAGCAACCATCCAAAAGCTGACCTCCTACAACCCCATCTTTGTCTCCCCCCAGACCTCAACATCTTTGTCCATTTGGGGCCAAGATGGAGCAACAACTTCTTCTCTGCCAGAACCCCTGTTACCTGAAATAGGAGAAAACCCAATGCCAAAAGAGGATGGACCAGAAAGTGTGTGGACTGAGGCTGTGAAGATTGGAGAAGGTGAGTCAGATGGTTTAGAAAGAGAAAAGGAAAAAGGACACTTGTTCACTTTACAGGTAAAGACAATACTTATTACACTATGTACTATTATTTTTAAGTCCAAAATCTGCAAACTTATACCCCTTTCACACTGGCCAAAAAAATCTGTTTAAACCTGGTAACAATCGGCTCCTGTCGGCAGTTTGAAAGGGTCTAACTGACATTTCAACACAGGTTTTTATCGGCTCCCCCCCCGATCGGCTTTAGTGGGAACATCACATCCGGGGCGACCCGCTAATTGACATCATGGCATCAGTGTAACATGCCCATGGCATAACATGGCGCCCGTCCCTCTGTCTGTAACTTACGTGACTTGTTGTCACCTCAGCAACAAATTCCATCCACCCTTTGTATCATCTGCACTCAGCGCTGAGTTTGTACATTTTTAAAGAAGGACAAAGTTCAAAGTATGGAAAAAAGTTGACCAACGTGTCCAGGGCTTCCATGCTCCTTTCCATTGTTTACGTGGACGTGTTTCTTGCAGCGGATGATGTCATGAACATGGTGACATCAGCTTGATGCACCAGAGGGAAAAAAAAGCCATGCAGCTCGTCTGCTACCGATTAGACATGCGTCTTCTGGCAGTTGGAAAGGAGTCACTTTCTGTTGTTAGTGGGTTAACCCATGTTGAAAAAAAACTGCGTTGTTTTAGTGTGAAAATGGTATAAATGTCCAGAAATCCGTGACCCCCTATGCCCTCAAGCAAAGCATGAGGTAAGAAGAGATGCAGCAAAATCAACCCAGAGAAACAGCAGTGTTAGCAACACATTGACTGTCAAAAATGGAATGAAGGAGGAGCAGGGGGGTGGAGGGTTGCAAAGCAGCTTGCAGTGGGAGAAGCAAAGAGTAGGCAGGCTGGTACAGCTTAAGTAAGGTGTGTGAGTGCATTCAGCCAGTGGCAGCTTAAAGGCAATGAGCTGTCTTTCAGCTGACTTTGGATTAGCTGTTTAACAACTGAATGCTTGCATAATAGCAGTCTTGACTCCATGTCCTGAAAGAATTGCCCACAAGTCAGAGCTCATAGTAATAAATGATACTGACAAGCTAATGCTAGCTTATTTCTCACCAATGTTTTAATGAGAAGAAATTTTCCATTAATCACTTCCCACACAGCCAAACTGCTGAGCCAAAAACATTAAAGATACATAAAAGTGCCTATATTCTGTATACATAGATATTTATCATTGTAGCATTGTCAGGGGAAAGATTATACCTTTACTTTCTTAAATTTGGAGGCAATTAACATGTCATAATAGTCACAGACAAATGGCTCACTCTCAACTGCGAATCAATTCCCCTCGTTCATACTGTTCAAAAGACTCAACTCATTAGAGAATGTCACATCTCTCACGAAAACCAGCATGGAAGTAGGTAAACAAAACAAAGCCTCTATTAAGGAGTAGAATAAGATGATTTAAAGATAATATGAAGATAACATAAAAGAGTCATAAGAAGCACACAGAATCGTTTAGAGTTGCTGAAGACTTTATCTGATGACTGTAGGCAGAGACAGGCTAGAACTACTGGTTGACTCCCGGCGTTTGAGCTAAGCTAACTAACAGCTGGCAACTTTTGTCTGTCTTTTTCTTGTTGCTGCATGCTCAGTTGACAAGATGTTGTATACCTGCTTGTCATGGATTTGGGAGGCAGACAAGAAAGCAACACAAATGTTGGGAGTGTTCCTTTAAAGCATGTAAACATATATGAAGTTACATTCTGGTGATATTTTAAGCAATACTTAAACATTACGTAATTGTTTCAGGTGTTTTCCAAAGGACCTGAAACTTATAGTTTACATAAATATTTCTGTTTTATGCTGTTTACAGGGAATGTAAAAATGTGAAAGATGAAATGAAAATTGAAAAGCTTGTTTCAAAGGTCCACACTTTCCTAAAGCTATCTGACACAGTTTTTTTCTTGAGCTGATTGAGTGGTTAAAAGCCATCAATAGGGGGTCTAGGACTTTGATTTTTGTTGCTAATTTATCTAAACATGCATTACTGTTGTTTGGCTTTTACTAAAAATATACAATAGTCAAGATTGATGGTTTTCAGACTATTTTTTCAGACTTAAATCACAAGGCACACATTATTCATATCTGTACAAATAGCCTCTCAAATGTGTATTACTCCAACATTTATATTCAGCTAAATTGAAATATCATTCATTAGTTGTTGTTTAGTTGTATTAATACCTAATGGTTGTACAAATCCCCCTTTTGTGATATATTTACAAAAAAAGTCTTAGAACATATGTAAAATTAAAAAATATCAAGATATGTTTTACTCAGCTTTGGACACAGGAGATGCTGGAGATAGCTACTGATGTTACATTATAAGTTCTAATGACATTGACACCCTGTTAGGATTCCCCCCACGTCGAGCTCTGTTCTCCATCTTGCTGGAGTTTTTAAGGTTTCAGAGGGCTTCATTGCAGAGCAGTGCGGAATTGAAAGCGACACGTCCTGTGGCAGAGATTGCCTTTGATGATTGGCAAAGAAAGGATCCTGCTTTTCCACGCTCCACTTTGAACCCCAGCTGGGACTTGTGGCAGTCTAATTGCTTTCTATTCCTGACTCTGAGTATGAAAAAAGGAAAAGAACAGACACAAACACATCTGGCAGGAAAAGTCTGATGGCACAGTGTGTCTTTAGAGGATTCAACCCCTCTTTCTGCGTCTCCATATACCCCGCTTTTCCCTTAAAGCCTTGTCCATTTTTTCATACAGAAAAGACTCAGACAGGTTATTCTGCAGAGAAGCAGACGAGGGAAATGGATTAAACGAGTGTGTCTGAGCCAATATGTGTTCCTGACGTCCATTTGGGGAATCTTGTGTTTGATAAAGCTTCCTCCCCGACAGAATGAAGCCTGACAGAAAAAAAGTCAACTCCCTAAACAGTGTTATGTAAAAGCTTTTGTGATCTTATAAGTATTTTTTAACCTACTTTAGAAATGATTTAGACTAAAGGATATGCTGGAGACCTTTGCACAGAAAAAGTATCTCTTTGAGAGCCCTTATTTAGAAAAGAATATGTTTTTACTGTTTCTCAGCTGTTCTGAGAGAGTGCAAGAGCTGCAAAAGAAAGAAAAAATAGAAGTCCATAGAGGCACCTGCATCCAAATGCTGCCACCCCTTGCAAATTATTCAGCAATATATGCTGAATGCATTTGCTGTTGTGCAAAAGAAAATATGCATTTTTCATTTAAGCTGAGCTATGTGGGAAGAAAATGCAAGACTCTCAGCTTGTATTTGCACATTTGTCCTAGTTTTGTCATATTGTGTTATGCAAGCAGGTCAATAGGACCCAAGCTCAAATGGTTGCACACAATCCAGAGTAATTTGGCGTGCCTACATGATTCTGAACCAGGCTTGGGCAGGTAGGCAAGAGGAGAAATGGAAACTTTAAACCTTTATTTGTAGGTAGTCAAGTAGGTTTTAGGATTGGAGTGCAAATTATTTTAAAAGAAACATGAACATTTATAAACAAACAAACAAAAAAAAATAACAGCAAGAGCAGAGTTTTGATTTTGCAGCTTAAAGGAATAGTTTTTTTTGTGGGGTTGTGTGAGATAAGTCAGTAGTATCAGCATTAGCCACAGTGATTGAAATCATCTCTGCTTTCCTTCAAAAAGAGAGGTACCTTACATACGCTGCTGACATGGCCGGAATCTCTGTGTAATCTGAGGAATTCTAGGAGAAACCAGGCAACTAAAACAGTGGAGAGTAGTTTCATGCTGTATGTAACACCTTGAAACACAAAAGTGTTTTTGTTTGTGCTGACTGCCTCTTGTTAGAGTCATCATTATTTTGCAGGCACTCTGCACTTAGTGAAAGGCACTGAAATGATTTTGCACAAAAATGATATTGATTTCTCAAGGGTGAGGTTCCTGATTCCCATCCCTGTTCCTGACTTTTGCCCTTGTCTCTTGTCAACACGTTTACCTTCTCACAGCGGACACGGTGGCCCCGCTGTCCCAGGATGAAGCCACAGAGGGCACCATGTCATCAGAAGCTCTTCCTCTCATCTTTGAGCCTTTTGAAGACGCTGCATCAGAAGGAGCAGCGGCAGCCGCCACGTCTGTTTCCAGTGATGCTCAGGCTCCTGCTGCCATGGCTACCGCAGGCATGGATGTGGACCCGCAGCTGGTCACCGCGGAGACCGACAGTGACGGTCCCTCACAGGCCCCTCCCCTGCTGACACCAGACTGGACGTCACCCTGGCAGACGTCTGGCGCTGAGCTGCTGGAGCCAATCAGCTCCTTTGGAACGTCTGGATCACAGGGACAAGCAGGAAGTGAGCCGGAGGAACATGGAGAGAGAGGTGAGGGAGGCAATGTGGCCTCAGTCTCAATTATCAGTTGATTAGATGCTCTTTTTTAACTGTATATGATCATTTATTGGCATGTTTTATCTTAATTTTTGACATACGCAACTCCCAGACTTTTATTCCAGAGAGTATCAAGCAAACTATTTTAGAAAACAAATACAATGTAATCAGTTGTTTGCTTCATATGTATTAGATGGCACTGTTTCAGGATCATTTTACCTTTTGTCAAGCCCCACCCTCTCTAGGAAGTGATCCTTTTAAAGCTCCACCCTCCTTGATTACAGTTAGACAAACTCTCTTGTCATCAAGACTCTGCATACTTAATACAACAGAAAATCCTCCTTAATTGACTAACATTGCTTGACCCCCTTCCCAAACAGTAAACAGTGGACATACTGTATTTTAGTCCAGTAGTTATTAATGAAAATCCCACTTTCCGTCATGGCTGATCCATACGGTGATCCAGATCACTCCCAAAATCTAATCATTTGTTCTTTGTCCCAATCCGGACATTTCTTGAAAATTTCATCGAAATCCGTCCATAACTTTTTGAGTTATGTTACTAACAGAGAATCAAACTAACTAACTAACAGACGCCAGAAGTAGCATAGCCTTGGTGGAGGTAAATATGTTTTCCCAGCATCTCCATGTCAAATCTGACGGTGATTTTAAAGATAATGTCTAAATATTCCTCAAATTTAGCTTAAAATTTTTTTAAAGGAGTGATGGGCTTATAGCTTTTACACCAAAGTCAAACTATGCTCTGCTATTGTGAGGAATACTTGTAACAAATTCAAACTTTAGTTCCATGAATGAAATGGATATCTGTGTTGCATTAATCTGAAACACTGCAATAAACTATTAAAGGTGTAGTTCTGCTAAAAAAAATATGTGCGCAGCTATTTAAAGAGGTGGCCCTGTTACTGTCTCTGAATCATTGGAAAACACAACAAACACATGTCACACCCACACTCTCATCACAAACCCTGTGCTCAGACGGGGTGTCCCACTCATCCTTGTCAGAGCAGCTGTCAGTCTGTCAGTGTATAAATGTGCACCTCCTCTCTCCTGCTCCATCTCCATTCTCTGTTATCTGAAACATGAAGGTGCTGTGAGGACAGCCAACCTCAAAGAGAAGATGCCCACCATTAGCCCCTCCCTCTCATCCATCCCACGTGCTATGACCGCTGTAACCATGGAAACACATCAGCCAGTCCACAAATCCAGATCAGGGTTAGAGGAGATGGAGTCTGAAGGTAAGACGAGTTTTATCGATGGCTGAAAGTCAGTTTAATTTTAGTCTTAATCTTTTCCTGACGGCAGAAAAGAGAACATTTGATTTTTGTCTGTCAGAGGAGCAGGAGGACGAAGACGAGGATGATGAGAATTCAGAGGAGTCCGTGGAGGACGAGAGCGAAGAGGACCTCACAGAAAGTCCTAAAACGTCCTCCACGCCACCTCCATACAGCCTCATCCCTCCGCCTCCTGTGTGGGTTCAGCGCAACCAGGGGCTGAGTATGACAGCATCATTTCTAAACATATCTGCATCAAATTAAAATTCAGCTCATGAATATTAAAAAAATAACTGAGTACTGAGACATAATGCTCAGGATGAAGTCTCCTGACGTTTGACTCTTTTCTTTCAGTGCGGAGCTGGGTAGAGCTGATCAGAGAAAAGGTAGGACTGCCCTCTGCTGGCGTGGAATAGCCTTTTCTCCTTCTGAAACCTCTTTAGCCCCCAGCAAAGTTATGAGCTATTGGGCATTTTATTTATTGTTTTAAGCATATCCCATGAATTACGGACTGGTCTCAGCAAGGATACTACTAATTTTGCAGTTAATGTGGCAAAAGTACAATCATTCATTATTAAAGTAGAGGTAAAAAACTAAGCTTTAGGTTGAAATAAAAGTTAAAATCTGTCCCATTGTTGGTGGAGTAGTGAGCTAATACATCTTAGGGCTGAACGATGTGAGATAATAATCTAATTGCGACATTTTTCCCCAATATTGAAAATGGGATTTACTCTGCGATTGTTTTAATGTTCCTCATCTTATGTATTCTTAAACAAACATAAGCAGTAGATCGTTTTATAGTATAACCCATATGACATTAAATCAATCTAAGGATAAAACGTTTGAGAAAAAGTGGAGAAGTGAAGAACAGAAGCAAAATAGGTATGAAATTGTAAAAACTGGGCAAAAAAATGGTACTAAAGCGGAAAAAAAATTATAGGTGCAAAATAAGCATGAAATTGCAAAAAAAAAAAAAAAAATGTTCAACACATTTTGGGTTAAAAATAATTCACTGTCTGCAATTTGAAAACTGCAACAAGCCATATTGCGATTTAATCTAATTTGCAATTAATTGTTCAGCCCTAGTACACCCATCCATGGTCTATAACACTTATCCATTTCAGGTTTGTGGGGGCTCGAGCCTATTCTGGCTAACATCAGACAGTAGGCGGGGAGACACCCTGGACCAATCACAGGGCCACATAGAGGGACAAACAAACATTCACAGTCACACTCATGCCTTAGCTTATTAAAGTCACCAATTTACCTAACAAGCATGTGAGGGAGGAAACCAGAGTGCCTTGAGAGAACCCACACATGCACAGGAGAACATGCAAACTCCACACAGGAAGGCCCTGACCAACATGTGGATTGATCCAACAACACTACATACACTACCTTCTGCACCACCATGCTGCCTACTGAGACAAATATAACAATGATTTCAGTTCTTTTCAGATTTTCTTAAGTTCAAGTAAAAATGGGACTATTTGAAAATGAAAGGAAGCAAGAGAACATTTATGTGTAAATAAATCAATAATTTAAAAAAGTTAACACCCATTCTTGACAGGTTCAGTAAAAATAAATAACAAAATAGCTACCTACATATTGAGATTAGCATTTGTTGGATCCTTAAGACACTTGAGAGAGTGAGATACTATTTCCATGTTGGGAGTTACACATAGCAAAAATATCTTTCTTAAAATATGTTAGACAAGTCAATCGATTAAGGGAAAATATCAATATATCAGAGCAATTTTTCACACACATACTGGTTGCAAATAGAAGTGTAGCTATACTGAGGTAACAGAAATAGAGTGCAATTGGTAAAGAGGAGAAAGTGTCGGATTGTGCCATGGATCATCAGTCTAAGGATGCAACAAAAACAGCTATGTCAAAAATTATTCTGACCCCAACCTTGATAATGTCACACTGAAAACAGAGAATTAAAGGATGCACTGAGATGTTTGTATAATCTTGAATTGTGAGAGTGTGAAAAGTGACAGCCATGTGATAGTTCGTTGTGTTTCACCCCAGGCAGGTTATGTTTCTGGGATGTTGGCCCCTGTAGGCATTGGCATCACTGGGGCCCTGCTAATAGTCGGGGCCCTCTACAGTATCAGGATGATTCACCGCAAAAGGAGGAACAGCTTCAAACACCAGAGGAGGAAGGTCAGGCAGCAAGAGGTCAGTATCTTTTCTTAGCATTTTTTGTTATCAGTTTGACTTACCATGTAATAACTGTATTGAGTATTGGGGCTATTTTTACCCCCCAGCAACCTCGGGAGCCCGGGACCAGCCGACAGGACCAGGCCATGCTGCTGGCCGACAGCTCCGAGGACGAATTCTGATGAGATCCTTTTGGGGTCTTCTTGTCAGTGACCAATGGCTGATGTTCCTGTAAAGAAGGCCCGTTGAACACCCCCATCTCTATGACTACTGCATCTCCATCGCCCGGGGCTGTTTGACTATGACTCATCTGATCCTCACAGTGTGACTGAGAATAGGACACAGTTTGCACAGGCTGCACAAAGGTCAGCTTTGTATTCCCCCTTTCTAAAAGTACCAATGTGAGCACTTTTCTGAATGTTATCAGGTGGTTTTGACTTTAATGGTGTAGCCAAGCTGCTGTGATGCACTTTGACATGAAAAAATAATATTGCTGCTGGAAGAAAAAACTAATAATAGACAGGGTATTAGTGGGACAGTGTTGCTGGTTATTTAAAGTTTTGTCTTTGTGGAGTTGAGGGGGAAAGTGTGAACCAGCAAGTTTACTGTTGAAATAACAAGGGCTTTGGAGGAGTTACATTACATGAACAAATGTAAATATGTATGCTGTAAAAGTAGCTGACTTTGTGCCATTCATGTTAATGTAAATACAGTTTAAATTCTTTCTACTCTTTGGGTAAATAAAAAAATGGCTTAACATTTTGGGAAATATCCTCATTCATTTCACTGCAGGGAAGGACTGTGAGCTAAAGCCAGCAGCTAACCTTGAGAAAAAGCTAACTGAAATGGCAAAATAAGTAATAAGATAAAACTGTGCAGACTGTATCAACTCAAGAGTAAGATTATAAATTATGTGTTAACCTGACCTCAACATAACCTCAGTCAAGAGTGAGATGGAAGCATTTGTTTAGAGGATTTAGCAGCAAACAAGCTAGCAGTTAAGCTAGTGGGCAAGTCACTGAGCTTTTCAAGATTAAAACAGAAGTGACAATTGACCCTTTGTCAAGCTCTGCCCTTTAAATGAAGTGATCCTGTACAAGCCAGGCTACATTCCTTGGTTCCTGTTACTAGGTTAGACAAAATCTGTTGTTGCTGGTCTCTTTCCCATTTAAAACTAACTCTTTACTTTACAAATGTTTCACATATTTAATCAACTATGTTCTTTATGTAACATGGTCTGTCTTCCTTTTTTAAAACTTGATCTTTATTTTTTGTGTTTATCTTAGCCCCATGTTTAAACAATGTGTCTTTATAATTGATAATAACAAAACAAATTTAAGACAACAGATTCAGATAGGCTAATGCATTAAAACAGACTGCTAACAAAAGTTCTCTCATTGGTTTGTCAGTGAAACAATCATAGAGCTAACAAAAGGTCAATTCACTTCAATATTTAGGAGAATTTTTTTTAGCTGTGTCAAACATTGGAGAAAAAATGAAAAACAACAAAACAAAAAAAAACAGGGTTATAAGATGGACTAATATTGGTGCGAGTCTCCTCCTTGTTACAGTAGCCTACCGTAACAGTTAGCTGATGGCTAAAAAATAGATTTTCAATGGAAATAAAAAGCTGTAAAGGAACAGATATGCTACTTTTAATACTGCCTTACAATGTGACAAACAGCTGGCTGTTTTTTCTGTCCCCGTTTTTTTCCTAAGCTGAGATTGTCTTAGCTTTAACATTAGCTTACTCTAAAAAATGAGGCTGTTTCCCAAAATGTCTGTTACTAATAAAAGTAAAATTTTAGCCTATTTAGGTTTTTTCTTATAAAAATGTTTTAAATATGACACTGTTTTAATGTGAATTTTTCAGAAATCATACATGTTTTCGAGACTCTTAACTGATACCATGATGAACACACTTATCATAACATAATGTGAATTAGGGATGGGAGTCGGTATGATTTTATCAGTACGAATGCCATTATTGATTCATCTTAACAATTCAGTTCTCTGACTGTCCCTTATGACTCATTACGTGGAAAGGGTAGGCCGAGGTTAATTGTGTCAATGTGAGACATGGCAATCCTGATATTTAATGCAGCGCTGCAACGATAAATGATTCAGAATGTTGCTGCTGTTTCCACACTTTAAATATCACACAGTCGTTGAACTTTGCACACATATGCATTCTGTGTAAGTCAAAGTCATGGATTATATTTCTGTGTATAGCTACACTGCTCTTACGCCCTTGCACACCTCACTGTTTAAGCATTTGTACTCGCTGCTAAGCAACACCTCCCAAAAATGTTTGAAGGCGGTGAGATTGGTATTCCTGTCCCGACATGTTTTCTGCTTATTCTGTGACGCAGTAATTGCAAAAAGGAAAGAAGAGACATCTGTGAAGTTGAAAATTACAACTGCTGAATTAGTCAAGGCAGAGGATGTTTTGGTGCTAGCTTGGCCACTGAGCGAGACATAAATTGTGCAATCAGTTTCTGAGTAAATGAACTCTCGTTTTATCCTCTGCAACCCTGCTATCCAATGTGTCTCACAAAATAATGCCCGAGACAACACGGTGCAAGTTGAAGCCTCTGATAAGACAATTGCGAAGTGTACTGGCAACTAGCTGGAACCGGTTCTCTGCTGAAACATGTTCTCCCGATTCCCATCCCTAATGGTCATCCAAGTAGCATAGAACAGGCTTCGATGTTATGTAACACTTTCATGATTTATTTTCATTACCAGTTAGCTTGTCCTTATTTAAGTGCATGTTTTCACAGACCTGTTTCAAAGAATATCTTCTCTCTCTCTCTGAATGAAGTGTTTCTGTTGGCTGATAAAGCACAAACACTGAGACCACTGGAGTAAGAGTTAATAATTTCACAACACTTTTTGTCTGTCTAGCTATTTTTTGGCTTTTCACAGTGGCTTTTGTGAGTTTATCTGATCCAAACTAAGGAGGTGTTTTGAGCAGCCAAATACTGTCGGGGGGCTCTGACAGTCCTTTCGGTTTTAGAAAAAGGGGACAAAAGGATTAGTTCTGCTTTTTTAAGATCATAATTCTCACCATTAACTAGTTACTTAATACCATGCTATTAAGAGGCATCCTGGCTGCTTATTAATAATTTTAAAGAGTTTATTAGTGTCTAATAAAACATTACCATGACACATGGCTAATAATAAAATTATTGTTCATCAGCTGTAAGTTAGGGATTAGTTGTGCATTTATTCTGATCTCAGTAAGCTTTAGTTAGCTTGTCCTCATAATGTAAGGGTACTACTCGAATAGTAAATGAACTTGTATAGCTCTTTTCTAGTCAGCTTTACACCACAGGTTACATCTACCCATTTAATCTCACTTTCACTCACTGATTGTTCTGAGCTGCTTTGGAGATTTACTGTATCAACACACACATTTATGCACATTTACAAGCCACTGACACCGCAGTGGGAGCAACAAGGGGTTAAGCACCCTGCCCAAGGAAACATTACCATGTAACAGCCACAGTTGAACAAATCATGGAGGCACGGTGGCAACAGGTTAGTTCGTGTGCCTCACAGCAAGAAGACTGCTGGTTTAACTCCCAGTGTTGGCTGGGGGCCTTCTGTGTGGAGTTTGCATAGTCTCCCTGTGCCTGCCTGGGTCTTCTCCAGCTACTCCAGTTTCCTCCCACAGACCCAGAGCTAAAGCATGCTCATTAAGTTTCATGGGGAATCTAAATTTCCTATGAGTGGGGGCATAAATGCTTATCCATTTCTCTATGTGGCCCTGTGATTGGCTGGCGTTCAGATTGTTTGATGCCTCTTGCCAAATTTCAGCTGGAAAAGGCTCCAGCTCCCTGGCAACCCTGAAAAGTATAAACAGTAAAGATGATAGATGGATGAAATTAATCATAAAGCTCTGGTCTTGATAATGTATCAATAACTCTTGATGAATACTTTTCAGTCTTAAGATCTTCCATCCTAACTTTTAGTACACACAATGCACACTAATGAAATTAGTTTTGGGAGGAACTTTTTACTACAGAACAATGTTTTGTAGCATAAAAAGTACAAAAACGGGAAGGAGCAGTGCCCAGTAGCTAGCAGTCAGCCAGTAGCTTTTTTAACTTTGTTTATATTTTTAATTTATATTTTTGTTTATATCTATCTTGTTTATGTATCTTTTTAGCTACTTTTTTTAACAGTTATTGCTATTCTAATTTCCCTCAGGAGTTTTCCTAATGGATTAATAAACTACTCTCTATCTAATACATGCACTAATAATTGCTTCCTCATGTCTAATTAGCAGCCAGTATAATTCCACGTAGCATGCTAATAAGCAACGCGTGTTGCCATTAAATCTTTTCAATTGTTACGCCAGAATAAAATGTGAACGTTTTCCAGGTAATCTCTTAGAACATGTTTATAAGTGATGACTATCACATGTTGTTGTCTTTCTATGTAAGGAAACTATTTTCTGTGAGCTCCTGAGCCATCTGAAAAGCTTCTTGTCAAACTGCCTGTTTATACGCAATAATACTGTTTTAGAGTACATGTGATGTAAAATAGTGGACACTTTTTTGTCTCTCTCTGTAAATATGAAACAGGATGTGAAAAATAAAACTAATTCTTTTAAACATCTGATTGTGACTTCTCATTTGGTGTTACTGTAGTCCAACATGAGAATTTAGCTTTAAAGGTCACGGCCCATATTCACAAACACTTAAAAGAATCCGGAGGGAGCTCCTAACTTAGCTCACAAGACGGCCCGGCGTTTAAGTGATTTAGGAACGATCTCAGAGGGACTGTGAATGAGGGGAGGACACGGGCTCTTTTCCTGTGAGGAGGCCGAGTATGACTCACTCTGACAACAGCAGTGATTAAAAAAGACAGAATCAAACAGGGCTTAGATGTGTTTGAATCACTTTTATCTTTTCAAGGATCCAGTCCTAAATTTAAGGCGGAATTCTATGAAAAAGAGGAGAACTTTTCTTCAATTTCACAACAAAAATCAACTCTCAGAGCTGAAGCGGCTTTGTGAATACTGGCCAACACTTTTTTAAAACTTCTTTTTAACAAGTCTATACAGGTCCCACATTCACCCAGAAATATTGTTGATATTGTTGTCCTTAAAAATTCACACAGATGTTGTTTCTGGCATGTCCATGAACCCCTCGGTTTTGGACTTGCTAAGAATTGTATGTTTCAGTACAAATCCTCCTGAGGCATGTGCACGGTGCTCTGATGTTGACTGTGGCTGCACAGACTCATCTGGGGAGGTGGCATATCCCCTAAATACATCGCTCAGGGATCAAAAGGATTATTTTTGCACACATTTTAAGAAAAAGTCACGTACACAACAAGAAAGTAAATATTTTCTTATGTTGGTGGGTTTGTAGATAGGCCTTAGACAAATATTTCAGCTTAACCCTTTAACTCCCAGCCCAACTGTTTGGCAGAGGTCAATAAATTCAGGAATTTTTAATGTGCTGAAAACCATAAAACATGATTGTTTTTTTCTGTCAAGGAAACAGAAAAAAATGCAAACAAACAGAATTTAAAATTTCTATGTGTTGGGTTTAAAAGGTTTAAAAATCTAAAAAGGTATTATCAAGCAATTTCATCTCAAACATTTTTTGTTTGTCAAACTAGAGCTGGGTGACTTCCCCCCCGCAAAAACAACTTCAAAAAAAAAAAAAAAACCACAATTCAAGATACGATGCCCAGCCCCATTTAAAATTAAGTAACTGCTCACTGTATATTTATTCCCAAAACATCCTTTTTTATTTAATGAAAATATACATTTAAAGTGCCTCCAGGTCAAAAAATCGACACAAAGTGCTACTACCACTGACGACAACCGCCTTTAGACAGAATTTGCAGCGAGGTATTGTTTGGTGTTCGTCAGACGCTGCACCACTTCCATGCAGGAGCCCCTCTTTCTCCTTGCCGGTTACGGCCGCTGCCATGTTGTCTATGTTGTTTATGCGTGTGACGTCTCAGGGGAGGAGTGGCATACTGCAGGGAGTGCGCTAAGGAAAGCCTCAGGTCCTCGCGAATGTGAAATGAACGGGTTGAATTAAAAAAAAAACATTAAACTGGAGTTTCAGGAAAAACAAAACCATTCGACCAGCCAACTTGATTTTTAAATCTTGTAGACTTTTTGCCCAGGCCTATGTCAAACTGCCTTTTTGTCTGTTTTTAAATAATTTTTTTACAAACATTTCTTCCATTTCTAATGGATTTTCTCCCAAATATGTGTGCATTTTTATATAATATCACACAACCAACTGTTAGCTTTTAAACCTTTAAGAAAATATCAGTTTTTTGGTTTGTTCGTAGTTTTCTCTGTTCCCTGAAACGTTGACAGAATCAAGCTACAATTTGACAAGTTCTGCTTTTTCAAACATTAAATATCCCTGAATTTATTGTTGACCTCTGCCAAATAGTTGAGCTGGTGGTTAAAGGGTTAAAACACCATAAAAAAGTGTGATTTGCTTTATGTTGGGTCTTAAAATAAACAACACTGAAAACAGCAGACAACATAACCCAGTTTATAGCATTAAAAAAATCAAATAATTTATTTCTGTGTTCTTTTTCCACATTAAATAAAAGCTATCGGACATTTCCAGATCAAAATCAAGAGAGAGGACGGGGAAGAGGAACAGGGGGGGGGAACAGAAATCTGACATGCAAAAACACCTTTGCTCTCCCCTTTTGCACACTTTGTGGATTGCGGTGGACGCCGCCTCGAAAAAACTGCAGGAAGCCCCTTAGATTGGATGGTTGGTTACTTGCTTTTAGTTGCACAGCCAAGAAAAAAAAATGTCTGTCTGCCCAACAAACTCTTTTCTGGGGGGAAATTTCTGATTGCAACACTCGAAATGAAGGCTGGCAGATGTTGCCCTGGGTGAAGACAGAAGTGGGGTTGCGATTGTTAGAATAAGCTTTTTAAGATTGCGCGCCGACATCCAGGGTGAGGACAAAAAAAAAAAACAACTTCTGACATCTGTGAACACTGAACTGGCATGTCAAGTCAAAACGTATTCCAAATGCATTGTCAGAGAGGGAAGCTGTGCAACACCACAAGCCATGGCAATAAGTGATAGAAGATGACAAAGCCCTTCAGTCTGTGATCTGAACGGAGCTCTTTTGGCTTTTGTGACAGGCTGTAATGCCCATAAAACTCACAGAACAGCCAGATTCACAGAGAAAGAGGGAAAAGCATTTTCCTTCATGATCTAAAATACCTCTTCACAGTGAGCTGTGGTTTGTAGGAGCAACATTTCAAAGGTGTTATAAATCCTCTTCTGTCTCCCATCAGCTTTAAAATAAGACAGTAAGGGGGTACAGAGGGAAAAACCAGAGACCAACACATGGGCTCAAGATTCAAGCCTCCAAAATAAGCCAGCGGATGTTAACAAAGGAGGATAAGTGATACATAGACTGTCAGATAAACAGAATAGTTTGTCTTTCAGGGTCTGGAGCAGCTTCTGAATCTGCTTGTAAATCTCTGAATGGGCTAAAGTAGCACAGAAACTTAAAAATAAACACTAAATCTGATAAATCAACCCAAACTGCCCACATCCCAACAGATGATTCACAAAAAAACAAACATGCTCTCAAAATACCCAACAACACTCGAATACAAACCTGAAAAAAAAAAAGGTCATATGATCCACTGCCTCAAATGAGTCGACTCAGACGTACAAACACAGGCTGTTCATGTGGGCGACAACTCTGTAAACATCTACTCTCCCCTTTTTCAGCTCGTGGGGTCGACTTGTAGAAGAGGGGGAGGGATAAATCCAAAACAGAGTCCAGACTTTAGTGTGATCTGGATACTAATAGGAAAAATTTTGGTTTTTGTGTCATGCGGCAGTGTTTAACGGTGCTTTCAACTAATGTTATTGGCAGGAGGAAAGCACTCATGTCAAATTGCATAATTTGAGAATCCACAAGGAGGATGATGCTTAAAACTGCAATAAGGTCATTTAAAGTAGGTTTTTTCCTATCCTGATGTATTAGGGCCACTCCAAAAGACTATAAACATTTACAAATTTACAAGAAAAATCAAGTTTTATGGTTTTAATGATAGTTAATCCTTGACTCCAGAAGCACAAAACAGCAGACAGTGTGGAAGTGAACCACGCAGTTGTTGGCCTGGATCAATCCTGCAGTCCAAAGCCTGATTAAATGACACTTTTTTGTTTCGGCTGAGCGATAATAGTTTGTTTGTTCAAGTGGAGACAGACTATATGAGCAGGCCTACCTGGTGGCAGAGAGTTAGCTAGTAGTGGTTTAAGGTTAGTTTACTAGACTGAAGCTCTGGACCAGCTGGATGTTTTCTCCAATCATTTAGATAAAAGAAGCAGAAGATGAGCTTTCTTATCACCACAAACTGACCACTGACGTCTGTGTCTCTTACTATGAACCCAACAGTACCAGAGAAGGACTCAAGGCACATGAAGGTGTTAGAGCCAACTCTAATATCCTCTGAGATTATTAAGATTGATTGTGCCTTAAGGACTCACATGTACTGGTGTATCGGCTTCAAAAGTGAGCGTGTTGACTGCTGACTTTCAGCTCAGTGCGTCTGCTATCTGGACACTCTTTCCATCATAACACCGGGGACATGAAGCAAAGTTTGACAAGGTTATCATAAACACAGCAAACTACTACACTTTGATGGTGAACCAACATTTTATGGCAAATCCCTATCAGCCCAGCTGCTGTTGCTTATTTTATACCCTTAGGCGTTTGTTTTCTGCGTTTATAGGCGTTTGAGTTCTGTTTTGAGGAGTGTCTTGGCTGAGGTTAGGCTTTAGCAATGTTTATTTCACTTTCTCACACCAACTCTGGCACAACAAGCCCCGAGCAGCTCAGCGCTGAAGACTTCTGTGACCGAACCAACATCTTGAGCTTGGATTCCACAAATAGAAGCCGTAAATGTACCACTTTACAAAGTCAGGAATGAGAAAGAATCATGTTTTTACTTGTAAATTTACATCTTTATATACACTAAAACGCTCTGTTTGGTTTCTCTTATTTTCAAAACTTTATAATCTGACATGTTTTATGTCTTTAGGAATTAACATCATGTTTTTAGAGTGGCCCTAATTTGTTGCAATAGTTCTCCAATTTGACAATAGGAGAAAAAAAGGATTTATTCTCTCAGCTTCATCTTGCTTTTATGACTCTACACTCTTCTTCGCATCCTGGCAAGCTCAAAAAGGCTGATCTGCTCCTTCCTGTTGTCCTTGTATGGCTGGAGCAAAACAGCACCTCAAAGGCTCTGACTTTTCCTGTGTGAGGCATCTAAAGGCGAGAAATAAGCTTCTAAGGGAGAAGATGCACACTGTTGCCAAGACGAGGTGGGACACATTCACACTGCAGCAAATTCCAAAAAAGTGCATCTGACCTTTGTTCATTTCACTTAAAAAAAAAAAGAAAGGGAGAAAAAGAGGCTGGAAAAAAGTCTTTGCCATAATTAGAGCAAGTGTGGGGTGCATGTATACCACGTTCAGGCTGGAGATCTATAAAATGTCGTCGAGGTTGCTTGTGCATTGAGTTTAGGGCACCGAGGGGAAGTGCATTGTTGACTCAGCCGCTGTCGAGCGCGCAGCGTGAGGATATACAAGTGTCGAGACGATCTAAATAAACAGAAAGCGAACACAAGAATAAAATATAATCTGCTAAGAATACTTGTCTATTTTCCTTTTTCATCAAGAGATTAACACACGCGCACACATTCACAGCATACTCAAAAAAAAAAAAAGGGAATCCAGCATATTAAAAAAATTCGACTAGGCCAGAAGCGGGCCGAGGCTGCTGCGTGACGCCGTTACCGGGGGGGACGGGGTCACTGCAGTTGTGGCTGATAGTGCAGATGGATTGAGTGGCACTTTTACAGAGGAGAAAACAGGATCTTAAGGGGGTGACACCACAAGATCATTGGCAAGGAGTTTCTTGTTTCCTCGAGTTTTTTGGGGGGGGATTTTGCAGCAGCTGGCAGTGCATTTGGAAAAAAAAAAAAAAGAAGTCATTGAGAGGGTGTGATAATGAGAGATTTAGTGAAGGACACTGAAGCGAGAGGGTGGGTGAAGTTTGAGGCGTTATTGGAGTGATTTCGATCAACTGCTCTGCACTGACATGCTGACACCAAACACAGGAAGGGGTTTAGCTTTCGACTGGGTTAATCAGCATCCATACACGCGTACGAGCGCACACACACACACACAGACGTGTCACACTTTTCCCGCGCTCACGTTGAAATAAATGCATGCATATCTTTACAGGCTTCAGTCCTGGAGGCTGAGGCAGGTGATGGTAAAACATGACATAATGGGAACAACAAACAAACAGTATTCACTTTACACGCTCTCTCATGGTGAAACCAAGCACGCCACACACACATGCACACACACAAAAAAAACAGGCCACACACTCGTTTTCCAAGAAAAAAAAAACATGAGGCGGTACAAACACACAGTCATACTATAGCTTTTCCATCAACCGTCCAAGGTTAAAAAAAAAGAAACAAAAAATAAACTCCACAAATAGTTTTCTTCCCAGTCTGTTTTTGCCATCCTGCTTCCTTGTTTGTTTGTGTATGTCCGTTTGTGTCCTGCACGAGGACCCCCTGTGGTGCTGCGTCCTCGCTTGAGCTGCCTCACTCCTCGTGTCCCGATAGATGCAGCATCCCGGAGACCACCGCCACTCCCCCCTTACAGGAAGAATAAGGGGCTGCTTCATGGAAACATCAGCTGGGATGTTCGTCCGGTTCAGCCTAAACAACACTTGTTCAGAGGTCGAGGACAACAACAGGGCGTGTTTGCATGTCTATGTGCATACTCCTTATGTTTGAACACAAGAACATGTGTGTGTGAGGGTGTGCGAGTCGTATGGGTAAAGGAGAGTGAAGTGACCAGGGCAGAGCTGACGCCGTCAAAGCTGATAGTGTATGAGGTGAGCAGCACTGGCTGTCCCGTTTTCTCTCCCCCCACCCCGCCCCCTCTTCGTTCCTCTAGCGGAGCCACAGTTTGAGCCGCAGCGCGTCCACTCCGTTCAGGTAGTATCTGAACAGCCGCTTGTCTCTGACAAAACCCAAGTTCTCGTACAGCTTCAGGGCTGATTTGTTGGTGATTTCAGTCTCCAGTACGACCTGGGGACAAACACAAAGTCATGTTATTTAACTTTGATGCCTGATTCACACAGCCAGACACCAAAGACACATCTGATTGCTGTGGATCCTTTAAAGGTCACATTTATTGTTAGATACATATTTTATAGGATTCACTAAAATTCTGTGTTCATTGTGACAAAAAAATCTCCTCTCTTTTTCTTTGGCTTGATCCATCTGCCAGAAAATGCATGCTTAAATTATTTGATCTTTTCATGTGAGTATGTGCATCAGGAGGCTTTTCTGAACGGGGCTAAAACAGAATGGTTTATAGGCACATCAAAAATCCAATACAAGTACCATTTTGGTCAAGAAACATCAAAAACATATCCTATGGACATGAGGGAACGATTAGCTTTAAAAAGTAGTTAAACTGGTGACCTCTGAGAGGATTGTTTTGGGTCAATACAATTTTTTATCATGGCTCTGCAATCCAAACTTTTAGTACAAAGATATTTTAACATTTTTTGTTAACAATTATTATTGACATTACTGTTACTTGTGCACTATGTGTGTCTGTAGGTTTTTGAAACTGTGTTGCTGTCATTCTTCGCCTTGAGCTTAAAAATCTCTGATCTTACTGGGACATAATTGGCTAAGAAATGGTTGAACATATAAAGTGCAAACTGGCTTCTTAATATATTTACAAAAGAAAAGTCCTGATGATGAGGGACATTTCATTTACTGTTTCTTCATGCAGCTGTGAACCATCTGAAAATGACGCCATAGTATTCCACAAGGTCTCATATTCTAGTTCTACCTATTGTGCAACTTTGTCCACGCTGAACTTGCACTTTTCCTCAGCTGCCAGGCTTTTCGCTGCAGTAAGCTAACTTTGACATTGAGCAGGTAGATTTTCCTTTAAGTTGAGGGAGTAGATCTATGCACAAACACACACACACACAAATGAAAACATTAACAAAGGCTCTGTTGAAAAGACATTCCTGACACTACAGCAGTTACAGTTGCCTTTGTTGTTGTGGTTGTTAATAACAGTGGTACTGTCTTAATGTAATAAATCAAATGTCAAACCACATCTGTCTGGCATTTCCCTGTTGACGAAACATTATAAGAGAACAAAATATCAACCTAAATGATCGAAATACTCCTGTAAATACACAGAATTTATTAGACTGTATAAAATATGTATTTACTTTTACTCAACACTGTGTCAAAGCAGATATAAAATCTTCTTTTCCAACACACAGGCAGTGATGAAAGTGTATTTTCAAAGCTACCATGTCCTGGTGTGTTCATCATGTTTCATCATTCACTTCAGTTAGAAAAATGACACATTTCGCCTGTGTAGAGGATCAGCTGCATCTCTTTTTCTCCACTCTTAGGAAACGCTCAGATCTAAGGAGCAGGGAGGCTACGGGAGGCTATGATAATGAGCTCTGTGCTGATTAGCTGCCCAAAGACTGCCTGATAGGAGCAAGGACGAGGTTGTATGATGCAGGGGGGACTTCTAAAGCAGTTATGATGTCTGCCTTTGACAAGCAGAAAACAAACATGCAAGTGGAGGCTGAGTAGCTTTTACAAAACAAACTTCAGGAAATAAAACAGAGCATTTTAAGGGACATTTTCTTTAAAGAGCAGAGCACATTTCTCCATTTTCTCAGAGTTTGGTAAAAGGTGTCATATTCCTCTGCTCCCAAAAGCCCCTCTAACAGGCAAAGAAAACTTATTTTGCAGGACATGGAACACTGAAATGGACATGTTGCAGAAGGTTTAAAAACAGTGAACAGTATGTTTATTACAATCTGTGGTTTGAAAACTAAAACTTAACCCCACACTAAGTTCCTACATGTAAAAATACATACAGCCTGCATCAGAACATCAAGCTTTTCCTTTAAGGACGGATACATTCAAAATGATTATTGCAGCAAAAAGCACAAATCTGAATTATTTTCTCCACTTTCTGCCCTATATCAAAGTTATATCAAAATGTTCAGCTGCTTTTTGCAGTTTGCTCTTGTTTTGTGTCTGAATATGGGGAAGAGCCATTTACTTCTCCCCTCTCTGCTGCACAAAGCATCACTTTCATCCTGACCAGAGGAGGATCTAGCGGCACCCAGGGTCAGGCAGGGCCCCCTGTGACCTGATAGGCCACCCCTAAATCATTGACTTTCAACCATGTACAATAAGGTTTCTATCAAAGCAGCCCAGTCATCTTTATGTTTTCAGGTATATGGCTCTCAGTAAGCCTGTCACGATAATCAACTAATCAATTAAGTGCACGATAAACAAAAACATCCTCGACAGGTTTACAGACCCCAATAAATTGACACATGCATTCATGTTTGTTTCCTCCCTCTGTCTCTACCAAACAGACTGGATGAGAAGAGGGTTCACTCCGTACATCTGTCTCAACACCGGGGTGTGTTGGCTCTATAGCGGAATGAACGGAGTGAGCCCTGTGTCAATCATTCATTCTTTGGGGGGGAAGCAGGGCCGCTCGTACGTACATACACAGAGCTGCAAGTGAGTGTAGTGAGGAGTAACACGGAAACAAAACTAATATGAATGATGGCACAAAAGTCATGGTTCCTAAGCCAAATGCCAAAGCCCAACTGCGGAAATTTTTTGGTTTTAAACAGAATGCACAAGGTGTGGGCCCATGAGCCAATATGTCGTATTATTTTGTAAGTAGTGGCGACGGAGGGGAGGTGCAGCGGAGCCTTCGTCCTGACAGTCAACACTTACTGAGGCGTTGGGTCTTCAAATAAAATACTATTTAAAGATGCTATGAGGAGTTTCTAAGTAATTACAAAAAAGTCTCATTTTTAGATATATGCCTGATCAAAATACACACTTTAAGATGAGTTTTATAGCATCAAAATACGTTATCTATAAATGCTATTCCTTAGCTAAGTGGTCAGGTCGGACAGGGCTGGATGGATACTCAACTTCGGGAACAAGACAATTAAAACTAGAGCAAATTTATATTATTCGGACACGTCTTAGAGCACCAGGCTGTAAGTAGCGATATATAGCCGGCTACAAAACTACGATACTAAGTTTTCCAAAAATTGCTTGTTGTCACACATCCAAAACTACTGCAACGTACTTTGGGTCACGTTTTTTGGTGCGTTCCAGTTGTAGTCAGAAGTAGGAATTTCTGAGTTCCAGGTAGGAAAATGCAACTGGAACGTCCCCCGAAGTCAGAATTTCCCACTGGGAACTCAGTGAAACCTCGCCACCCCCGAGTTGACAATGGAAGATGGATGCCCCCAGTGTGAACAGTTATTTAGCTCCTGTAATAATCCATTTATTTGCACTTCTGACTGGGGTGTGTCGCTCTAGATCAGCTGTACACATAGTATTTTTAGACTTATATTTACAAAAATGCTGCCATAGTGATAATCACATTCTTCATACAACAACGCAGGGTGTGCTAACAACAGCTAACAATAGCCTGGTAGATCGGCATGTTTTTTTTCGACTTCAACTGGAACGCCGATAAGTCGGAGATGATGTCACTCCCAGTTCCAAGGTTACTGGAACGCAGCATAGCAACAGTCGCCGTACGTGATCATGGGTAGCAGAGTCTTTATGTTGCCAGAAACAGATTCTCCTCATCGCACCTTTAAACAGCGCTAAATTGTGCGCTTTTCACAGACAGTGTTGTTTGCTACATTGCAAAAGAATTGCAAACCTTCATTCTTTCCTATAAACTCCATTTTATTTATTGATTTTATTATTTTGTGTGTTTTTATTAAGAGGTTTTTTTGTCTTTAAAGAGACAGGGTCTATTTTTTATTGTTTTTGATTAGTATAATGACTTTTATTTACGTGCATTTTCTTTCCAAACGAGAGCCCATTTTCATTTTCAGTTAAATACTCTTAAGAAAGTAAAGTTTATTGTTTTTGATACAGTGTACTCATTTTATTATGACATATATTATAATTACATTAATGAAAAAATGGTTTTCATTTATCTGCAATAATTTTTGGACAATTAAATTTGTTATCGTGACAGGCCCAGCTCTCAGTAAGAATAGTTTAGGCATCCCTGCTATAACTGCATATTCTCTTGTAAAGCCAGTGTCAATATATTAACACAAAGGGGCAGCTTTGCAGAAGCTTGCATGTGGTATGTGTTTTTTGTCGCATTAACAAAGGAACAATCACCGTACTGAAGTACAGCGGCAGCTCTTTTGAGAAACACTGGAGGAAGTTTGAAACCAAACCTCATTTCCACTGCAAACATTTGGAGATTTCGAATTATTTCTAAACCTTCTGTGTGCGTAAGCAGTGAATGAGATTATGCAGTGAAAGAAGAGCAAAAGTGTTTTGAGCAGAGAGGGGACTTGAGAGTCTTAGAGGAGCTGACAATCAAACCAAGGTTACCAGCTAAATGAGATTTATGAAGGACAAAGTGAGAAACGTGGACCTTGAAAAACAAGCAGCTTTCTATTTTTTTGGTTTGCTTTTCTAAGGGAGGCACACTATCGAGTTAGAAATAGGTTTGTCATGTCACAGCCATTTCGCTTTTACTCAGCGAGAAGCTAAGAACCAAAGATGGTGCTTACTTTAAACATTTTAATATGTTACTCTCCATCAAATGTGTTCTTCTAAAGGTTTTAAAGTGTCTCTGTCTTTAAATGTGTACTTTTCCAGGACCTTCTCCCCTTTTACTGTTTACATGAACACCGTGAGCGAACACTGAGGCACAGATCATTTGAATGTGAGCCAATGTCAGGCATAAAGGCCATGCATGTCGGCATTAACTCATGAGCATTTTTCAGGATTTTCTCTTCGAGTAAAGCACGGCATGTAAACTGACTGATACATCCTGCACGAGGAATGAGCTTCATGTGTCTTACCTCGTCACAGTCACCCTCCACCATGGCATAGATGGCCTTCTTCACCAGATTAGTACCTGACAGAAAGAAGGCAGACTCAATGGCAGCACTAGAAATAGAAAAGTATGCACTTTTGAGGAGCAACAACTTAGTCTTTCTATTTTAAGGCTCAAAAACTGTTCGTATTAGAAAGGCAAAAGGTACAGCATTACATCTGGACTCAGGCTGCATGACTCCTCTAAATTTAGCATTTGCATGAAGGGATTTGGTTTTCAAAGATGACGGAAAAATGGCTCTTCATTGCGTAAAGAAAATGTACTGAACACAGGACACGGGATCCAGATCTCACCGATGCTTTTCCTTCTGTGTTTTGAGTCCACGGCCAGCATGGCGATGTAGCCACGACGGAACATCTTCTTGTGCATGTCAAGCTTACATACGATGGCTCCGACACACTCCTGCTCCACCATGGCCTGTGACACACAAACACACAGATAACAGTCAGTTGGCTGTGAGAGAGAGTGGTGGCTGAAAGCCCAGCAGGAGTTCCTGTAAAGTTGTCGTCATCCCGCCTGTTCTGCCGGCACTCTGAGCTGACCTCTGACTTTTATTTCATGGCACTTCCTCTTGTGTCACGTGCTGTGCTCAAGACAAACTGGAAAAAGGAAGTTCATGACCTTGAGGATTGAATGATAAACAAAGAAGGGACAAAAAACCTGACTGAATACTGTAGAAGACAGAAGAGAAATCAACTGTTAAAAGCCTGTTACTCTCTCTGTTGAGCAGAAGGTTTAAACCATGTTTTTTTTTTTCGATTGCTGCTATAAAAGTTTGACTTCATACAGATTCTTACAGGAGAAATGACCTACAGGACACTAACCGAGCTCCTGCTAACTTCTAAAAACAAATTTCAGACAATTGAAATCTCTTTAAATCTCAAACTGAGTTTTTTTGGCTAAATTATCTTTTGTGTTTAAGCAAGAAGTGAAAAAAGACTAATATATCATGACAAGTCAAGGTGTGAAATATCTATTAAATAGCGTGATATCAGGGTACACTGCTCCAAAGAGACAAGACATAGGAGAGCACAGGAAACATTCATATGTTCAGAGTATAAGCAGCAGATTCCTGTCACAAATGTTCATGTTTTTGTGAATAAAGGAGCCCAAAACAGATTTGACAAAAACAGCCTTAATGCATGTAGAGCCACTGATTTCTTTAACTTATTTTTCAATCAACTTATGAAACATAAACATGTAAAGAAGCCTGTACTCATCACAACTGCCTTTTTAAGTTTATAAATGTTTTCTCATCTTGTATGCTCACCTGCAATCAATCAGGAAAGAAAGACAGTTCTGTCAACATGCCACTTACACTTTATGACCGTACAGATAAATTAGGAAGCTTTATGGCCGAAGATTTCAGTCGAGCAGGAAGCCAAGTATTTCTTGATGTTCAATAACATCAGCACAATACTGGTCTTTACAAATAGCTTAAAATGTTATTAGTGGTCTCAGCTGATGGGGTTATTTTGAAGATCTGCAGCCATTAATGCACCACCCTGCCACCCCAAAAGGGACAAAGTGGTATAGATAATGGATGGATGGAATATGAAGCATCCACACAAATCAGCCAAATGAACAAATGTATCACACTAGTGAAGCACTGTGTTTACAGAGTAATAACCGAGGCTAGGGTTGCACATATGCTTCTGTTTACCATTTTTATCTGCCCTTTTAACACACATCAGCCACCAGCAAATGATTATAGGATGAACAGATGTCAGCAGCTGCAGATTTTTTTGTTGTTGTGCCATATCAAATTTAATCAAACACAGCTAAATGCTAAATCAGAGAAGATTTTGTTGGTGGGCAGAAGAAATTATCTGTTGGACAAACTCTGATCTTTCTTCAGGATCAAACATGAGATGAACCAAAAATTAGCCTGTTGGTAGAATTACTTTAGTATAAGAAATATTAATGGCAGTAGCATTAGTGAAATTGATACTTTAAACACTGGAAGAAGAATCAGCCCTGATCATAACAATAGGTGTATGATTAGTCAAACCAACAGACTCAGTTGAAGTGATTTTCTGCCATCACTGATCTTCACAAAAAAAATAAAATTCAATTAAAATTAAAAAGGACTTTGTTTGAGGTCTAGACTACAACAGCTTTTGATTTTGCTCTCGATCAGTCTTTTTAAGGAGAAATTAAGGGCTGTTTCATAGAACCACCCCAGTAACTCTGGTGTTTAGATAGGAGATAAAACTCCCACTGAATAAATAAAAAACATCAAAAGTAGGGATGTACAATATTGTCAGTTTGATATTGGTATCAGCCAGCATCAGCCGAAAAAATTTAAGTACCTCGTCGGCTGATATTGAGAGTTTTTCAGCTATATTTACAGCCGATATCGGCCATGCGTGTCTTTTTTTCCATTGGATTCAATTTCCTACTTTTGGAGCACTTTGTGCTACAATATTTTGTATGAAAGGTGCTATACAAATAAAGTTTGATTGATTGATTGATTTATCGGAAAATCAGCATTTACACAAATGTACAATACTCCTTTTTATCACTGCATGGATATTTAAAAAAAAACAAGAGTTGAATATTTGCAAGAGTAAAAAGTGTTTTTCCTCGTTTAACATCTGTTCTTGCAAAAATATTCTTTAACACTGAAAGAAACATGTCAGTTTTTAAGTAGTACAGAGCTCGTGCTCTTGACCAGAAATATCAGCGATAATGAATTAATAAATACTAGCATAACAGATATTGGCAATAATCCAATATTGTACATCCCGAATAAAAAGGAGCTCAATGTCAGCAGGATGGATCAGAACAGTTTGTAGACCTCAAACGAAAAACAAAGCTTAGTTTGCTGATCCTTAAAAAATTAAACTTCTATACAATTAAATGTAATCTGGGGATGCATGGGATTGGATTTTTTTTAACCAACATCTGGTATGCCAATATTTGTAAACTCACTATCATTGTACTAAATGAATTCAGAATTCAAGTGATTTGTTATCCAAAGGAATAACATGTTCATAAACAGGGACAAAAAGTCTGTTTTAGTTATTTTACATATTACTCTAAGGATGGTTAGAGCCTTGATAACAGCAGAAACCAAACACTGGGTTTGTTTCATGACTTGTTTTTAATCGTCACTGTGGCTGGCAGGTTGACCAAACTCACCAGCCGCTGAACAAAAACAGGAGCATTTGGCAGGGGGCTGTGGCTACTTTCCAATAACAGTCACTCCTGAAAATGAGACTGCTACATGCATGTCTTTCAACAAAAGGCATCTTGTCTACACTGGAAATGGCCCATTCATGTCATTTTGAAAGACGTGGGAGAAACTCCACAGAAAATGAGGAAAACACCATTTCAGTCTTTATTGATAGATAAATGGTATTTTTTTCTACAAAACCTTTAATGGCCAGAATTGACAGACCCTGGGTCCATTAACAGCTAACACAAATAAATAGACGGATGATTGTGTATTGTTTATGTTTTGTTTTTGAAGTATACATTTCATGATAAGGTGAAGCGTATTGGTCCACTCTACTAACACTGCAACTGATAAAATGGCTCTATCCGGCTGAGGTGGTTTCATCATAAATATCAGCAGAAAATAATATCTGCTGATATTTATAACCAACTTTTAAGTCTGTTATCCACTGTTAATTTTGTTGACTAATTATCTTCATTATAGTTCTCGTCAACAACATTTTTCCCTGATGAAAACGCAACTATAATTAACGAAACAAATGTACATGGCCTAGAACTACATGAAGTGACATTTTTGTCAACAAATATAAACTAGAATAAAGCGTCTGAAAGAGACTAAATCCAATCAGACCTAATTTGGTCATGTAAGAATATATCCAATCACGGCTACATCTGTGTGGAGAGGTTGTTAAGACGGACATCCAATCACATGTGTCTTAGCTTTGTGGTGGTGGGATCCAAGTATAAAACACGATTTCAGAAATTCAACCAGACATTACACTTTACACTATTTTAGTCAACTTAATTTAAAGTAGTTTCCGCCAACTAAAATGTTTCGTCAACTAAAAGTAGACTTAAATTAAAACAATTTGGATGACTAAACTATGACCAAAACTAAAAGATATATTAGGCAAAAGACTAAAAATACATTTAAAAATTTCTGTCGAAATTAACACTGCTGTTATTTGACAGTACCATGCAAACAATATTTGCATTTCAAGCACATAACTTAAGTCAAAAAACGTGTCTTTTATTGTTAATTGTCAAATTTGAAAAGACAAAAACAAATCCATCATCTGTTTTGTTATTAGATGTATCTTGCACTGTTTTACTGTCTGTTTCAAAAACAAATAAGCCACCACATGATGACTGATGGGTAAAAACTAGCACAGGAGAGATCTGTTAGTACCATCAATGATTTTGCAAGAGTATTTTAATCATTTTCTGTTAAACTGAGAAAATCTGCCGTATCAAATACAAGGAAAAACTGTAGTAGTGTGCATGGCTCATTGGCTATATAAGCCACACCTTTCTTTGTAGGGCAGATCCCATTCAGACCAGGTACCCACAAACTGTCAATGTTTGTGTATTTGTGCCATAAAATGTATTGATTAAAACTGACAACAGACCCTCTCCAAAGCTGTGAGCTGATAGTAACACAGTGACATGAGTGCTACTGTTCAGCACTTAATCAGTATTATGTGTGAGTATGTTGAGAGAAACACTGACAGCAGAAAGCATGCAGTCACACCCAAACCATCTAATGGTATGCAGCCTCAGGTAACAACAGTCCATCAGACGCAAGAGGGGGGATCCCAGCTTTAGTATAAATTAATAAACAATGTGGCTGGAGGAGCAGCTTCAGTTTAAGAGAGTAAACACTGTGACAGGGGCAGTGAGGTGATCATCATGGTGTCAGTGTCAGACTCACCAGGAAGCAGAGCTGCGGCCAGTTGTGGATGAAGTACCTGTAAGTGTAAATTGAATAAGGCTCAGATAAGTCCTTGGTGATCAGTCTCATGATCCACGGCATCTGCAGCTCGGACTCGTAGCGGACATATCTAATGCCGTGGCTCTCCTCCTCCGCTTGGCCGGGAGAGGAGCTCAGGTCGAGCCGGGCGAGCTCCGCGGCCGGCGGCTGCTGCGGGTCGGCTGGGCTGTCCCCTCCGCCGGGCCTCGCAGCCTCTGTGGGCTCGTCTGTTGGCGGTCTCGGGGGATCCGAGTGGTCAAACTCCTTCTTCCCGTCGTCCTCTGGGTGACTGTGGGCCGCGTCCGTCCTGGAGAAACCCGGTATCCCGTTCATGCTATTGTTAACCAGGGGAGAGAGACTGCCGTTTTTGGAGAAGGGGCTGTGGCCTTCCTGTTGGCAAAGCTCACTATTGTTTCTGACGGCCGGAGCCTCCTCGCTGCTGCCGCTGCTGCAGCTGTCACAGTTGTCCACGGACGGTCTGGGATTGTCAGGCCGGTTTTCTGTGTGTTCATGGCTGTCAGGGTCCTTCGTGGGGCTCGACAAGCCGTTGAGCTGCTGCTGCTCTCGGGCTTGCATTTTGAGGTGCAGCGCCGCCGGGCTAGCTCGAGCTAGCATGTTCTTCTGCTTCTTCTGAACCGACGTTTTGACCTCGTTTACCGGCGGAGACTTCTTTCCTGTGTCGGCGGCTACGCGGTCCTCCCTGTGGCAGGCCGGCTCTCCGTCTCTCCCCGCCGGCTCCGCGCTCCCAGCCCCGGGGAAAGGAGCAATATCAGCCGGGGATGCAGACAGAGCGCTACTAGGCCCAGGCGGCACTGTGGCCATCCCACCGCATTAAGGTGGAGATTCACGCTGGGGAAACGGTGAACGCAGTCTCATCAACAAAGCGAAGGCATAAACAACCAAAATATGAACGAATTAACCGAATATCACATTAATCCACGGGTTTATGAGCCGTAGCGGGTCCGCTCTTGACGCTAGTGGCTGCTTTCTCCTCGGTTTCCCTGCTGCCGGAAAGTGCTGTCGCAGCAAACGCCATTGCAACAGCAGACACAGACGTTTTACGACAGTGGTGTAACGAGACAGATGCACTTTTCAGACAGCAGGGGAAAGGTGACTCCCAACATGTCCCACTAATGAATGTCTTTTTACAGTTTGGAGGACCATGAATGCTTCAGTGCTAGAAACTTCTGTAGTTACAATTCAGTATTCACTTTAATGAACAGGGGAGACCAGGGGTGGTTGTCACATCGCTTACCAAAACCAAACAACATGGTGTTGTTTCATGAGAAGTTTTGTGGTTTGAACATAACACTTTAGGTTGAGGGAATTTTGTGATTTTGTTGGATTTAATAATTTTCTGAAGTGGAACAGCGGTGGGTAATTGGGGTCACACAGGCCACATGGGGCACCCTTCTTCACTCAAAGTGAGTTGCCAGCAAATGTCAAATGGGGAAAACTGTAAATGTGAAAACTTCAAAATGTGCCATTAGGTACGTCAATGTAGTTCACCATCACAGCAACATGTACAACATCAAATTGCTTTAAAACATGAACAAAGGCAACATTAAAAAAATTATAAATTAGTATACAAACAGTACTTTGTAGATATGACTTCTTGAAATGTTTTTCATAGCAGTATTTATGAAGAATAACTGTTTTTACCCCCATATTTTTGTTACAGCCACAAGAACATAGACAGGTAAAGAAAGAAAAACAATACAATAGAAAGCAAGGAGATACAATTCTTTAAAAAAAACAAAAAAAAAAAAAACAAAACACTACTAATAATACATAAATTGGGGAGGCACACTTGAGTATGTCAAAGTCAGGACATGCAGTATATAACAAATTTCCAAATATGGATATAATTTAAAAAGTAAAGCAAGAAGCTCCTCGAGACCAAGGGCTCTAATCTGAAAAGATAAGCAATACAATCATGAATCAATTAGGCTCAAAGAACACAAAAAGAATAACAGCTACTCAACAATGGTCCAAACCTCTGCCAAACTGTTTCCGGAAACTTGCTGCTCTTTCCATCACGAGCAAGTGAAGCTATTCTACCAGCAAAAGGTCTTTTGTGATGCACGAAGGTGCCGACTCATTTCTAATTAAGCAATGTCAGTCTTTTGGGAAAAAAGTTTAATAAGCAGTAGTTTTCTTGCATTAAAAAACATTTTAACTGGTTTAATTTCATGTTTAGCTCACCGAATTAAGCTTTACCGTTTGCATTTAGCTTCTAAATGTTGGCATTGTTAATTCTGGGGGAAAAACAGTTTTTGTTATTTTTATGAAAACTGCACATTGTCTTAAAGAAAGTATCCCTTAGTGTGTAACAAATAGGCCCACTGACATACATTACTATGACATAAAAGTAAAAAAGTAAACTGGAATCAAAGAGATTTAGGTGATGTGTTTGCAGTTTTATCTTGGATCATCCACAATGTTTTCCAAATGATTAATCACTTGAATAAAGCAAACAGTAAACCTTGGGTTGTGCCCTCCTCTTTATTTTGACAAACTCATTCAGCAACATGATCAAAATGTTTGCAAAACTACAACTAGACATAAACAGAGACCTTCCTGCCATCACTTTTACTTCATGAAAAGAAGACTTGGAAGGATTTTATTTTATCCTGCTTGAAACTTAATGTTTGCTCTATTCTTTTCTAGGCAGGACCATGTTGGCATGATGCTCTCTAACAAGGAAAGTTTAACCATCATCAAAAAAGTCCACACACGCGCAAGACTCTCATTCTGATCTGAATTTTTCCAGCCCGCTCCCCTCTATATTTCCCCTTTTCTGTAAAGACGAGTAATCTCAATTTAAGGTTTTTAAGTGAAATAGTCCTGTCTACTGCAAACCAACAGAGGGAGCCAAATTGATGTTTATTTGTATTTTGTAACAACAACGTTGATTCTCCACCAGATGTCGCTCGCACACTGTTCACCTGCTGTCCTGTGTCACCGAGCTGTAATGTCTTCTTGATCTTCATCAGTGCTTTGACGTTTGCTCTGAGGTATGTGAGTTTATTCCCCGATGATGATGTCTTACAGTGTACTCTATACTTTATTTTATTCTGATTTAATTACTGGTGATTACAGGACAGGCTGAAACCTGATCATGCGGTGATTTTCATGTTCATTGTGGATAATGTGACAAACTAACTCCTTGAATCACTGTGAGCCATGGGATTATAGTATACTGTATTCTAGTCAAAACAATTTAAAGCCATTTCAGGACAAATACCTGCACATCCAAAAACATCATACATATCTTAATATACATAAATTGGATTTAATATTTTTGGCAAGTTCATTTCCAATCAAAAATGTTCTACATCAACACACATACATAAGATTAATTTACTGCAACATTAACAGACTCCATGTTTCAGGGTCTTTGGTTAAAGAAGACAAACAGTTGCTGTGTGTATGATGTGTTGCCATAACTTGGTGGTAGGCCCAGTAATTACCATGAGGTTTACATTTGCAAAGTAACTCAGAGTTTGTATTGAGATTAGGATTTTGGCTTCACAGTTGAAAACATACCTAAGCTGAACTCATTTTGTTGTTGGGTTTTGTTGTGCTTGATACCATGGTATAGACTTTCACTTTTATTCAAGTAAGAAGAAAGGAAGCCGAAACATGCCAAATGCTTAGTCTGAAAAGAGAGCTAAAGGAAATGATAGAAAGACAGCCACTGGTGGTTAGAATAAAAAAGACTATTGTATGTTAAACAGAGTAGGAGCTGAAATTGTGCCACATAATGGGCCCATATTTCAACAAATTATGGCTGCTCATACAGGCAACGCAATAAGTATGTCATTTTTTGAGTTTACAAAAAGAGGCAGATGTTGAAAAAAAAAGTGTTTGATAAAAATGTTTAAACAAAACAGCCATGATTTTTGCTGTAACTGAGCAGTTCTGTCTCGTTTATAGCAAAAACATTTCAAAGATAAATGCTACAGCTTGGCACCAAAACAGCTCTGGGAAATCATAAACACTGCATTCATCAAACTTCATTTTATCTAGTCTGCAATAAAAATGTAATAATAATTCATTATATATACAGATTTTTTATTTGAATGTATATTGTGGTATAAGGTTTATGACACTGCTTTGCTGATCTTATATTGATATGAAAAATGAAAGAGGGCAAGGAGAGCTGCCCACTCAGCAGTACATATATAAAAATCTATCTATACTTTAAGTTTGGGCTCACAATACTAGCTTAATATAAAACCCAAAACAGCCCAGGACAACCAAACGCTGACTTGTTTTTCTCCAGATTAATCTGCTAAGGGATGTATTTTGCCTTTGTTTCTAATCACATGAAACACTTTGAATATCAGTTTGGATGAATGGTGCTCTACAAATCAAGCTGCCTTACTATGTGTAGAACATAGATGGCAGCGTTTTTCTTTCGAGTCCTCAAACACGTCAGCAATTGGTCTCGATGCAATATTTTTAAAAGAAGCGTTTAAACTTTATGCCCCTTGGTGCTGTGTCAGCCCATCATGATAAATGCTACATGATTTAAATACCATTTTTAATCTAAAAAATACAAACTAAGGCAGTAAATTAAAAGCCAAACTTAAAAATACCAGTTTTTGAACATATATGCCAATTCTGTATTAGATGCAACATGTTTCCAAAAACACTGGGACAGGGCACCCTACAGGATCACATTTTAAGTAACAATGGTCTGTAGTGTAGAGCTGGACAGTAGAGCAAGTTTTAATATAGACCCATGTATACCATATTTTTGAATGAAATAAAAAGTAAGACAAGGCCTCTAATTTCAATACAGTTATGTTGATAAAAAAATAAAGTTGCAAAGCCTGATGCTTCATTAAGAAGGGGTCATGTTCAAGAAGATCTGTCAATAATATTATAATTATTAAACACAAGACAATCTATTGGAAGTGTTGATGCAGAATGAGAAATTATACATTTATTTATTTTAGTTCATAAATATATAGGAGTAGTTATATCAATGACATAAATCAAACACAAAAAAAATCATAGAAATCCTAAATACACTTTTTTTTTTTTTTTTTTAACAATTTCTAGTTTTTAAATTGTAACATTTGCAGGCAAACACATACACACTGCCTCAATCACAGCCCCTCACCAGTTTAAATGTTGGCAACCAACCTCAGTTTAAAAAGTGGCCCACAGTTTGACTGAGGTTAAGGGGCTGGCTTTATGCTGAACAAACACCTGGCTAGTGGAGAGTCCTCCATCTTGGGGAGGTTGCATGGTCCTCTAATGACATCATTTGGGGAACATTTTGCAAGTAAATGGCTAAGTACATATTTCTGAAAGGTTAGAGGGGAATCAGAAGAGATTTGTCTCATGTTGTAGACTGTAGACCATGGAATAATATTTCCACTTCTAAATAGTAAAATTTGCACAATATAATTAAAAAATAAGATCAATAGAACAATGAACCAACACATTTCGTATTTCAAGACCTCTGTCTTTGTTGTGGCATCAAATGCCTTGCAGTATTTTTAACAAGAATCGAGTCAATTTTTATTTTCATTCTATTAGTGTGATGAAATTATTTTATTTCTTTTCAGAACAAAAGAAGAAATGTCTATCCTGTATTACCATTCAGCAAAAAAATTGAGATTCATGATTTGTGATTATCATTGCCCAACCCTGATGGTGTCCCAGCTTTCAGCCAAAAACATCTGAACTTTAAATAGACATTGTTATAAATTTGTGCTACTCAGAAGAAAACAACAGATAGACAGACAGACAGACAGACAGACAGATAGATAGATAGATAGATAGATAGATAGATAGATAGATAGATAGATAGATAGATAGATAGATAGATAGATAGATAGATAGATAGATAGATAGATAGATAGATAGATAGATGTTATAGAGTCAGTGTGACACTTTGTCTATAGATAAATGTCTCACAGACAGAGATAGAAGGAGAGAGAGAGAGATGGTCCTTTGAAAGCTAAGCCTCGAGGCTGAGAACTCTCTGAAGAGCTGGAATCAGACATGCACAATCAGTTCCCCTCTTCAAATCTCCTTTACAGGCCTATCTACTTGAACAGGCTTCTCTTAATTACTTTCTCTATCACTTAGCGAGCTCTGCCTGCCTGCCTGCCTGCCTGGGACGAGGAGCAGCAGCAGCGTCGTGCCAGAGACACTTGGCTGGTTTGAACCCATATTCACATATCTTCTTTCTCACAATCCTGTCCCGTACCTTTTTTCTCTCCCCCCTCCTCCTCCTCCTCTTCTTCTTGTCTCTCCGTGGCTCTCCCCATCCTGCCTCTATACCCTCTTCCAAATATCTCCGGGGCGTCGGTTGCGTCATGTGACTGGTGTGCTTGTGATTACAGCAGCTGGCAGCCACATTCATCTGTGAGGAAGAACCGAAATACCTTGAAAAAACAACAGCTTGAAAAGAAGAACATGGACCCGCAAGAGCTCCGAAAAAAGTGACGACTCTCTCAGGACAACCAAGGCTTAAAATGACATCCAAGCAACCTCCTCTTTCTGAGTCTCCTGCCCTCTTTTTTGAAACTAAGGGTGCATTTCTACTGAGGAGTTTGGCTTTTCTCTGACCTTGTTTGTGTTTCCACAGCCAACCATACCTTACTTGGTCTTTACTCTGGACGGAATAGGCAGGTCTCGGTCCAATCTGTACCATCCCACTTTTCTGGCACTGCTCTCTTCTGTTACCAATTATATCTGTTCAGCCCTTAAGGGTGGAGCTTGAGATGCTGCAGTCTAAAAGAAAAAGTATGGTTTACTATTAAAATGCAGGCAAGATCAGAGTTAACCATAAGCTGTACTGAACCAAACTGGACCTACTGGGAACAAAAGAGTGATAAAAGTGAGATGAGACAGTCTGCTTGATGGTAACTCACTTTACAAGCTGATGAACTTCAGCTGGTTTAAATATCTTCATAGCCCATTATCACACCAGTCACTCATGCTTATAACATTATAACAATCAGTGTCTATTTCATACATAGTAGGAACCCATCAGCCTTTAAAATCAGTTGTTTCACTGTCTTATGAATGCTATATACACCATAAATGAAGACTCCTTCTTAGACACAACTGCCAACAGAAAGTCCAGCCTGTTTCATTTTTGTCCTGCTTACTATGATTTATTTTTGTCATGTCAGAGACCCATGTGAAACAGAGATTGGCACAATGTACTGAAAGTCAAAATTAAATCTCAATTTCTTGAGGCCAAGTCTCCGTGGCAGCCATAAGTCAGTCATGTCTCTTGGGATTCAAAAGACTCTCCAGAATATTTCACTGGTCTATCTGGGCAACAGCCCATAGAAAGTTTTTAGATGTAGACAGAACCTTCAAAAGCCTATCTGTCAAATGATTGTTCCATCAGTCAGTCACATTCATTATGGGGAAATCAGACAATGTAGCAGGTGGCGCTACTGCTGCAGTATACAGATCAAAATGTGATCCACTTCATAGAACAAACTCACCAATACATGTTGGAATTGAATTAGAAATATAGTTTCTATTAAGAAATGCTGTCAGTATTATTTGAGTTTCATTTAATCAAGAAATTCTGTCCAGATCTGAAAAAAATGCTACTGAAGCTGTTAGCATCTATGCTAATCTCTATACAAGCAATCACTTCTGCACTATTGGCCCTTTTCCACTAGCACGCCTTGGCCCTACTCTACTCGGCCCTACTGGATTTGCAGTGTGTTTCCACTAGCCTGGTACCTCCTAAAAAAAGCTAGTTTTAGTACCTACTCCGCTCTGGTTCCAAGCGAGCTGAGTCGATACTGAAAGATGACGTCACCGACTGCCAGCTACTGATTGGTCAGACAATGTCGTCATCGATGAGTCATGAGCGCGATGACCTAGCATGCTAGCGGTAGCTACAATTAGCTTACCCTCATACGTCTTTTCTTTGCAGCTCAATTGCTTTTGTCCTCCGCTTCATTCTGTTGTATAGCTTCCAAAACTCTCCTGTGCTTCTCAAGGGGTATTTCTTCTTACCACCTGCAGCCTTCTTCTGCTTTCCTTTTTTACTCAGTTTATGACAAAAAAGCCACAGATTGTTGTGTTGCGCTCAAAATGATGTCACCACAGTGCCGCTCCCCCCGTTGGGCAGGTGACTGGGGCTAATGGAAAAGCAGTACAAGGCGAGTAGAGTAGAGCCGGGTAGAGTCGAGTAGAGTAGAGTAGGGCTAATGGAAAAGGGCCATATGGCTCGTAGCTCCTTTCTCTTCCTGCTCCAAAGGATGTTGATTGGGCCGTGCCACTTGAGGCCGTGCAAAAGCATTGCAGATTGGAGCTTGGCAAGATGGATCTGCCTGATGACAATGAATCATTGCCCAGTATAATATCTCAAGCCTGTGGCAGCTACGGTAGCGATATATCTGTATTGAGGTTGACGAGACCTACGAGTTTCAAACCTCAAGTCCTGGTCAAGTTTGAAGTCTTTAATGGACAAGTCCAAGTCTGAACTCAACTGTGGTTGTGACTGAAGTGCGAGTCAAGTCCAAGTGTCCAACTTGAGTCCCCATCTCTGGTGGGAAGACAAAATGTGTGGCACGTGTGACAGTTACAGAAGTAAAACAAATCCAACAGTAAAGAAAAAAAAAGAATGAAGATAGTGCTTCAGATGGAGACAAAGTAAAATTATATTGAGCTTTGAAAACATGTCTTCCCTTTATGGAGTGTCATGGAGAGACTGCAACCACACCTAAAAATGAGAAATGTTAGCAAGAAACAACAACTTGAGCGCTGTAAGCAATGTGGGTGAAATCAAGGCTGAGAAGACAATTTAGATGTATTCATATTTGCAGCCATGTTTGTGAGCTGTAAAAGTATGTAACATCTGATTGCTGATGAATCCTAGTCCAATACTCTTTTCGAAACTTGCAAGGCTGTGACCTGATTCAGAGTAATCTGTTGTGACAAGTTTCAAATCCGGTCATGCCTCCAAATCTAAGGAGGGACAAATAGGGCCAAAAATCTGCCAGACAATGGTCTAGTGCGGGGCCAGCCTCCAACCCAGCACGGGTATTTTACCAATAATGTCACAATTGCTTCATTTAAATATTCAGCATTAACAAAATACAAGAAAGAGTAATATCTGCTCTTTTCACACATAACAATCATGAATTAGTGCTGTACAAGGAAAAGATTGATTGATCACTTTGCCTATTTAAACAAAGTTTGACTTGACTTTCTGCCATTTTAAACCTGTTTCTTGCTTTGAAGGCAAAGCTTTTCATTTCTCATCTCCTTAGCTCCCTCCCTCTCCTTATTCTCCATCTTTTTTTCTGCCTGGCGTCTGGTCCACTAGAGCTGCATTTAATTAGTTTCTGTTGGGTTAATTAGGGGGCTAAAGTTAGGGGGTTGGACCAGAACAAAAGTGGGTCAGGCTGGACGGGTACAGGTGCTCTTGTGCAATTGCCAGATTCCATCGTTTGGATTAAGAAAATTGGAGAAAGATTTTTCTCCAGATTAAGGATGGTGTCTTTCTTTACCTTCACAATGGTAAAAATGCACTTTCATAAACACTATAGCTCACAGTTATGATTGATTATAAGTCAACATGGAGACATCATATTAAATGTCCAAAAATATGTCAAATCAGGGCCTACTGCTTAAAACTTACCTTTGGAACAACTTTCAATTTAATTAATGTGCAAAGGTTGATTTGGTTTAGGGATAGATGTTTTATTTCATGGTTACATGGGTAAATAATATCATTTATAGCAGTATTTTTTAAATGTTGCCAATGTTCTTTTAGTTTATGCTGTCTTGCTCTTTGTCAAAATATGGCCAAAGTTGATGTATATTGGTATCTCTGATCACCAAAATTGTAAAAGTCTTATATTTAAAACACATAATATCTAAGAGAAAACAAAACGTTGACCATCTATGATGTATAGATTGTTTTGCTGATGTTCTCATTTAACCACCCTGTAAGTTTGCTAGCAGTGGTGTAAGGAGTGGTATTCTCCAACCTTGCAGTATGTAAACATTCCTGAAATGACAGTCATTACAGTTATTGCCGTTGATCACTTCTCAGGTGATGGCTCCATTCCCATCTTGTCCACTGATGTTTTCCTTAGTTTATGTTCTTCAGTGTTCATGTACTTCAATTTTTACATACTTAAATGTTTTTTTTTTTGTGTCCGAGTTGGTGTGACCGTGTTTTAATGTCTTTTTACCTGGCTGCAAGCAAGTTATCCTGAGGGGACTAAAAAGTTTAAATTCTGTCAAAGACTTAGCTGTTTTAAAGAGCCTGTAAGAGCCTGATTACCTAAAACTTACATGTAAATACGTTCTATTGAGGAGGAGAAAATTAAAAAGCCTGTGCTGCAGCTTCATACAGTGGTCAATTCTAGCTGACACTTTTCTCCCTCTAGTTCTCCGCACTGGCCATCAATCAGAAAAGAGACATTCACTCCTCAAAATGTCCTAAAACCTAAATGCGCTATTAAGACAGCACTCTCTCTCTTTTGGTTTACTATATGACTAAAGATTATCAAACTTCTGTCCATTTGTTTACACCTTACAATTGCTTTGAGATTAATGGGGAGGACCTTACAGTTTTCTTTTCCTGTGTCTTCAAAACAGCAATTACCAGTCCCCAGTCAAGATGAACGACTAAGTTTTAATAAAAATATTACTTCTACTCAAGACTAGAAACATTCCAGCACCCCAGTTTTGCATTTTCTTCAAATAGACATCTTAAAGTGGAAGGATTTAATCTCTCTTTCATGTTCTCTCCCTCTCATATTTCACTGGCACCTGTCACACAGAGCTGATCTGATGTATGGTGCGTTTAAGTGATCTATGTGCCAGTCTGTTTCCATACAAAGTGTAGCATCATATCACTCCCAGCACTCACTCCAGTATTTTTTCATCCTGCTGTAGCAGCTATACCCCCTTCTTTCCCTTTGTTGCTCATCTGTAGAATAAAAAAACATGTGAGGGAGACATCAAATGACCACTCAAGGCAAGTGAAGTATACATAAAATGAACACTTTGAGGCCTGTGAAGTGCACATCAGTTGTTTAAATGTTGTGATCATGTAAATAAAAAAGGAAGATGAGCACGGGGAGCTTCAGGGTGCAGGACTTTGAAGGTTACCTGAGTACTTATCAAGGTGAGAAGAGTTTTGGATTTTTCAGTGTTTTTATTCTTATTTTGTTTTGGCTTTTCTATAATGTTGCTGTGTTGAATTAATTTGATTTTCATTTTATTCAGTCAAAATGCTTAGTTTTAGTTCAGCTTTAAGTAGCTTTCTTTTGTTACCTGTGTTGTTAATGGTTTAAAGGAAGATGTTGGCAACTTCTTTAAAAAGCCTTTAAAATATGGTGTAAAAGTGACAAAGAAATCACAGCTGAAGTCATCAAGCCAATCAAAATTTAACATATGGGCCAATGACCGATTGTAAGGACAGGGCATAAGTCTAGGGTGTATGTGTCAAAAGAGAAAAACTTTGTCAATAGATTTGTTCTATTTCAGGATAAACATTCATCACAGTTTCAGCTAGTAATGTCTTTAATGAAACCTCAATGCCAGCCACAGCAAAGGCGGGATGTTTTTGGGTTGTCCATACATACATCAGCCCAATGGTGAATGAGTCTGTCCAGGCCATTCCTCTAAGGGGCGATATCTCAAAAAACCATTGGGATTTTTCTTCTGATTTTATTTCAGTCACAGGGATTCATGTTCATCCCTTGCTTGCTTGTGAACATGAAATTTTTAAATTGCACTTTGCAGGATTTTCTCCAAACTGCATATGTTTTCCCTCTGACTCATGAGTTTTATTGTTAAAGGTTATTTGGCCTCATGGTCATCCCTTGATTGTGAAGTTTATACTATTGTATAAGGAGGGGTCCTTTGATTCTTTCCAATAGTTCACTCTGACTCACTGATAACTATACTTTGATGGTCAAAGGTCAAGATCACAAGGCTTTATATTACTTTTGCTTGTGAATCTGATAATCTCAATCATTAGGGGATGTACATGAAACTGCAAAAATGTCAATTTTGACATACTATTTATATCAGTAAGGTCATAATTGCAATAAAAATGTCATCTCTTGACAGCCCTACAATAACTGTAACAGAGAGAGGAATAAAATGGGGAATATCTGCTGCTAACTAGAGGCAACTGGCTGAGGTACAAAACAAAACACATTCCAGAAATAAATGATGAAAATATTTGATACTGCGCAACAATATTGCTACAGTGTTGCACCACAAAATAACTAAATTTTGGTGTTCTGATATTTTCTTACACCCCTTCTTGCTTGTAACCTTGCCAAGCTACAATCTAAAGCGATTGTGATCGGGGTCTTTTATATGAAGAAGAGGTGAGAGTTATGAGTGAGACGACAGCAGGAAGTGACTGTTCATACAGAGATTAGCAGAGATGCTAAATGGGCGATTCTTTTTAGACTTCTCTAAAAATATCAATCTGATAGGTGCTAGGCCTCATGATCATCACTTATTTCTGAATCAGAAATAGATATACTTTATTAATCTACTTTATTAATCATCTAATTAATGTGGTTGTTTCAGTTGTTTTTATACACAGTATAATAGTTTGAAATATCAGATAAAGACATTGAAATAGAGAGGAGCATTAATTAAGCAAAACTAAAATAAAGTAGAATTAAAATAAAATAAAAGGGAATAAATACAGCTAAAATGAAAATAAATGAAAAGAGCATAAAAAATTAAGTTTACAGGTTGCAACATGCAGAGCCTTTAAGCAATATTATCTTCCTTATGAAGGAAAATAAGTAACAACTAGAAAAGCACTCCGAGAGCGCAGACCTCCACCAGCCCCACAGTCCTCACCCATATTGTGATTTTCACCATAAATATTAGTCCTACCTTTGTTTCATCTAAATAGTTAGATTCATTGACCATGAAAACATACCATTAGCAATTGGATTCATAATGATATCTATTTTATTTCAGTAGTTATTCACCAAAATCACATTTTTCGTCATGGCAGATCCAGACGGTGATCTGCATCAACACCAAAATCAAATCAGTTCTTCCTTTTCCCATGCTGAACATTTCCTCCGAAAATTTCATCAAAATCCATCCATAACTTTTTGAGTTATTTTGTTTACGGACGGACGGACGGACGGGCAAACTCTCCCGAAAACACAACCTCCTTGGCGGAGGTAATTAAGTGGAAATGAGACTCTGGATAAGATGGAGGTATTTGGGAAACTATATCTCAATAACACTGAGGTTTTTTCTTTTCCCTCTTTAACATGAAACCTTAAAAAGCTTAAAAAGAAAAGGGGGCAGGAGCTCCTGAGCACCTTGTCATATTTTTCTATAAAACTACATTAAACAGCGCCATTTTTTACATTTATCTCAGTCCATTCCTATTTGAAGTCAATTTCTACCTTGTATCCTTGCACATTGTTGTTTTTTTTTTCCCTTTTTAAATATATTTTTACTGATGAGTAATGATTTTTCAGAGTGTGACTTTGCAGAACTGTTCCTTCAGATTTCAGGATGAATTGACTGGACTTTGGTAGGAGGTCATAGGTCAAGGCCATAGAGTTTAAAGTCAGTCCATTGGCTTATGAACCTGACACATTCCCTGAGAAACTGTCTTCAGTTTTTTAAACAATTATTCAGTATGTCAAACTTAAAATACCCATCAGAGTAGTTGTTCAGAGTTTATGCTACATATAAGACAGTGTGAAGACACACTGTAAATGTAATTTTGATTGGAGAGAGGTAGAAGAAGAGACACTTTTGACCTTTTCTTCCATCCTGTAGAGATGAAGAGGGAGCAGATGAACTGATATAAGAGGGGAGGAGAGAGAGAGGGGAGGAAAGAGGGCATCTCTGGCATGGCTGGAGACCCTCAGTGTGTGAGGGTCCTGGGGCCCTTTAGACAGGCGCCAGCCCAGCAGGGAGGCAGAGACAATCGCACAGCACCAGATTCAATGCAAAGGGAGACGGAGGGATGGAGTGAGATGAGGGGACACAGAGGGGAGGGAGAGTAGTGGGACAAAGAGAGAGCGTCTGAAAAAGGTGGAGGACACAACAAGGAGAGGAGCAGCCAGGTAAGAGTGAGTGAATAAAAGAGGTGAGTTAAAATAGAAGGATGAGAGGGAGGAAACAGAGAGATGGAAGAGCGCGGATCAAGAGGAGAGGGAGTAAGAGGAAGAAAGAAAGAGCGAGTGAACAAGGGAGAGATAGCACATATTCCCCTCTGTTACAGTCTTTATCAGCGGCCCAGATCGTGGCGTATGAACAGTGATCCAAGTCAACCATCTGCTGAGGCTAGATAAGCCTGGGAGAGCTGGGTATTGAGCTGTCACTCAGGGAGGAGCGGCGGGGAAAGAAAGAGAGGAGGGGAGAGGAGGAACAGAGGAGAAATAAAGACAGAACGGGAGAGGGTGAGGGGGGAGAGAGAGGAGCGGAGTGTGTGTGTTAGGTAGGAGAAGAAGATTTGTGCAGACTGGAGAGCACCCATCTTGTTAGAGAAAGACTTAACGTCAAAGAGATGTCCGGCCCTGTCCCGTCTCATCTGGAAATAATCCTTCAGTTAATAAGAGGAACAATGAAATTTATTACTTTTTATTTTGTCAGCCCACACACACACACATGCACGGATACACGCGCGCACACACTCCTGTCTTAACTTGCACTTAAGATGACAGGGAAGTGTTTGTTGTTCATTTTACCAAATGTCACCACAGCCTGTTAGAAGTTCAACATTTTGCTGTTCTTCTTTAAGTTTGAGTAACTTCCCAATTCTGACATGCACACACAATAATCAAGGCTGTTTCTAGGCAAATGTTTGAACTTGGACTAAATGCATTCTATTAGTAGCATTAAAAAGACCATATCCTACTGTTTTAGTTCTGTAAGCCCTATAGTGTGTTTAACATTTCTTCTTTGTGTGAAAGAGTATGTGCACAAGGCAGAGTTCACCGCATCCAGAATCTCCCACTAAACCTCTTTACAGTGCCAGTAGCTGCTTAAAACAATTTGTGCTCCTCTTAACACAGAGGAGCAGCGTTGCTACGCCTAGCCCCTCACATATGGTCGAGCTTCTCGTTGCCAAAATCAAAGGTATAGTGTCTAAACCTGACTTGGAGAGACTTATCTATGCTGCTGCTCAGGTCCTGACCACAACCAGGAAGTACGGGCACATTAGTCCTGTGCTCAGGTCCCTACACTGAGTTCATGTGGCTCGGAGAATAGACTTTAGAGCAGCTCTGCTTGTGTGCAAGTCTCTCCACAGCCTTACACCAAAGTACATCTCTGACATGTTAGTGCCATATGAACCACATCGTACACTCAGGACCTCAGGGACCGGCCTCCTGCTGGTGCCCAGAGTCAGGACTAAACATGGAGAATAAGGGTTCCAGTTTTATGCAGCCAAAATCTGGAACAGTCTCTCTGAAGGTGTGAGACAGACTTCTACTCTGACAATGTTCAAATCTAGGCTCAAAATGGCTCTATGTAACTGTGCATATGAATAAAAGGATCTTGTCTGCACTCTTCTCTTTAAAGTTAATGTTATAAGGATTATTGTTGTTTTTATTTTGTATTGTAATTTTATTGCATTTTTCTTGTTCAGTAAAGCACTTTGAATTACCTTGTGTATGAATTGTGCTCTACAAATAAACTTGTCTTGCCTTCTCACCTAACTCTAAGGAAGAGCCCGGAAACCCAGCAGAGGAAACTAATTTTGGCCACTTGAACCCACGATCTTGTTGCTTCAGTTCCCATAGCTTGTGACTACAGGTGAGGGCAGGAACAAAGATCAAGTGGTAAATCGAGAGCTTCGTCTTTTGGCTGAGCTCCCTCTTCACCACGTTGGACCTGCAGTTGTGATATGTGTTAATTGATGACCTGTAATCAGACCTCTCTTTAGCACCTCTGTGGAGATAAAAGACCATGCATGACTTTTATGCCATTTTCCCCCAGCAGCAGGCACAGGAGTGTCATAGCTGCTGAAGAGGCATAAAGAGGAACACACTATTCCAATGTAAAGATGGAAAAGGAAAGATTTGTTTTCCTTTAGTTGCCTATTATGTTTCCTATTTAAGTCCATTTTAATGTGCTTTTCAAAACGCTTAGGCATCAGATATGGTGAACAAAATCAAGAAGCTTGACAACTGTAAAGAAACAGTGTATCAGAGGATGGGGTGGTGATAAATGCATACTGCTGGTGACTTGAAGGATCAAACCAGTCGAGATGAAGGTATCCCAGAACACCTCTGCATGCAAGCCCCATTCATGTCATCACTTCGATCTGTAATACTTAAGTATATTCAAGCCCCTGTGATGTTTCACCTCAGATCTGAACATAGCAGAGACAGAATGGGGGGAACAAGTTTATGGTATCAAAGATGTAATGCTGATGAGAGGGGGGCAAGACTTAGCAAGGGACAGCACTGCTGGAGGTGTGTTTCTGCTTTTGTGTGTATTTGGAGTATGCACCTTGTCTTGCTGTCTCACGTACATCCAAAGCCAGATCACACCGCAAACTGGCATGAATATAACTTCATCATGAAATTTATGTGAATATCTCAAGTTGTAATTGTGGGGCGTTTGAGCATATGCACTGAAAAAAGGGTTGAAACCATTTGTTAACAAATGTTTATTAGTGCTTTTTACTGTTTGTATTGAAAGCTCAGGGACAGTGGATAGAGTTTGAAAGTAGGTGCTAGAGCAAAAAAAGACGTGGGATGGAGCCCAAAAGCTGGAATCACAACCGATGGACGGAAGGCAAAAGCCTCAATAAATCAGACATAACCCAGGAAGGCAGTACCATCTTTTTTTGTTTTATTTCAATCATTTTCTTGGTGATTTCTACACATATTAAAGGCTTAAAAACAATACAACCTTGCAAATGAGCAGGAATTTTGGAAGTACTTACAATTAAGGAGGTGAATATAATCTTTAGGTTTTAATTAAGGGACTTTAAAAGTACATTCGTAAATTATGGAATAATTCATATATAGTATTTGACCCGAGTTCAACTTAAAAAGCTTCGTCTGATAGAGAATATTGTGTGTTGGGAATACTGGTTCCATGGGTATTTTGTTACACCTTATCTAATGTCCACGAGTCCCCATTTTAGTCCCAAGTAATTGATGGCAATAGATGAGTGGTTGGATCGACTATTGCCCAAAACACCACATCTTGCCTACTTGAAGACTGACATGCTCTTTAAAACTGACTCTCTGAGGTACAATTCGGGTTAGCCCTTACAGGCTTTCTCAAGGCTTCCCAGATTGTTCTGAAGATCTGGAAAATAAAACAATGATCTCTTGGTGGTTACAGACAAATGTAGAATATTGAAATCATTAAAAAATGAAATTACAAAAAGATTTAGGGAAGAAACACAACAAAGAGCCCAGGTTTGAATTTGATCCCATACCAGCTGTGGGCTTTTACAAAAGGGGGTGCACTGACAATTCTATCAGCTGGCAGAGCCAACTCATTGTGAGTATGCAATGAAACATGTACGCAGAAAGCACAGCAATGTTACTTTGTATCTGAATGCTACCTTGTGCAAATTTATAGTATAAAGAAGGCCCTTCAAAGTTATGTAGGTTCATGCCAAATGTTGGTATTTACTTCTTTGTTGGAGTGGCTACATGTGAATGTGATGTAATATAGCCTATGTATAACTTCACTCCTACCTATAGTTCAAAATATAGTGAGGTAGCGCGGGTTATATGCAATACTATACATGTTTTTCAATTATAGACCTTTATTTACATCCAGGTTGAGGAGAAATTACCTCAGCAAGGCAGTAGCAATTGACTAAACTGACCATTGAAGTTTAAAAAAGCTTTTGACTAGGATGGTGGGTTGTTGTTGATGAAATAGATAAAGTGATGGATAAACTGACTTGTAACTTGACCTGTACTTCTTGGTTATCTCACTTTGGTTGTTAAGCTGGATACATATGTATATCCCTGGCAATAATATCAAGTGTGCTTAAGATGGTTGTTTCCCCTGATTAGACACCTTAAACTGCGGGTGAGCATCACCATCGTAGATGTGTTACTAGTTGATTAATCCTGTGTGTAGGTGATTAAGTTAAATCCCACTTAAACATACCCCCCTAAACCACTTACTGCTCAATTATGAATGAAATCTTCATCATGTGTGTGAGAAGTTAAACAATAGGTATCTGATTATTTTTGTCATCTTTATTCTGATTCCGTGTTTGAGATTCACACTTAATCTTTATTTTTTTGTGTATTTGTGTTAGCAGTGTGCCTCTGTGGTAGTACCAGGGCGTGAATCAAGGCCAGGAGGGGGGTCAGGCCCAGGAGTGGGGGTTAGGAGGGGATTAGCTGAGGCCAGTTGGATCATTTTACAGCCGGTGGACCCCCACCCTCTGCAGTCTCCTGGACAATGAGGATTAAACTCCTCTTGTTCCACAACTCCGAAAAAAACGGCAGGACGACAAAGACACTATTCCTCCTGGGTCCCCTGGCTGAGGCAGGGAGCTGAGCTGAGGAGAGGAGGGAGCGAAGGATGGAAGGAGCGCAGAGGAGGAGGAGGAGGGAGGCAGGGGGTCCATCATAAAATTAATCCCTTCACAGTTTCCTCTGGGTGCAAAGTGAGATATGAGGCAGACATGTCTTATGAAACGCTACAGTCATCTAAGGGCAAAGTGATAAAAGCATATATTAAACTAATGGAGCACATCATTAGTGCCTCTATTAAGAGGATTGAGAGGGCTGGGCTCTCCTGTGGTGATCAGCACTGAAGATTTATCAGCACTAATAAAGGTCCACCTTACTACTTTCTGGCATGTCAGTGCTTGAACAGGAGTCACATAGCAATATTTAAGCTCCTGCCTTTAATCCTCTGGGGTGAACATAAATGACAGATTTTGAAAGTTGCTCTTTTTGTATTGCTTTGCAGTTTTCTTTCCATGATTTGGATGTAAAGATCAATACTGTACAGTTTATAACTACTAAAACCCAGCAAGCTTATCAGACTACGAGCTGATTGAGTCAAACATCATATCACGGTCTTTCTTATAGCAGAAACAACAAAGAAATAGAATATGTATAAATGGCTGGTTCTGCTACAAGAGAGCCTTGTACCATAGACAGAGCTAGCCATAGCCCCATTCACGGAGCCGTTTCAGGCTGTGCTAGCTATGCTCATGAATGTTTCCCCTACACAATGAACTCTGCAAAGTTGTAATGGTGGAAATGAGTTAATGTACCATTTGTTCCATTTTTGGAAGTATCAGAGATGTAAAATTGGAGAGAGGTATGCATCCTTACCCGAAAGGTGACAGGCGCACAGTGAGTATTTGTGTGTAAAGGAGTATAGCTGTGTCATAGGTGAGATGATGATAAGAGTTTTATTGTGGTGCTTTTATGTAAAGGTAATATCCACTCTCCACTTGTTAATGGGTTGATCCAAAGTTAAGTTGAAATGGCATGGACAATATGCTGTGTCCACCCTCATTTGACGACCAATAGCCGTCGTTGCACGACTTCATCTGTGCCTGGGACCTAGTGGAGCTGCTGCTCTAAGATCCTTTCACTCTGACTTTTATTTAAGCCTTAACCATGTTTGATTTCACAACATAAAATTTCTAACCATGCCATTGTTGTCTGATGGAAACAGAATTTTTCCACAAGCATGTCAAAAGTTATAATGATGCAGCTTGTTAGGCTGACAGAACAACCCTATTCTTATCTAATTTAACAAGTATGAAAAAATAAATGGGAATGCTAATCTTGAGGTGGACGTAAATAATCAATAGTACGAATCCTGTTCCTTGAGCTTGTGTTTGACTTCAGCACAATCACATAGAGCAAGGTCTACCTATTCCTAGTTTTCCTTCATTTTTGGGTAAATCTAAGCTTGCAAAATCCGTTTTTTTCCCCATACTGTCTAATGATTCCTTTGAACATAGACGTATGACACATAAAGTTGTCACTTGAGAACTCTATGAGAATTATACGGACAAGGTACACAAGTTAAGTAAATTAACAGATCAAGTGTAAATGCTCAATGGTGAGTAGGGTGTGATCATTGCCTGAGGCCAGTGATTAAAGTCCTCTGTGTAGCAAAGCATCAAACATAGGACACGCTAGTGGGCTCAGTATGTGGCAGACTGTCAGGCTCATAAAGGGACAAATTTGATTGCCCTCAATGTTTTACTGGAACAGCTATTTTCTTATAAGGATACAGGACAAAAGCTGTTTTTTGAAGTTGTGAAGCTGAGGATCAAATTTACTGGTCAACATCCAAACCAGAGGGACGATAAAAGAGGAAGACAAAGGAAACAGAAGTCCAATGGTTTTAATCTGAAGGAAAAAAGAGGGAGTCAATATAGAAACGTAAAGAGAGGAGAGAAAGGGAGAACTGCAGAGGAGGGCGAGGAGCAGAGGTTGTTGGAGAACGGAGGGCAGAGGAGGGGCCTTTCATACAAAAAAGCCTCTCTTTTACTTATAGAAAAGAAAAAAAAGAGCAAAAGAAAAGCTTCTTCTCGCCTCCTGGACGCAGTGTCAAACCCAATCAGTGTCTGTTCTGGCAGCGTTGCTCGTCTCCCAGGCACCGGCTCACAATGGAGGCGATCCCAGGGCCGCCACACCTCTCACTTCCAATCTGCATCCTCCAGGACGGGCCTGAGAGCTGGGAGCCACTGGGAGGCACAACAATGCACCTTAAATGTTCAGATTCTCATAAAAAAATCCCAGTGTGCTGAGAATTGGATTAACTAGTAAAAGTCTCCAACACTCCTCAAGTAGCTTTAGATCAGCTCTTGTTGATTTGGACAGCTAATATCAGGTTTTATTGTGCTGGAGCTGATGCAAGTGTGGCTTAGGATAAACGTCTGGGTGTAGGTAGTTTTTTGTTCTTATAGATTCTTAAAGACAGAGGGGAAGAATGGGACTTAGTGTCAGGGTGCATGAACGTAAAGCCAAACACAAACATGGATAAACTGCTCGACGATTACAACGACCAACAATCCCTGAGCTGCTGAGTCCCGCACTAATAAACGTGAGCAACAAGGCTTGATCCTTAAAAACCTCGCCACTCAGAAAAAAAATGTCTGTCTTGAATAGACACCCCCCTAAATCGCATTGTTGAGCAAATCCTGCATTAAAGGGAGAGAGTAACTCTGCATTTATACTCCTGAAGACTTTAGTTAAGCCAGTGCCTCTGCCACTTTGCAGCGCGGGCTTCATCCAGCCACGGTAAATCCTTCTCTCTGTTGGCGATTGGCTGAAGCCAAAGGGGCCATCTTTTTCACACGCTTCTTCGCTCGCCATCCCCCTCCGCACACCCCCACCATCAGCTAGTGTTTACCCGTCAGCAAACAATGGACGGTTACTGGCAATTAAACAGCATTTTGCAAGGAATCCGTGGCACTGGTCTAATGGCATTACTGTTGGATGATTCAATCCTTGAATAGTCAACAGGATTTTGCCTCTCACCAGGAAAAATACTGCTTCATCGAATTACCCGTATTACATAGATTTACCCAAAGCTTATGATTCAGGGTTCACAGATTACTGCACTTCTAAAGATGGCAGGAGAATGGAGTGATAGGCCAGGGAAAGTTGACTTAGATGTAGTGTTTGAAGATTTACAGATCATTGACTTTTTTACTTTGGCATTCTTTGCTGTAACATAAAGGTTCCTAATTAATTTCTCAAATAAGCTTCTAGACTGTTCAAGGCCTTCTTCGAGTCCAGACAGAGAAAACTTGGGACTGGTCTTTCACTGAAGAACACACAGCATTCAACTCAGGTGTGGAATAGTAAATATTTAATAAATATTTTCCACATGAAAAAATGTTAAAGGAAGATTTTTATTTTACCTACAAGACAAGGGGTTAAAAATTAACGTGTTAACAAGACACCGATGTTCATTTCTAAACCAAGAAAAGGAAAGAGAAGCTGAAATGACAGTGCATGAATGCATGCATATGGATAAAGAGCCCAAACATGTTCACTGAACAAGCATGTTGTTGCTGCAACTGCTTATTTTTTAGGCGATTTCTGAAGTAGCCTCTGTGGTAGTCAAAAATTACTGGATAAAGATGCACTTAATCAAAGTACAATCATATTTTAAGACTTCACATCAGGATTAGGGAGACCTCTGAAGACATTTTTATCCGTAAAGCAACAATTTGTATTTTTTTTTCCATCCAACAGTGTTTTCAAAATCCCACAGTAGGAGGACTTACATGAACAAACAATGACCTAGATATAGCACTATGTAAGTTTGGCAATGAGCAGCAGTCATCTTACAAGAAGTGTGTGCTGCATGAGTTTGTATTCAGCTAAAAGAGGCTAATAGCCAAAAGAAGAGGTGGCTTTCCCATTTCCGTACTAGAAACATTGTCTGGAAAATAGATTACAGTCTGCCATAAAAGAAGTTAAAACTGGATTATAAAATAGGTCCAAAATAACATATGCTATCAAAAATGGTCAAAGCTAAACACTTCTTATCTAAAACAAGATTGCAGCATTAATGTTAACAACATAGAGTTTGGTTGTGGCAAGTGCTCATAATAGCTGTGCTAGTACAGCTAACCTTTTGGTCGACCTTACAGTCTGGGAGGTAGTTACACACTGCTTCTGTTGAGCGGTTATATATGTGACTGTAACCTAGCACAGCTTCAGTGCAACTTAATCTAACTTTTTAGATCAGAATACTGCTAAACCAAGCTGTTCCTGTGGCTATCAGTGCTATCCACTCTACAATAATGTTTATTCAACCTCCTTTGGTCGTATCTGGGTAAGGGGGCAATTTGGCTGCAAGATAGCAGCCGTTGCATGAAGATACAGTGATTACAGGGACAGGAGGCTGTGTAAGGCTTTAGTCAGAGAATTTTGCTTTGGTTTAGGGCCTGCTGATGAAAGAGTAACAATTATCCTGACCACCTTGCAAATCTTGGCCAGCCATAGGGTTTCTAAATTTAAGCATTTACTGTAGTCCACAATGGCCAAGGCCAAGAGAAATGAGGATTGTGGTGAATAAACAATGAAAAGAAAAACAGAGTTATCAATAAAGGATATGGACCAGAGAAAATACTGATTATTTTTTTGATAGATGAGAGAGTAAAGTTGTCGTTTCAAGCTTCTTGTCCTATTTGTTGGTCTTTCCTTCATTTTAGCAAGTCGTCTTTTCTTTGTGAATTCATCCAACCTATCTCAATTTGCTAAGTGAATTAGCCCTCCAAAAGGGCCCTTTAACCACAGCCTATAGACAACCTGGGAACCATTGTAATACACACATGCTCTAGAAGTTAACAGTTTGAAAACTGTACTTTTTAATTGTAAAAATATAAAAAATTGTCAGTATCTCTTTAGTCCATGGGTTCTTCCAAAATCTTGATTGGCCAGCCTTACCTTTCTGTGTATGTCAACAAATGCATGTTGTCTGTGTGTTTATGGTAGTGCTGTTCAATAAGGCCTTCAGTGGCCTCGAGACAGTCATGACTCCTACATATTGCTGATTTTAAATGAAACAAATCAGATTTTGAAGAATCTACAGGAAAACTGACTTTAGCTGATGATGCAAATATCCAAAGATTGTTCCCACACACACAGGTACACACAAATATATAGAAGCCAAACTGCACATTGTGCCCTTTGGCCTTTCGTGGGTCGAGTCGGGCTGGGCAGCTCAGGGAACCAGGAAGACCGGCCAAGTCCATTATCTCACAATGAAGGGCTAATTATGGGGCCCGCAAGCCTCAAATCACACGGCAGCAGACTGCCTGTCTCTGTCCTCCGCTCACCCAACATCTTAATTGCTCTTTTATTCTCTCTCCGTTTTTACTGTGCCTCTCTCCCCGACTCACTCTGCTCCGCTCGCCTCAGCCATTTCCCACATAAAAGCGAGATGCTAATTGCCTGCTACGGAAAATATTGGGCCTGTGATTAGCCAGGCAGAAGGTTTGGCTGGCCTGTTGTGCTTTTTTTCCGTCTTTACGGGGAGCATAGTGCCAACACGCAGGGTGTAAAAATGGGAAACTGCTGTGTAAAATCATTTTTCTGTCATTCACATGCATGGCAGGACTGAAAGTGTGAGAAATGTCATTGTACTCTGGTGGCAATTTGTCAGGCTACAATGTTGGCAAAATGTTGATAGAAAATCAGCTTGAAGAAAATTACAGGGAAATTAGTTCAGCAGCTTTTAGGCAGAGTAAGAGGATTGTTATCATCATTATTGACTTTGTTATGGGAGTAATTATTTTGCCCCAAATAATTTAAATACGTAAACAGTTGACTTTTCACCCTGAGATGATAAAGAAGTCAAAACCACAAAGATTTATGTTTCGTCAATAACTGAATACTCAAACCAGAGTGGAACAATACTCCCTCCCCTGATCCTGTCTTATTATCTCTATCTGTAGGTAGTTTACTAATAACAGATACATAATTATCTAATTAGTCAACAAAGGTTTGTCCCAGTTGACACCATCTTGAGATGCACACACATATGGAAATGAGACCCAGCAGGGGAACTGGCTTCAACCTCAGCTTCAAATCAGTGCTCTGCCTGTTTTCTAAACAATACGTAAAAAGAACATTGACAGAGGGGTTACAGTGCACAGAACAAGATAACTCTTAATTAGAATGGACTATCTCAACAGTATGAAGTGTAAAACAGCCTATTGTTGGTGGAAAATCATACAGATAAAGCTGTTAGCCTTGAATCTTACCTGCAGTCTAAAGCCTGATTGAAGTGCCCATTTTACTTGGACTTAGTAACGGGGCAGACAACAAGATTTACTTAAATGCGGTACTTAAGCAATGTCTATTCTTTCAAATTATTTCTAAAGTAACAGTTCCTTTTTTCTAGACTAAAATCTGAGATATGGAAATAGTGCTTTATACTCCACTGCATTTTTACAAGTGTCCTAGTTACTTGAAATTACATCAATTTTCTTTTCCAGCATCACATCTGTGAGAGCATAAACTGTATCTACTTATCTCTGCAGTGTTGCTGTACCTGTACTACCTTAGGGGTCTCTACAGCACTGAGAATAAGATGCCCATGCTACTGAGAAAAAGCTCAATTTGAGAGGTTTCAGTGATGGATACAACAAAAAGGAGGATGATGCTCAACCTGAGGACCCATGGGCTTATCCTAGACATATACTGCATGTATTACAACAGTGTGGCTTTGCAATAAAAGAGTGCAGGTATAACTGGCCTGCCTGCAGTCTAGACCGGTCCTCCACTAAAAGTATGTGGCACATTATGAAACAGATAATGGAGACCCTGGACTGTTGAACAACTGAAGTCTAACACAAAGCACAATGGGAAATAATTCCATAAACAAAGCTTCACCATTTCATGTAAGCTTGAATTGTTGAACTTTTATATGTTAATAAACATGTCTGTCTCTGTCAGTGAATATTTATAAAAAAATGCATGAAGTTTATTAATTTTAAGAACAAGTATCTTGAAGCACTCAATTGAATTGGATTGAAAAGGATTTGCAAATCATTGTACTCTGTTTTTATTGACATTTTATAAAATTGCCCAACTACTTTGGAAATAGGGTTTGTGAAAAACAAACCCAGAAAAACGTTTGCCTATGTAAGAGTTTGTGTCTACCTGTTGATCTTTGGTGGATCTTTCTTTAGTCTTTATGCTGCAGAAAGGACATCATGACCATACAGTGCTTACTTCCACATTGAGTCTCCTTATATTCTGGAGCCTGTGGTAACTGAGCTGTAAATAAGATTAAACAGTGGTGTCTGTCTGTCCATCTCTGCATGTGGCAACTAAAAAAGTTCTCACTTGATTTTTATGACATTTTCACTGCATACTGGTCATGCAGCAACATTTTTTTGTTTGAAACAAACAAAAAAAAATATGTGTATGTATGTGTATACACATATGTGTGTGTGCTTGTATATGTATATATATGTATATATATCTATGTTTGCATATATATATATCTATGCATAAATATAATTTTTGATGTATGTATGCATGTTAAAATATGCACGAAAAACACTTCAAAATGTTTATCGTCTTCTCCTATGTTTGAGTAGAGGTAGATTATATACAGAAATGAAGTATTATATAAGGGAAATGTTACGCTGTGACTGTATATGAAAAGTATAAATATGTAAAAGTTAAAATATCACTGTAGGAGGTGTGGATAAAAGGGGTAGGATTAAATAAGTTTAACTTCTTCCTACTCCTTTTCAAGCATGTAGATCTGTAACACATGCAGGTTGTTGCTGCAGTCGTTTTCTTTTAATTTTAGTATGCATGTGTTTGTTTATGGTGATGACCTATTTTCCGTTTTCTTTTGCATGTTCGAAATAAAATTAATCAATTCATTCATTCATGGTTCGGGGAGAACTGATATTACATTTTGGTGTTTATCCTAAGTCACGTGTCGTTTCTGGAGTTTTTTTTAGGGTTTTGTTTAAACTGTGTGATAGGGTAGTTTTCCACAAGTTCGATCAAAACATTGCTAACAATATAAGAAATGACTTGAAAAGGACGTTCGGTTCAGTACAGTGCTGTATTCAGACAAGTACAGTAAGTTTACGTTAGCCGCTGCACATGGCTCTTTAATATTCACGGGGGTACTCGTCTATGATTGCTGTGGTTACGGCAGGCTTTTTAATATTCATGAGGAAAGTGGTCTGTGATTCGAGCTCTTGCGATCATGTACATATCATGTGTATGTGACGTCTCAGGGCAAGCCAATCAGAAGACGAATTTCAAATATCTTCCGTCACCACAGGAGCTTGTGTAGGAATTGTGCATAATGGCTACTGCTAGCGACCAACTGGAGCTGCGAGACCCTCCCTGTGTTGTTCTCATACTGTACAGAAAATGTACCGAACTGTGACCCCAAAACTGAGGTACATACCGAACCGTCATTTTTGTGTACCGTTACACCCCTGGTCATCACTGTGATGTAAAAAAAAGCCATTGCTAAGCCTTTAAGTTGTAGTGTGTAGAAAATGGCATTTTAGCAACATCTAGCGTTCAGATTTTGGAATGAGCCCATTTGTGACTTCACGAAACGACGAGAGTCGGTGAAGACCAAAAAGGAATGTGAACAGGGCATCGTTTGCAACAGTTACAAGGTGAAGGTTTTTTCACTCATACTATTTTAATAGATTATCGGTCAGTTAAGATGTAACATGCCATTCAGGTAAATTTCAGGACCGGCAGACAGACTTGTATGCAAAAGTCGCGTTTCGCTCTTTTTGTCCCTAAAACCCACTTGTAGACAACATGGCTGATTGTTATGTCAGCCTACATGAACGCAGCCAGCGGTATTCTAAACTTTTTAAGCTTTTTTTAACTAAATAAAAGTAAAACAAACGTTTTATGGGGATAATTGTACTCCTATTTTGACAGACTTTACGTACAAATAGAAACATTATATCCTATATTTACCAATTCTGTTTGGCAAAATGCTGCCAAATTCTACACACTGCACCTTTAATTGAGCTTCATTTAGAAAAACTGATTTAGAAAAGCTAAAATGCAAGATTACGTAGTGATTTTCATTTCTTTCTTGTAAATTTACAACTTTAGTCAAATAATGAACAGATTCGTTAAAATTGTCTTATTTTTAAGAGAGGCCCTCACACTCATTCATAAAAACCAAAGATCTTTAAACGTGATGGAGTTTTTATGCAGTTTTTCAAACCTTTTTCTTTTTAAATTCTCTGAGATTAAGCAGGTGCAACCTTTCCCCCCGGAGTCTGTTTATCAGCCTTTTTGGTAATCTTCAGCCATTTTCCACACACATCAGATGTTAGCTGGTTATTTCAGTAACTCCTCTCCTTTCTCAGTCACCTGCCTTTTGACCTTCGCCTTGTCCGGTGTACCAACCCGCTTTTTGAGCAGCTTGGCGGATATTGAAATGCTCTTTCAGACGTTTTCTCTTTGTCTAGGACTGAGGAAAAGATGGAGAGGGTAGGGAGGCCCGTTTACCAGACGATGGGAGAGTGGGAGTTTTTTTGGTTTTTCTACCAACAGTGATCTGTAGTAGTGGTGGTGCTGCTGGAAGGGGGAGTTTCAGGGGGCTGGGAGGGATGCAGGTCGGCTGTTCAAAGGCTGGCTTTTAGCATTGTTGGTCAGTTGGGGATTAGAGTCCTCTGTGCAGCAGAATAGCCCCTCTAATTAAAAAGGATAAGAAGGCAGAAAAATAGCGAGAGGCACGGGAGGAAGCAAAGAGAGAGGGAGGAGAGGGGAGAGCAAATTTGCAGAGAAAAGAAAAGAAAAGAAAAACTGTTTTCAGTGTCACTCCTGCAGTTGGGCCCGTCAATGCAGACTGGATTAACTTTACACTCCTCCTCCCTTTTTCCCTCCGTCAGCCTCCCTAAATCTATCCCTGTCAGTCTTTCCATCTCACAGTTTCAAGCTTTGTTTTCCACATGCACCATGCTCTCCTACAAGTACAGTTATGGAGAGTTTTAAGTATTTAGGAGCTTGAAAAAGCAGCTAAATCTAAGAAAATAAGAGTGTCACCTCCAAATACGAGCTTAGAGGATTGCAAACTTACGTATGAATACAAAAGAAGAAGGCAAATACAGTCTGTTTTTGTTATGCTGCAAGGAGGGAATTTGTGTGTGTGTGTGTGCTGCTAAGTATATGCCGTCATCAGAATGTGAATAGAGTTGCTGTGTGTTGTGCTCCAGATGTCGGCTGTCAGTAGGTGGGCTGTTTGCCGTGGGGATGCCAGGTTGTGTTTTTGTTTGGCCCTCCTCTCTCCCGCCTGCCTCCCTCCCCTTACCCGATAGGGGGTCCATGGGTCCCTGGGGCCGGTCCCTGCTGACCAGTACCCAGGTATGAGTCCTCTCAGTTTGGCTAACACTAGCTGAAGGCCACAGGAGGTTAACGAGGAACCAGCAGGGACAAGACATTCAATCCTCCCCTGGGCCAAACATGAGTGGTGGAGGTATCCCGGGGAAGAGTAGTTAAGATACATGGAAGCCAAACACTGCCTATAAAGAGGGATTAGATGGTTATATTACTGCAGGTGTCATGGAAAATCACAAAACGTATGACGGCAATGATAAGACATGAAGTTCTGATGATACAGGAACTTCCTATGACAACTGTACAACATGTTTTTGTCTATTTCAGTACTCTTCAAATGACAAAAAGTGTTGGCCATGTGGCAATGAGAATGATTTTAATGGCGCCCATTAATCCATCTCTGGATCAGTCAGACAGACAGACTGATAGTAAATGGACTTGAGTTTGTGTAGCACTTTTCTAGTGTCCTTGACCACTCAAAGCAGCTTTACACCTCAGGTGGCATCTACCGAATAAACCCATTCACTCTCACATTTGCTCACTGGTGGTTGGAGTTTCTATGTCAGTTGTTCATCAACTAACACAGCCATGCATGTTCATGCTCATTACACGCCACTAAAGCAGCAGTAGGAGCATCTTGAGTTTAAGTGTTTTGCCCAAGAACACATCACCATGTGACAAGACAGCTGGAGCTGGGCCCCAACCTGCAACCTCCTCATACTGATCATGCACACTATCAGACTGAAGCATCAACGCCCTGTGGATGAATGGACAGACAGATCAATGGAGTTTCATTTCATGAGATAAAGTCTGTTGTTTATCAAGAACTTCGCACACTTAGCAGATGCAATATGTAATCTTTGACTTTCTGAAGATAAATTTAGGCTCTAGAAATAAAAAATGTTTACAACAGTTTTAAACCAACACTATGTAGCTTTTCAAACATATTATAATCCTTCGATATTCATTGTGATGGTCCACCACTTTACAATGAGTTCAATGAAACCTCTGTCGTGGTCTGTATCCCTTTAACTGGCGCTATGTAACCTCGAGGTGGATGGTAGGAACCCTGCCACACTAAAAAACTACACGTTTGGACTGCTTTACGGCATACGTCACTTCCCCCGATTCCCGATACGTTTACAACACGGAAGTCTCAGCAAAAGCCAATCGCGGAGCTCTAACCATGGCGGAGGCACCAACGTTAGGAAAAGAAAAGTTTTGTCAGAGGATACAAAACAAAGAAAGCGAGAGAAAAACAAGCTGAATGCTCGGACCAGAATAAACATCGGTTCGGCATTCACTCGCAGGCGTGAAATAAAAGATGAGGAGGGATGTCCGACTTATCAGGTATGTTAGCGGCTAATTTATGACGAAGTTCCTCAAAAAACTTGACAGGAAAAAAGTACAGCACAACAAATCCAGAACGTACCAGTATGTAGTTTTGTTCAAACCTATTTCAAGTGTGTGATATCACCAGCTCGTCGTTGTCTTTACTTTTATTTACTTTATCGCTTCAACAGGACGGGGGCGACTTCACGGTAATAAAACCAAGTTGAACTTAGCGATTTTTAACATCGTCATTTAGTCAAAAATAAATACATTACCTCGTCGCTATCCATCCTGCAAACAGCCGCCGAAGACAGAATACTTTTAGCGAAGTCCTGGCTTCTGTGATTCGCCTACAAAACAAATGCACGCGACCGGCAGATCTGCATCCTTATGACAGTATGCGCGCGCTAAAGCTCATGGGTAGTTGAGTTCTCGCTCCGGTCAAGCGGAGATCTTCCATAGTGCTGCTTTAACTTCAAAATTCAGATTTTTTTTGAAGCGACATGCAATGTTATAATCTATGAGCGCTAATTTGTTACTTGAAAATGATCACATTCTTTTGTTAAGAGCGGATAAAACTACACAGCAGTTATCTTCACTAATAAAGTAATATGAAGTTATTTTATCAGCAAAGACTCTCTTAATCTCTCCTTTGACTGTTATAAACTGCAAATACATAAAAGAATTTCAATTAAGGTAAGCTGTTGTATTTTATGAGGTTAACGTGTAATTAATATGAACTCTCCTCAAGTAGATTTAAACGTAACTATTAAGACGTTATTTAAAGTCATCAAATTTCCTCTCTGGCTCAAGAATACATTTGATTTGGGTGGTCACCCTCTGCCTGTAAATGTTACATCTTGAGCATGTTGTCAATAGTTTTCTTTAAATCTGATCCAACTGAAGTGATCATTGGTGATAGTTATCTGACCTCATGTTTATTTCGCATTGAATTTGATACTCTAACGGCCCTTTTCCATTAGCCCTACTCTACTCTACTCACCTTGTGCTGCTTTTCCATTAGCCCCAGTCACCTGCCCAACCGGATGCAGTGTCGCTGAGTGGCTCTGCGGTGACGTCATTTTGAGCGCGTCACAACAATCTGTGGCTTTTTGTCACAAATTGAGTATAAAAGGAAAGCAGAAGAAGGCTGCAGGTGGTAAGAAGAAATACCCCTTGAGAAGCACAGGAGAGTTTTGGAAGCTATACAGCAGAATGAAGCCGAGGACGAGAGCAATCGAGCTGCAAAGAAAAGACACATGAGGGTAAGCTTATGGTAGCTACCGCTAGCATGCTAGGTCGTTGCGCTCATGACTCATCGATGACGACATTGTCTGACCAATCAGTAGCCGGCAGTTGGTGATGTCATCTTCAATGATTGACTCAGCTCACTTGGAACCAGAGCAGAGTAGGTACTAAAACTAGCTTGTTTTAGGAGGTATCAGGCTAGTGGAAACACGCTGCAAATGGAGTAGGGCCGAGTAGGGCCAAGGCATGCTAGTGGAAAAAGGCCATAAGCCTGTCTGTGCAGCAGATCTATTTCACTGATGAATCTTTTTTGAGACAATTGAGATTTTAAAAAAGAAAACCTGTATTATTACACTTCATCACAATTCTACCAAAATAAAAGCAGTCAGCCACTTAACTCTGTTAGTTTTGGTGACATTTGTAAACAAAATCAAGTACACATTGCTCATGTAAAATGAGTGTTCTCAAACTAATAGAAAAAAAACCACTTTTAATTCCCTAAACCATAAAGAGAAAACTGACTGACTGCTGACCAACAACAATGTGCACAAGTCAAACAACACTACTCTTGGAAATAAGGGTCCCTGTGTTTGAATTATAGATTCCATCATGTTTATGATGTGACAATATGGTTTATTGATCACTGCAGCAACCCAGTGACCCAGCCTTTGAGGTGCTTGGACTACACCCAACACTTTGAAAAGAAAACTGCCTTAAACACCTGTTGCGTGAAGCTCAGACAGACTCGTCTGATTATACCGCCGCTCAATATTCTTGAACGCCCGCTTTAGCTTGTAGTGGAATCATCAATTTATGTATTACTTCCTCCACCAAACCTATCAATAAATCTATCAGTGTGAGTGTGCAGATGGTAAAAATCAAGCAACAAAAAGAGGAGTGTGTTTGCGTGTGTGTGACAGATGGGGTTGGCTGGGTGGGCCTGGACATTGATTTGACCTTGAGACGGACGTCTGAACTCACATGATGCAAAAACAGAAGATCAAATGAAAACACCAACATAAAGATGACTGATTAAAATGAAAAACTTATAGCCAAGAGGTTAAAAATCCTCAAGTGATTTATAGTTGTCCTAAAGTGATGAATAGAGAAGGATGTTTTCTCCGTCTGGCTTCAGCAGGAAGTTATGGACATATTATTCTTAGTATCATCATCACTGTCATATGCAGAACTGGCTTTATTGTTACATATGATGACTCTATATTGTTTAGGACAAGCATACTTTTACTCCACATTTCAGAGACAAAGACTGCACTGTTTACATCACTGTTTACATCACTGTTTTTATATTTGTTCTGATACTTAAAATCAGTCGTTAAATCTCCTTTTACTGTCTAAAACCTGGAAGTTAATAAACAGCATTTGTGTGGTTTGTTTTTATGGTCTTGCCGTATATCTGCCATGTCATGTGTCTTTCTGGAAGTGCAAAGAATGAGAAGCTCACTCAATGCCTCCTTAAAAGGACTTTAACAAACTCTAAAGGGATGATATTGTTTTTTTTGTTTGTTTTTGTTCAACTTAACCCTGTAAGGTCCAAGACCGTAGATTATAGTCAGAAAATTCAAATTTTTTGGAGATTACATTTTTATTTCACTTTCTGCTAAAATCCTAAAGAAATCAAAATGTCCATAAAATTCAACATATAGATTTTTCGTATCTCTTTTGATACATTAGGTGTTTTTGGCAACTGATAATCTATTTGAGGACATTTTTATCATTGATCTGGTTGTATTCAGATGGGTTTTTTTGTAATTTGTTGATCATATTGAGTAGATAGAGGCATTATAAAAGTATGTATCCAATATAATACAATTGGCGTTATAGGGTTAATTCAAATCCTGGCCTAAAAGACACCTGAGGCAAGATGTAAACAGTCAAACACACCAGGACACGGGACCTCAAACCTCACATATTTGATTTTGATGGCTGTTCGAGTATTTTTAAAATCCCTCACATTCAATTTGAAACAAACTGAGACCCCCTGATCCTCCTGTTTTCCCAGATACTGTGAGAGAGCCCCAGCCACTTCAAGGCTCTCTGCCCCACGCGGACCCAGTCTGTTCTGGTCTAGTCTGTGGAGTGTGGTTAGTACAGCGCTGATAGTGCCACATTTTTTTAGTGGCTTGCATTCTGTCTAGAGTCTAAACTCTGCGTTGGGCTTACCATTCAGCGCGAATGGGCTTAAATTACTCAAACTGTTAGGACTGCTTGGGTTGGATGGGTGGGTGGGGGACAAGTGAGAGGAGAGAAGGAGGGAAAAGTTCTGATGCCACATACTTTTTGTCTTGTGCATAGAAGTACTCTATCACTCAGGGGAAAACACTACAGGTAATAAAAATTCAAACATGCATGATGTGGGCTCTTAAACTAGGAGAGCACTGAACAAGCTCATACACAAGTCTAATTGCCATTTATCATCATGAAAATAAAGTTAAACTTTGGTCTCTAAAATAATTTTAAGGTTCTCAAACTAACAAAAATACAAAACGTGTATGTTTATTTTTGTTACCTCAAAAACTGGCTATTGTGCAATTAAATGTCTGAGAGTTTTCTCATTTTACCATCATCACTTTACTCTCTCAGTATGAATCCACTTACGGTATATATAGTCCGTGCACATACTTTATTGTTGTACTTCATTCATTTATTCACTTGTTTGCCCTCTTTCTCCTCTACATGTTTATTTCACAATAGGGGTGGGTGATATGGCAAAAATTTCATATCACAATATTTTAAAAATAAAATCACGATCACGATTTTATCACGATTCTTTTTTAAGTTGATTTTTCTAGACTAATTTGCATGTTTGACCATTTTTTCCCTATGTTTAACATATAAATATGTAAAACCCTAAAAGAAAAAAAGACAATTAAAGCCAAAGAAACTTTCTGAACAGGTTTTAATTTAAATAGTGCAGTTTTTCTAAAAATGTGCAATAAATGTAAACATAAAATGTTATGAACAACAATATCAACATTATCTCTTAAAGTGCAACAATTTAGAACAAATGTTATCGAACTGCAAGATCTATCATCTGAGTGAACAAAACAGCTGCTTTAGAACAGATTTTTGTTCAGACATCTTCAAGCTTTTATCTCCTTTTCTCTTTCCACCATGGCTTCACGCTACATAACCAAACAGGAGATCCCACCATGCACTGAGCGTAATGTGCAACGATTGGCTAGTCGGCTGCGCGTCAAAGTCTCTGAGACGATCTGACGATCTTTCTGCTTTATGAGATCATCCCCACGTTATAATCCTTAATGATTTAATATCGTCATATCGCACACCCCTATTTCACAATAAGCACAAACCTTTGCTCCCATTTTTTTTTCTTAAAACAGTACTATTGGTCACCCTAAATAATGGTGAGAGGGTTTTTAAAACTTTTAACCAAATCAAAGGACAAAATAAATTGTTACCAAGACAAAAAGTATTTATGTATAAAAGCTGTTGAGGCGTATTTTATGGAGTATACGTCTTTTAAAATACTTAAACATTAAAAAATGTGTCCCTGTACAAAAAAAGGTGTCCATTACAGTTGTCACTATACATTATATATCCATAAGGCAACACGAAAAACTGTACAAGTATAAACAAGATGTAAATGAAAAGTCCATCTATCATCACCCCTGCTTTTCCCTTTTGGGGTCCTGAGGGCTGGAGCGTCCCACAGCTGACACTGGGCGAGAGGCACGGTGCACCCTGACCTGGTCACCATCAAATCACAGGGCCACACGGAGAGACAGACAACCATTCACACACACCTGCAGGCAAACAACAGTCAAGAATTCAAATTGCTAAGCTATTTCATTGATTCTAAAATCTGTTCACTCCTCATGATTTTTGCCATAATCACACGAACCAGTGGTACCCTGAGCAAACAAAAGGCACCAGGAGGAGGAGGAGGAGGAGGAGGAGGAGGCAGCCCATCAGTCTTCATCCTGCCAGCCTGTATTATCAAACACACGGTGACACACAGCGTTACATCTCAGTCCCACGATTCTTAGCCTTCAATTCGTCTCCCTGCAGCAGCAGCGGCGGCGGCAGGAGAAAAGCGTGACTCCTTCAATCTGCCCGCAGACAGGAGGAGGGCAGATTGCCACAGACATTAACAAGAGACTTCACCTTTTTACAACCGGCAGCCTGTTTAGCTCAAATGCTCCCCCGGGCTGTCAGATATTTTCCGATGAATTATAAATCAGAGCTGGAGATGAAAGCGCCCTGTGGGAGCCAAGAACAACAAGAGAGCAGATCTTTAAGACTGTTTGTTTTAGAAAATCTCTGAGGGAAATTTCACTTATGCTAAACAAGTCCTTTAGGCTAATGATGACCAAAATTAAATCCATATAATCACAGTTTTTAACCAAAGACATCTGTGTGATTGATTATTTGTAATATGTGGTCTATTATCTCCTTCAAAAAGCAGATGTTTTTCTTTTTTTCATTTAACCCCAAATCACAGATTGACTGAAAATGTACAGGAGGAGTCAAGAAATAACAAAGAAACAATAAATATCTGAATTTGCAGTAAGTCCAGGACTGGACACATAAATAGCCAAAAGAAGGTGGTGTTACTATTATATTTTTGGTTTAGAAATAGATATATTTAGATCTGTTCACATAGTATTTACATTAATGTCAACAAGGTGCAGGTGATCTATTATAATAAACTTTAGAAAATCTAGTAACAATTGTCTAGAGCTGCAGAGCTGGGCTGCCAAAACAAACAGGCAAAGACAGCATAAAAAATAAAATATACCAGCCAACATTGTTTTACATGTGAATAAAGCCAGATTTAGAGGACTGAAGTCAGAACTCTGAGGATAAGTTACTAAAAAAGTCAGGGTCCTGAGACACAGAAAAAGTCTGAATTCTGAGTTTAACCTCAGAACTTTGCAAGTTTAGTCAGAATCCTGCTAACTATCAGAATTTTGAGTTTAAATCAGATTAACAAAAAAAATTGTGTCAGTTTTGGTGGTCTGAAACCGTCCGAAATTAAGACTAATGTCTAATTTTATAGTATTAAACTTAGATAAGAATTCTAAAAAAAAAGGCCAGAACTATAAGATTGATGTCAGAAGTCTGAAAAATCTGGAAATTATGAAATTTAAGTCAGATTTCTTAAAACAGCCTGAAAGAATAAAGTCATTATTAAGAGGGTAAACTGTACGATTAAAGCTCAGATTAAAGCTGAAATCCTCAAAAAATCAAATTTTAAAATGCTTTAGTCAGAAAAAATAGCAAATGAGTAAAATGAAGAAAAAACGAGTTCTGATACTAAACAAAAAAAAAAAAATAATAAAAGTAAGATTTTTGAAAAACAAGTCAGAATTAGAAGAGATTAATCAGAATTCTGGGGTTTTAATGGGATTTCTGGGTTATGTCAGAATTTTGAGAATAAACCTGGTAGACATTCTCCAGTAAAAAAAAAAAAAAAAAACAGGATTCTGAGTTCTAAAAAAACAGTTTAAGATGAATTTAAAATCATTACTTAGCAACAAGCCAGGTGGGCAAATGCCACAGATTTAAGGTAGAATTCTGAGATTGGGGTTTAAGTCGGAGTGCTGGCTGTACAGAATGTCAGGATTATAAAACTAAGATGAGCTTTTTTTGGACTACTCGTCAGAAAACCACTGTTTATCTTAAAACTAGGCGACTAATGAGACTGAAGTCAGGTTGATATCCAAGAAAAATGCTTTGCATGTGGGGGGAGTGCTGCGCTGGGTCAAAGCGTGTGAAAACAGAAATGCAGATTTCTTTGCAGACAGTGAAAAACGCATTGACCTGACCCATGCCTGCTATGATAAAGGATTTTTCACCACACTGGGGTGCCTCAAATTTTTTATAAATGTCAGGTTGCAAGAAAGGCCTCTTGATTAAAGTCACATTTAAATAATAGACTATGGACTTTAATATCAACATCACTACTTTTGTCAGAGATGTGACTTTTCTTAGAATTTTCAGGTTAACAACAGAATTCAGAGAAATTCAGTCGACTGTGAGATTTAAAATACAGAATCATGGTGGAAGAATTGATTTTCTGATATTCAAGCCTGAGTTCCTGTTCTAAAATTAATGTCAGTATTTCATTTTTTAACATATTCTCAAGAAATTTGAGGGAACAGTAATAATTTTCTTGTAATTGATTTTCGAGGTCTACCTTTTCTAATGGAAGTAAAAAAGTAAACATTTTATTTCAGTCTCTCCTAACCCTGACAAATCTCTGTTTAGATTCAGTGTTTGACCAGAAATCAAAACTTTGACAATCAAGCCCAACAGAAAAATAGAATGCCACCTTTATTTGTCTCAATGATGGGTAAAATTTACTAACAAGTTGAAAAGGTGACAAAATTATCTTACTGAAATGAAACGCCATTAAACAAGACCTCTAAAAACATGATCCTAAGTAGTCGCTGATTGATTTTATTGTTCTCAGCAGACTCACAGCCTGTTCAAACAGTCAGACTCTTAACAACCCCTAAAACCTGCTGCTTATGGGGCGCACAATTCAAATCTAGTCTCCTTTTAATATAAAACCAGTTTGAAAAAAGTGTTTTACTGGGTTTTGAAACTTAAAATCAGGTCCTGCAGAGGTAGAAAAAGCTGTATTTAGAATCTGCATTTTTCAAGTGGTTCAACGAAGACATAAATGCAAGTTTCTTGGTTTTCTTTGTTTTTTTAATATGCTTTTTTTCTCCTTTGCTCAAGACAGAAATAAGAAAATAGTAGAGGGGGGCTTTACGAGCCATCCTCTCCCCCTCCCTTAAATCTCTTTTACAGGGTTACACAGACTCAAACCGTGACAGATCCCCAAGAAGTTATTTTCACTTCTCGACATCAAAAACACTGCTTCACTTTTGCTTGCTCAGCTTATTGCCTCCACAATTAAATGGAATGCGAGCAACAGCTTACATTTTCCAGCTTTTGTGATAAATGTGAGATTTATTAATCCTCTATGTCATTAAATCTTAAATGGTCTGGACTCAGGACCCACCATCACTTCTATAATATTACATTTAAACATAATAATAAAAATAAATTTGAGAATCCTTATCACCATTCAGAAATTTAGAATTTTTTTCACTATTTCCTCAGATAACATGTGAATGTTGTTTTTAAGACACATTGAGAAATTATAGCATTGTGGTGTGAAAACAGCTGTGATATCCCCTCATTATAATAATCACCACGTTGCAGAATTAGCAATAAAATGCCCAGCAAACAATAAAAAAGTTAGCTCACCAAAATAAAAAACATTAACATGGTTATAAAGTTTAAGCACAAAGAATATTTGTTTCAATCAAGTTTCACAGAGGATGTAAAATCTGTTCAACAATCCTGATTTCAACATAAGTTAAAATAAACATCGAGCTGCCCTAGCTTAAGTTGATTTTGCAAGAAACGCTCACAGCTCTCTTGCCTTTACTACAATAAAATACGCACATATTTAGGGGAAAGTTGGGTCCTAAGGCTACCTTACTTTAATTTCTACAAAGTTACAGCACTGTAAAACCTGAAAAAGCTCATCCGGACCACTGTCATTACTCCAACTTTTAGAACTGCTTCAAAACTGGATCAAATGACCTCTGAGCTTCATAAATAGAATAAATGTATTTTTGACTTAAATATGTGACTTTGTTAGACATTTAAGCGCAACAGGACAGAGGTGGTTTCTTTAAACCAGCAGCCCAGGCTGAAAAGAAGATGAGGCCCTTTATCATTGAGCTGAAAGCAATCATAACAAATAAACTAAAAAATCTAAGCATTTCTTTTTAGGTGAAAAAGCCAAAGTACTACAGGACATGTCCAGGTTGGAAAAATATACAAAAAAAAATCAACAGCACAGGTCAGAGCATCCTGTCTCACACTCAGCACATCCTCATATCTGAACATGTCTCAGGCCACATGTGTGATGTAAAAATAATAACTTATGCTCACTGGTGTGACATCCATTCATCACAGACATTTTCACACACAGACAAATCAACCGATTTGTTGTCTCAGTGTTTCTAAAATCCACCGAAGTAAAATGTGCTTGATCTGCTTGAGACTGCTCAGTAGAAGTTAAAATCATCACTGCAGTTATTTCCACTGATCCTGACTCAGTGATTATTGAACATATACTCAGATATTTTACATCTGTAACTCATCCATCTACTGGCCTTAAATCATTAACTTATAACACTTTGAAAAACAAGAAAAAAAGCAGAAATAAAGTCATCTTACAGTAATACCACAATGAAATTATGACTGAAAGTCTTCCGTCAAGGCATTTCAAACATTTTCCTACAAATGTTTGAAACATGTGTAAAATTGCCCAATCCCCCACTGTTAACGAATCCTTGACAGTATTTCTGGAACCACATCTGGATTCAGATCACCACCAAAATCAATTCATTTCTCCCTTGCACCATGGCCGACACCCCCTTAAAAATGTCATCATAATCTGTAGCAAGCTTTTTGAGTCATTAGCAAAAATATGGAAAATGCCCTATCTCCAGGATCCACGTCCAGATCTGGATCATCATCCAAATAGAATAACTTCTTCCTTGGGTGTATCATTCCCCAAATACCACAACTAAAATCAGTTCAGACCTTTTTAGTCATCCTGTTCAAACAAATGCCAGTTTGTGAGGAGGAGGTATAAGAATATACAACAAACACTCAATTATTTTCCACAAATGGCTGAAGGAGTGCAGTACTGCATGTAGCATGAAAACTGAAATCTCAACCACATCCTTCAGGTTGTGGAAAAGCAACATTGAAGCTGAAACTCAGTTGATTGCCCAGCCCTACTCTCGGACTACTCTACTCTAATTTATTTAATCATTGAAAAATGTTTCAGTGTCGTACCCCATATTTAACAGCAGTATTACCAATCATATCTTAAGGCCCCCCTGAAGCATGAGGCCCGGTGCATGCCGTCCTCTGCCTGGAGGTGAAATGGTCCTTAATCGGGTTTTTTCGGGCTGATGTTGCCTCCTCGAGGCCACTCACTCTCCTCCAGCTGCTGCATCCTCTCACACCTCTGCACATCACATCTTCTCTCTCATTTCCATTGGCTGCGAAAATCCCTCTCTCTCCCTCTCTGCCTCTCTCTGTGTATTTATTGAGCATCTCTCTGAATTAATCGCATCCAACGAGCTCACTGGTAGGAAATATTGACGAGGATAGAGGAGCACCAGAGGAAGACATTTTTAAATAAAACAAACAAGGTAAGTAATTTTACTTCCTCTGAGGGGGTCTGTGTGATTAAAACTGTCGAGGGGACTGTAGTTTATTTGACAGGCTGCTCTGAAAACTACGAGGTCCGCGTGCGCCGGGCACGCACTCAGCCTGTACAGGAGGTAATTGGGGAGGCGGTGCTTTCAAAGGAAACTTTTCAGGCTCGCGCTGCTGCAGTGACAGGGGCATTCAGGCGATAAAACAGACCACAACCTCGAATAACACACCACTGAGATTGATGTTTGACTACACACTGTTTTATATCAATGTGCTGAACTCGTCAGAGGAGAGAATAGAGGAAGAAACATCTAAAGTAGGGCTGTCTCGAAGACTAAATAATAATAATTAAAAAAAAAACTGACACTTGCCAGAAAAGTGCGGAAGTAAACTAGCTAAGCTAGCCCCAACAAATATTTATTTTTACCCTCCATTTTAAAGTACTGAAAATATGAATAGTCATTTTTGTATGCTAAAAAATAAACACCAGGTATTTCCATGATTTAAAAAAGTCCGTTTTCGGTATTTGGTCTCAAATACAGGCCAAATATTTTTTTAAATCTTTATTTGGGAAAAAATAAACTCCACGCATTTCTGTCATTAAAAACGCTAAAATGATTGAAAATAATTCACAAAAATTGCAGATAAATTTCACTGGATGTGACGCCCTATACAATATTTGTCCAGTGTAATAATAGGCCTAATAGTTTTAATTGTTGATGTATGTGTCAGTTTGGGAAAGTGAGTATCAGGGCTGGTGGGTCTGGGTTTGTGGGGAGGGAGGGGGGGTCCAGTTGAGGGGTGTTGAGGGGGGTCTGGTTGTCTGGCAGTCAGCTGGTCTGATAAATACAATGCCAGGCTTTGTTTTATTTTCCTGACGCAGAAAATCGCGGAGGCCTGAACGCGGTGGAGTCGGAGGCTGGCGTCCTGTAATCAGGCCAGCGCGTGCCGTCCGGATTATCTCGTTAATTTATTACAGAAAAAAAATCCCTTGTAGCCGATAATAATTAATGGCAGCATGGGAGGTTTCGTATTATTACTATTGAACGGATGTGGAGCGACCGGTATGCTCGTGGGTGAAAAAAGTGACAGATTGAGTATCGAGGAGTGGCCGTTATTGGCTGTATTAGAGGCCGAGAGAGGGGAGCACCCCGGGGTCCTGGGAACTTTATATGCTACAGGTAGGTGTGAGTGGAGACGTTAAGGGAGGCCTCAGACTGCAGCATATGGGATATACACTAATTAGCTATTATTTTAAAATGTAAACAATATAGGAGCTGATACATGATGGCTCTTTAATCTGATTTTTAATTATTTTAATTGGCTTACACAAAACTCACGGTTAATGTTCTGGAAAAAAACTATAAAAGTACTTTTATAGTTATATTATTTAAAGTAACATTTCTAATGGTCAACTTTTTTAAATTTACCTTCTAAAAATGGTCTTTTAATGCGAATCAGCTCCGTCTTTAATTTTATTCTGTAGCCCACGATCACAAAGCGCTTCTAGTTGTGAGTTGTTCTTTAATGAATTTCTGAGAGGTGACCCTGATTATAATGAAAAGTATCAGCAAAAAACTGCATCAAATTTAAGGGACTTGAAAATAAATTTCATTTTTGTTTCTTGATTCCTAAAAAAGAAGAGATTAATTCATCGACAGCCCACTGAAGACAACTGGAACATAACGTCTGGTATTATTCAATAAGGTTAACTTTTGGATTTTTAATTCGTCGATATTATTGAGGCACTTTTTGGTTTACAGCTTTAAATCACGTTTCATTTAAGCTTCACCTGTTAAACCCTCAGACAAGTCCTTTCATTCCTACATTATTAAAATATTAAATGATGAGACTAGAATGAAAGTCCTCCTGTTCAACTCAATTTCCCCACTACTTACAGATAAGTGTAGTGGTCCATCTCCTTGTTTGTTTGGATTAGATGAAGCGTTTTCCTCTAATCAACACTTCTCGATAGTCTCACCTTCAAAATCTAATTACCGGGAACGATTCATTAGGAGAGGAGAGGAGGGGGGAAACACCCTGAGCAGTGTTAGTAAAAAAAAATCCAAACTCAGTTTGGGGAAAGCCTCCATGTTTCCAATTATTTGCTAAAGTTGTCCTTCTTATTTTAATGCGGTTACATTTGAATGTACAAGAGTTTTAGTGGAAACAAACAAAAGCCTGGAGTTACAGAATTGAAGATGCTGGGTTGTCTGTGAATGCGCGCTCAGTTTGCAGTATTGGCCTCTTTGTTTGCGCCCAAAACTCTTTTGTTATCAGCATTACTTATCGGTCAACGGTGGGCTTTGTTTCTGCAAATGGCCCCCCAATCAGCTGTCTATTTAGCTTCGCCTAACCTGTGGGTATATGCTAATTGAGAGCCCGGTTGGGGCCCAAGAGTGTGCGCATTTTAACGACAATGTTTTGTTTTGGTGCAGCTAGGAGAGGAGTGTGTTTGGGGAGGGGGTGGGTGGGTGACTGTGCTGAGGGGGCGGGGTTATAGTAGCAGTTAGTGTGTATGATGGTGATTTGGGGGGTGGGGGGGGTGAACGCCTGTCAGCCAGACAGAGCATCCTCAGTCCAGCAGGGACAGCTGGGGGTCTCCACTCGGCTTTAAGAGCCCCGCGAGCCCGAGGACGCCCACTTCTCCAAAGGCAGCCGCTGTGCGTAAAAGGCTGCGCGTAAAATCCAGCGCGCGCTGACCAGACTAAACAAGCTTCCTGTTTTATGTCCTGCTCTAGGTGCAGCTGGAAGAAGTGATTTACCAAACGGAGACTTGAGAGGATTAAAATACTTTGCTTTGCCTCATTTTGCGACTTCGGTTTTTCCCGTTTTGGTCTAACTGGTGCCCCCTGATCCGGCCGCCAGCATGATGTCCTATCTGAAACAGCCGCCGTACACGGTGAACGGACTGAGCCTATCAGCGTCAGGAGTGGACCTGCTGCATCCTTCAGTGGGATATCAAGGTAATAAGACAAACAGCCAGTCAGTTTATTGATGAATCATTTATCATATAAAATGTGTTGGAAAATGTCGCCCGTCTCACATTGATTTATTTTTGCCAATCATTAATAATTTAGCGTGAGTGAACTTCACATTTTTTCTCAATATTAGCCAACGAAGTTTCACTATTACAAATTTATCACAACCTCTTTAAACACTGAATAAAAGTACTGAATTTATTCTTTTTAACAGATGGTCTAATATAATAATACTGGTTGGATTATGACTGTTATTCGGATGGCTGCATATCTTAATAATTAATTTGTATCTTGTTCTCAGCCACACCTCGTAAACAGAGGAGAGAGCGGACGACGTTCACTCGGGCTCAGCTCGACGTGCTGGAGAATCTGTTCGCAAAGACCCGGTACCCTGACATCTTCATGAGGGAGGAGGTGGCCTTAAAGATCAACCTGCCCGAGTCACGCGTACAGGTGAGTCTGAATAAACCCAAAACAAACTGCACTTCAGAACTGATCATATTTGATCACTCGACCCAGTGGTGTCGCACAACTATATCCCTCACCTGTTGGAGAGGGGTCTGGAGCGATTTAGTTAAGCTTATTGTGACTGTCTCCCAATGGAAATGCTTAAAAATATTCTTTGTTTAATACACCTCTAACTTTCTTAAAAATGCCATGGTAATGGAAAAGGCTTACAATGCCAAAGATTATTTTTTAAGTGTTGTCATAGGCATCCTATTTACATAAACTAAGTGTAATATAATTTTCTGTAAAATTAAATTAATTTAATTGCTGATATTACGGTCTTATTTATTTTTAAAAATCAAACTAAAAATAAAATGTAACGGGAAACACCTGAATGAACGTGTGATTATTGCAATGAAATATCTTAAATGTGGCTAAGCTCATTTCCCAGCAGCTTTCTCATTTGATTTTCTTTATTTTGAGGTGCTTTAGATTTTATTTATTCCAAAGGCATATAGGAGGACATCTGTTTTCGGTAGCCTTGCATAATTCCCTTTAAAAGTAATTCCAACATGCTGTATTATCTTTTCCAGGTTTGGTTCAAAAACCGGCGAGCCAAACACCGCCAGCAGGCCCAGCAAACTCAGACTGGAGTTCAGAACAAAGTGGTCCCAAAGCCGGTGAAGAAGAAGTGCTCTCCTGTCCGGGAGGTCAGCTCAGAGAGCGGAGCCAGCGGCCAGTTCACGCCGCCCTCCAGCACCTCTCTCCCGGCTGTCAGCAGCAGCAACGCGGCGCCGGTGTCCATCTGGAGCCCGGCCTCCATCTCCCCTCTGTCGGACCCTCTGTCCACCTCCTCCTCCTCCTGCATGCAGCGCTCCTACCCCATGACCTACACCCAGGCGTCCGGCTACAACCAGGGCTACACGGGCTCCTCCTCTTACTTCACCGGCATGGACTGCAGCTCCTACCTCTCGCCCATGCACCACCAGCTCTCCGCCGCGGGCACCGCCATGAGCCCCATGAGCGGCAGCGGGGTGTCCAGCCACCTGAGCCCGGCGTCCTCGCTCTCCTCGTCGGCGTACGGAGCGGCGGGGCTCGGCTTCACCGGAGCCGCGGACTGCCTGGACTATAAGGACCAAACGACGTCGTGGAAGCTCAATTTCAACGCGGACTGTTTGGATTACAAAGACCAGTCAGCGTGGAAGTTTCAAGTGTTGTGAGAGGAGGGGAATAAAGGGACAATTAATAAAGAAATGCAGACTTTTACTGGCACAGGGGCGGTTTTAGTCACTGGAAAGTCACAGCAAGGCAGGGCTGAGATGGGGCCCTTCTCCTTTTGGTTAAAGCTTTGAAGCACAGGAACAAAACATTTTGAGAAACCTTAAAATAAAACATATCCATATTTAATTAGGTAGCGCTAAAAGTGGAGATGACACATGGATTCTGTTTTTTTAAACTTATTAAATTACATTTTACAATTAAAATTTGCTAAAATTGGTGATGAAATTACCTTTTAAAGCACCAACTGGAAAAGGTGTGTTGACTTCCAAGAGCCTGCCAACCCATTAATGCAGCTGTATAAGGTGGAGAGAGCACTACCTGGCTGGCACAAACAACCTGGCAACAAGAAATTAATACAAATAACTGAGAACAAAAGAAATATAACTTATCAAAACCTAGTTTAGAATTACAAACATCTTTTCTTCACACTGCACTGTGGGAATGTGGACAAGTTGGTGCTTCATCCATTGTGCTAAAATTGACAACATACATGCAATTTCATTTCATTTCAAACATATCCCACTCATTTGAAATGATTTTAGCCTTACTTATGATCACCAATAATATTGATATCTTGTGGCCCCTTGGAGCACAGGGCCCCAGACCAGGGCCCCTTGCCAACCTTCTTCTAATGCTAAACCCCCTCGAGTTCCAACCACTCAAGGCCCCAGCTTCTACCTCCAGGACTGCAGGTCTTTACTTGTTGGGTTAATTTATTGAACTTTCAGACTGATTTCTCCCCAACTTTGATCAAGGACACGGAACAAATGTGCTGACCAAAAGGAAAAAAAGGATCAAAAGAGTCTAAGTTGGGTTGAGTTTGAGGAGTAGGTCAGGTTTTCTTCTCTAAGCTCCTTAAAGACTCCCTTTTCTCTCCGTCTCTCTTGTCTTTTTTTATTTTGCTGGCACACTGAAGGGCCCCTTTGATCAAAGCATGAGTGTGTGTGTGTGTAGAGAGAGAGCGAGTGTGTGAGAGCAGCTCTGATATGAACCTGGATGCACTATTAATTTATGAGAAAAATGTTTAGTAATAAGAGACAATCAGCCTGTTTGTTTGCGTGTGCTCATACATGTCTTTTTTATGTGTTTTTTCAATTATTTCCCCACTTGTTAGATTTTTTTCTCTTTAATTTGTGATTTTTCTGTATGTACGTTTGCCACAAACCCAGCTGTGAATTTGATAGATTTATTTCTATGTGAGTGTTGGATGATAAATTATTAAACTGACATATTAGTTGGATTAAATAGGGAGTGCAGAGTGAATAAAGTGAGCAGCAAATAAGGTTCATTTGAGCTGTAATGTGCTGTGATTGGGCCACAAACACGAAATTACAATAAAGATCACTTGACCTGACCCAGCATTGTGACTAAAGTGTAAAATGTTCATTTTCCTTTTACTTCTTATTCTTATTTTGGCTCATTTACGCGTAAAGAGCCGAGCTCCAACCATTACAGCACGTTTAAAAGTTTTCCTACGTTTCGATTCCACTGACTCCTGCATCACCAGAGTCAATGCCTCCTGCCCAGGCTACAGGTTAGGAATGTGAGTTATGCTGGAGCTATGTTAATCCGGCCTCGCAAAGAGGATAATCCAACATTTTTATTGACGGCTGCTCTCTGGATGAGGGCGCACGGCTGCTCTGTTCACACGGAGAGGAGAGAGAGAGCGGTGGTCTTTAATTCTTAAAGAAGTTAAAAAAAAAATAATGCACACATCGGTTTTCAGTAGGGCAATCTTGCCAGAAAAGACGCATAAGTGGTTCGTTTTTCCCCATAAGGAACCAACAGGCCGCAAATAATCTGAAAACATAGAAAACATAAATATGGCGGAATAAATCCTCAAAATGCTGAAATTTATAGCAAATCACACAATTTTGAGCAGATTTTAATATTCACACATCTGCTGCTTCAGCGACAATCATGTCAACGGGCACGTGAATGGATTAAGAAGAAAATGATGGCTCGTGCTATCATTAATTACGACGTCACATGGCACGAGGGCCTTTCCGTTTTAACTCGTGTGACTTTTTGCTGCAGACTGTTTCGACTGTCACACAACACCGACAAACGTGTCTGTCACGCACTTTACCAAACGCCATCATATATTTATTAACATGCTTTGTTTTTTTATTATCAGAAGATATTAAAGATGAGTCTGTGAGCAGTCATTTCTGATAAAACAAAAGGTGTAAATAAAGCGTATTCTTCATAAACCCCGACAAAATAGGCCCCGTGCTGGATGAGAGGTTTTCAATATCCCTGCGGACTGCCCTGGCAAAAAAAAACCCATCAGAAGCAAACAAATAAAAACATCACAAACACGACTAAACTAGAGAACGTGAGTTTCGTTTCGTGAAGTGACCTTACAGACAGAAGTGATATTTTAATTCTTCACTGACCAAAACTTACAGGGTTTTGCTTCTCAGACCAAAGTAGCACATTACTCTTTATTTATTTATATAAAGCCTATATTTTTGTCATTAAAGTTTTGATTTTCCTTTTTCAACAATCATCGTATAGACAGATCCACTTCAGCTTTACAGAATACAGCCTATTACTCTTCATTTATTAATCCTATTAAAACACAGAGACACGATGAAGAGTCATCTGATGGAGGAGTGAGTGTCTGTAAAATATCCATAGCCAATTGATGGATTTTAAGTTAAAACATTCGTTTTTATCACTGAAATAAAGCAATAGTAAAAAACAATCAAATCCAAGAGCCAATTTATTAGTTATATTAGTTAAATGAATTGAGATATGTACCATTAACTAAACCATTTATGGAAAAATTAAGTGGAATCCTATCAAATTTCCTTTACTTTAGGACATCAAGTAGGCTCGTGAAAATGATTAACAGCCCATATTTAGCCCAAGTGATGGCTCTGAAAAGACACAAACTGCAACTGACAACAATCTTCCCTAAAAAATGAACGAAAAAAAGAAAAATCCACGTAATGGATTTTTGCCAAGATCCAAGACGTGATTTCTCCTCTCATTTCAGCAGATCTATGCGCATTTTTTTGTTTATAGGACATAAAGTCTATACTAAACTGGAACTGACCTTACAAGCATTGTTTCTCATCTGTTAAAAACCAAAAACATTAATTTTCCAAATAATCCTATATTTGTGGATTTTCTCTGATGTTACAGTGAAGAACTGCAGTTCATTTTCACATTCTGCTATTACAAACAGTATTCTACAATCTGAATATTAAATATCTAGATACATGTTCATATCTTCCTTTACAGATAATCAACTTTTTATTCCTCTGCTGATGTCAGAGTGATCACTGTGCACTCCTGCCATTCATGTAGTTTCCTCCTCTCTTGAGCTGTAAAATTTCAGAGCTGAAAAGGGCAAAAAAAAATCTAATTTTAAAATAATTAGTTAATGACGGTACTTTTTACAATTTACAGTAAAAGAAATCATTAAATTCCCACATAGAAACAAATTAAAACTGTGTGGCATGACAATATTGTAAGCGTGAAAATCCATTCAAATCTAAAGTCTACCACACCCTGCATTTACCACCAGGTTACCATATTTCTAAGCTTTATTTCATGTATTTATATTCATGTATTTATCTACACCATAAAACCGCAGGCAGATGAAGATTTAATAAAAAAGATTCACATGAGCCAGTGATTAGTGACTGAAATGGAAACACTGGTTGACATTCAAAGTTAAAATAAATAAATAATAAAGAAGAAGTGGAACAATACCCTAGCTTAACGTTAAAAGGCCTAAATAAAAGCTAAAAAGCCCTTACATCTTATTCACGTCATGTGGGGAAAACTTAAGTCAGAATTATTTTCCTTTTACGCAACAACCTCTTTCCCATTACCGTATTCCTCCTAATATAGGCCACTCTATAAGTTTCGGCATTTTAAACCCTCGTCGGGCCCAATACCCAGAATACATTCATCATTAATATAAGAAGCACAGGCAGCAGTAAGTCAAGACCCCAACAGCAGCAGCAGGAGGGTCTCCAGGATCCGGTTATTCGGTTTTAATTAATCACCAGCAGCACTAAAGGGGGACATATGGGTCCGGCAGACGCGCTTCATTAATCCTCCCATCACATCGAGGATGTTAAACAATAAAAAAAATGAGCCTCGGAAGCTTCCTCTTGACCGAGGACACCACGAGTTTAGTCCCCCCTCGGGCAGGATGTCCCCCCAGAGGGGACACGTCACCGCGGCCGGGGAGTCACGAGCTGGCGCGCGGGAGGGAGAGGGGAGCCTGACGAGGAACTGCAAGGGCTCCATGAGACCCTCACTCTGGATTTACTGTTAGAAGGGACAAATGTAGGCCAATTACAGCTGTACCTCACTCAGTAAAAGTCAAAATAATGCAGTTGTTCTATGATTTGAAGAACAGCCGGTTTGGTGAATGAAGCACCATCACACCAACTGCTGTGGTCATTTACCAAACTATCTTTAATATTCTCTGTCTACTTATTTATGGTAAACATTGAACTTATAATGTGACAGGGGACATGAAATATATTTAAATGTTTTATTTGTTTCTCAATGTGCTCACACATGAATGGTCAAACACTTCAGCAGACATAGTTCATTTTTACTAAAAATGCTTATATGAACATGCATTTTAAACGACACATTATATGTTTAAAAATCACCCCAAGGCCAGAAAAGTGGTTCAATTGATTTTCATTTATTTATTTAACTTACAACAGGGGTTATGTGTTCATTTTTTCACTTGTTTTAAGCTTTTTTTGGCCATTTTTCAACAGAATAAAATAGCTGTAATGAATTGTCATGAGAGTGCTAAGGCTATTGTATTTATCAGAGCACTAAAACAGTATTTGAAACAAGACTTGTTTGATTTTTCATGTCTTTATAGGACAGCTAAATGGTCTGCTAACACACATTTTTAGTTTTGTAAGCTTTAATAACTTTTTACCCCATGAGGGAGGTGTTGGTTTTGGCTATGGTGGTGAAGCCAACACTGACATGTTCTTCTGTGGCCCACAGTTTATGTAGACAGTCCTCTAGGCTCCATTACAATTTGTGCCTTATTGATACAGCTTGCAATTCAAGATGACATAAGGTTATCCTTTTCTGATCCCCAAAAGATAAATTCAAGCATTTCATCTGTACAAAGACAAGGCGCTGAAGAAAATGAACAATAACGACTATTGATAAAATGAGTTGATCATTTCAAGTCACTGACAATTTACCCTTGGTGGTAAAAATGTGATAATTGAGACTTGTCTCCTGTCTTGGTAACTCTGGTCTTTCAACTCTGAACCTGGCTGTGACACTTGTAGAGCCAATCATCCCGACCCGCACTCCTTACTGAACACCAGCAGATGATGATGTGCAGGACGGCTGGTGCTTGACTTCATCACGTCTCCATGACAGTATACAGGAAATTAATGAGCAGTACATTGCCTCAGTAACATGGTTGTTTGGGAGAGGAAGGACAGTTGGGAAGAATTATGACGTGGATGTAAAGCTACAAAGCAGAGAAAGTCTATAAAGGGAGAGTGTGAAAGGTTGAATTTAAGCTCTACCTGATCAGAAGATGAGTGTTCTACATAATCAAATCGCTTAAGGTGAGGAATCAAAAACCCATATCAACAAAAAATGATTAATTAAGAATGATGAAGACAATGATTCAGCATTATGGAAGCATAGATTGAGAAGGCCTTAAACCACACAAAAAGAACAATAAACAACCAACCATGGCACAGGAATTTTATCACTAACATTCTAAAAGAAAAAATATAACATTTACATATTACAATTAGGGCTGGGCGATATGACCCAAAAATAAAGTCCCAGATTTTTTCCTCACAAAACTCAGTTTTAGATCTTAATTGATTTTTTCCCTCTCAAAGTGAAAAAACCCAAAGTGACATGAAAATGACATGAATCAAGTTCTGCCTTTATGTTGTCAAACTACATTCCTAAATCAATCAGAATTTCCCTCTTAAAATTTAAGTGTGAGTCATTAAATGTTGATTATGTAGTTCTAGCGCAGGCAGGTTTGCCTACATAAGACTGAAGCTGAGGGCTTTTCACAGCTTGTTAACATGTTACTCTCTGATCAATATTTAATCTAATTATAGAAAAATACAAGCCTGTAAAATGGCTTGTGCAAAATCTGACAGGGCCACCATAATAAACACTGTAAAATTGTTATGTTTATATTTTTCCAGACTTTGCAACTACTTACAATTTAAGTAAGTGAATGAAAAAAAATCTTGATTTTTAATTTTTAGGTCTTCTGCAGAAAATAATTCAAATTAACCGATTTAATCGATATATTGCCCAGCCCTAATTACAATATCTGTATAAGTGTAAACAGCACAGTAACAAACATAGATGTTAAGTGCACTGAATGAGTGTTTTTATCTTTCAACTAGGGCTGAAAGATAAACGTTGGCGTATCTATATCGAGATATGAACATTGACAATATTAATACGGAAAAAGCAACAATAAACAACATATATTTCTTATAAATAAAACTGTGCTTCCCCTATTCTTTTGTATTGTTTTTATTTTTCTGGAAAATGCTTGGTTTTCACCAAACCCGTAGTCATATTGTACCATATCTATATCGAGATATCAGGCATGAATATCGACATATGAAATTTTGTCAATGTTGTTCAGCCCTAGTTTCAATGACAAAAAAATGCAGGCAAACATGTAAACTGAATGCATAAATCTTGGCCATGTGTCAGTACAGCTGCTGTCTGTAATTTCTTAAAGATTCCCCTCCATAAATTCTTGTTATGAAAAAGATGTTTTAATGGCATCAGCTACTTACAAGCAGTAGTAATAATGTTATTATAAAATATGTAACAGTTTATTAATGATTGTGATTACTTAGTTACAAAATACTGCCAGAAAGAGTCCTGACATTGAAAAAAAAGACATGTTGATATTTTCAAACAGCCAATCAGAGCTCATTTAAACGGGCCACGCTCTGATCAGCTGTGTAATGTCACCGACAGACGTCTGACTTTGTCCTCTGAGAAAAGGGGATTTAGTGAAAGTACTGGGCCGGTGTAACGGTCATTTGCTAAACTAGGATATGGAGCTAAATTTCTGCATATAAAACAAACACACAGATCAACTGAACATGGTTCTTTTATGAGGACGAGAACGTGGTAGATAAACGGCCAATTTGTTGGTGAGAATATAACTGAAGACTATTGTTATGCATAAGTGCGTGTCCTACATTCCCTGAGAGAGCACGTCTATCACATATCGACACAGAAACACATACATAATTCATCTGCAACAACAACAACAGTCCAGGAATCTCATTTAAATGAATGAAACAATAGTGTTTCTGTATTAGCGACAGAGTGGCGGTTAAGGAATATGGTAAATGGTTAAAAAAGGCGCGCAGGCGTAACTCTTCATGACCTCCTCTATCTGTGTTAAGCCATTAGAGTGATTTTATCTCCTGGATTACAAAATCTGATGAGATTAAGCTCATTTCCATCAGATGCTCGTGCTAAACGTTGCCATGTGATGTTTTAATGGGACTTAAAGAGACACAAAATGTTCTTTTATTGCAGATGAACTTCAGAGCAGGTTCAGCTGAGCTCATGCTCATTTCTACACTTCCGTCTACAGGGTGAAAAAAGTTCAAGAACATTTGAGACACTGTGAAATCTGCTTCATCTTGCCTTTCTGTTAACCTCTCTTTAAAAACACTGGAAAATACAACCAAGACATCCTCCAAATACATGATGTGAACCCGTTTTGATGGAGAAGAAATTAATCAGTTAAGCTGGTTGAATAATTCACCAATATTTAGATAAATTATAGAAAAGTCTTCAGATTGTTCTCGAAGGATGTCCTCAGTGAAAAGACTCTTACAGCTCTGGTGTCAAATAATTTAGTCAATTTTAGATAGTTTCTTAAAAAAGTGTATTGAAAAATTATATTCTCATAAAAAAGCCTAAAAAAAGAGTTTAATCATACACATCATAAGTCATCAGATCAAGACTAGGGCCTCTGCTTACTATAGTACAGAGAGGACTTCTATATCAAAGTCTGTCTGGATAATATTTTATTTTTTTGCTCAAATTCATCATAATAATGATAAAACTTCAGGATATCATTTTTTTCTATGAACTGGGTGAGTCAGTTGTCCTAACTACATTACATTTACATAAAACTATTATCTTGAACATATATTAATTTCTTGATTTATGTCAAAAGATAACTGTATTTAAAACAAACGTTCAAGAGTTTGAAAACTTAACACATGAAGATGGCTGAAAAATTGACATTCAAAGTTTAGTTTAATTATTTATTGGGTGTTATATCAATAATTAGATTCTGAGGCCACAAGTTCTTACATCAGTTTCAAAATGTGTGCTTTGTCTGGTTTTAATGGAAATAAGTACAGTATAAATGAACATGACAGTGCTGATCTATACGAGGCACACTGGGGGAATTTGCAATGCAGTCCGCCTCATACTCCATTAGAAACTCTCTTTTCTCTGTCATGTACACAGTGTGTGTTCATCCCAGCTTCTCTTTTTGTTCCTCAGTCAAAAACTCTTTCTCTTCTTCTTTTCAGATTTAGAAGAACTCAGCGTTTGAATTTCTGCATTTACTCTGACTGAAGGACCTGTTTGGTAAAGTGGTACCATGTCTGACTACCATTAAAAGCAGAAGATCACTGGGAAGACTTAAAGCAGAGCTATCTGAAACAAAACCATGAAACAATAAGCATGTTAAACTTTGTTGATACCCCAGCCATTAAATACAAGACAGTCCTTATTTGGTTGGGTTGACACAATTCCCTCCTGCATCACGCGACTACTAAACAGTTTGAGTTTAAAAACTAATTCAACTCCAGTTACCACCTTAAGTGACACGTTTATTGCAGGAAACCCCATAATATTACAAAAAGCATCAGAGTGCTTGGTTTGCTGCTATAAAAGACTTTGTGCTAATTTAATCAGTTCATCTTCTGGAAAAAGGAAACAAATGTGCAAAGTTTGATTGAAATCATTAGAGGACTTCACGTGAATTCACACTAATAAGCTAAGGCCAACTGTGACATCTTGACCTTTCCCCTTGACTTTTGACCTATGACCTCCAGCATCTGACAAGTCATGCGTGTGTTAAGGTGGACATGAACTTGACCTGCTCCCTCAAAGATCTTTTCAGTGTAACGATGGACAGAGTCTGAAGCATCCCTGTAAGCATTCTTTTGATTTGGGGTTTACAACATGTTTCAGAGGAAAGGACAATGATGAAGATCAGGACCATGAACTTGATCCATTACCTCCAAAATGTGATGCATAGAATTTTGAATAAAGTGGAAATTTAAGGTTGATACAATTCTCTTGAAGTATAGTGATATTGTGTGCAAATCATCACCAACCCATCATTTGACCGTTAACCCAAGACATCCAAAACCACATCACTTCATCCCTGTACCCAAGTGATCAATAGTGGGAAGGGTACAGAAAGTTTGTTGAAAAGTTTTTAAGAAACAGCGTTAAAGATATGTTGGAGTTTTTAAGTAATTACAAAAAAGTCTGACTTTTATATATATGCCTGATCGAAATACACACTTTAAGATGAGTTTTATCGCATCAAAATAGGTTATCTAAAAATGCTATTCCTTAGCTTCACGGTCGGGTCGGACAGGGCTGGACTGGCCTGGATACTCAACTTCAGGAACAAGACAATTAAAACTAGAGCAAATTTATATTATTCGGACACGTCTTAGAGCACCGGGCTGTAACGATATATAGCCGGCTACAAAAGTACAACACTAAGTTTTCCATAAATTGCTTGTTGTCACACATCAAAAACGACCGCTACGTCACTACGTCACACAGTTCTGAGGAAGGTTCGAGCTGCATTCATTAACAACAAAACAACAAATGCGCTTTGTTGACCCAAGGGTCACGTCTTTACGACAGTCGCCCCGTGTGCTCATGGGTAGCAGAGTCTTTATGTCGTGGGAACTGGATTCTCCTCATAGCACCGTTAACAAGATTTAACTTGTGCAGACATACAGTACAGGTGGATGGTCAACATGCAATCACAGCGCCTCCGGCCTCAGATGTCATCTGACATGGAGACATATGAGCCCTCAAATAGATGTCAAAGAGGCTGTGGCACCCAACTATCCATGTTTGCTGTTAAAACATCGGATGTTGCAGCAGGTAATTACCAACATTGTCATGGCAACAATATAAAAGAACATGAAGCCTCAAGCTTATAAAATTATCCTGTACGGTCGACTGGTTCATCTCAACACATTACTCTGCTTATAGAATAAATCTAATCAGTCACAAAAGTTTCATGACATCAGCTTGTGTTCCACAAAATCTTTTTATAATAATAGTTTAATTTTTTTTTGTTTCTTTCAGATTTTCTTTTGTTTTTAAGGTTTTGCTGGGTCCTCACTTAATGTCTCATAACCCTCCAGGAGGTCTCACTTCAGAATTCGAGGACGACTGTGATTCACCACTGAAGTTCAGTTAATGAGAGTTAAAGGTCCCATATTTTATCTGTTTTTAAGTGTTGTGTTACTGAAGACCGGTCTTGGTCTCAAGACCAAATTTTGAAGGTCTTGGTCTTGTCTTGGACTCAAGAGTATTTTTACTTGGTCTTGTCTTGGTCTCGGACTGGCCGGGCTCTGGATTTTCCATCAAGACCAATGAAGACCAGCACTGATCTGCAACTCTTCAACTTCATCAATGTAAATAAGGAGGAAGACTTGGTAAAACAACAAAAAGCACCAGTTCATCTGTTATTTCCTCCTGTGGTGACTGCAACCTTCCCGGTGTTGTGACTGAGTGACATCCCTCTTAACTGTTCAACCTTGTCATGGTTTTTAAAATTGATTTTGATGGTCTTGGTCTTGTCCCGGTCTTGGCTCGACTCGGTCTTGGTCTCGACTCCCAAAAGTCTTGGTCTTGTCTTGGTCTCGGTGCATTTTGGTGTTGGGCAAGTCTTGGTCTTGGATAGATTGGTCTTGAGCACAACGCTGTCTGTTTTACACAAGTTTCCGCTACTCCCAGATGTTCCAAGAGAACATGTCCAAAGTGTCATGCTTCAAGTTCTCTCGGACAGTGAATTTGGGCATGCCTAAACCCTCCTGGTTCAGCCCTGCACAGAACAGGCTGTTTAAATGCATATACTTATAGCATGAGTCAGACCACTACTCTTTCAAGAAGTGGATGCAGCCTTACCTGTCCAGGGCTCTAATGTTTACTGTGGCACACATACATGCCAAAACATGTTGTCAAACTAGGCCCCCCTATAGACTGTACTACTCACTCAGGAAAAGCACCATATCATGATGGTGATATATACCTTTTTCCGGTCATTTTATAATGAGTTTTATACCAAAAAGAAGCTCTTTCAACATCTTATCAAAGGGTGCTAGCTTTTTATATGCTTTTTGGTGAATATCTGAATATCCAAACAACACATTAAAAAATTAGGACTCGAGAATGACAGGTAATGGTGACGTTAAATCTAAATGTTAAAAAAACATGCTTAAATTGTTCAGATGTCAGGAAGTTACTTATACTACATTCATGAATGAAACATTTAATTTCATACTTAAGTGTTTAAGTGAAGTTTATTTGTGTATTGAATCAGAAAAGATAATTTTTTCATTTTTTAAGATATACCATATTTTTTTCTTTATTTGCTTGGTGCATGGTTTGGAAAATTCTGCAGAGCTAGTTTGGGATTGGGACCTTTGGAAGATCTTTGCAATGGACCCAAAATCTCTGGCAGTGCCCCTGCATCTCGAATAAAAACAGCTTTTTTCACACTCTGTTGGTGTTACTTTGGTATCTGCCAAACACACAATTTAGACATTAAATGACCTAGCATTCAAAAATATTTATACAATAATGCTGTTAACGTCCTAAGCTTCAGTCTCTCTAAGACTGTCTATCTGAATCAGTTAAATGCTATTCTAATCTCTTATAAGTTTCAGTTATTTAAAGGGTGATTTCACCAAAGTTTAGAAAACACTTGCCGATTGATGAAAGCACAGCCTGGCTCTTAAAATCATCAGATTTGTGGTATAATCTCTGAAAAAGGCAAATCCAATAACTGCTAGATACTTAAAGAATTAACTGCTTTTTAAGACTTAAGCTTGTATGAAAACTGATTATATAAGTAAACATTACCTTTTAAATGAAGCAAGGGTGTAAGCTTTGTGTCTCACCATATGGCTGCGCTTACATGTGTGAGCCAAATAACTATTAATGCTGAAATATGGACATTTGAGGAATAAAGCAACACAGAGGCAGACACAAAGCAGAAAGCTGATTACAGGTTTTAAGTAAATCCAGCATATGTGAAAGAATGAGTGACCATTAGAGAATTAGTGCTTTACAAAAAGTTAATGCCTAGTTAATTTTTCTTTCTTTCTTTTTTTAAGCATCCATTTAGCGTCAGGACCGCACGACCCTGGATTAAGTCGACGGTGGACGTCCAGCCAACAAAGCACTCGTGCCTTCATGAGAACACACCATTAGCAGGAAAATCATAAATCTACTTAAAAGAGCGACAGGGAGATGTTGTAATAACAGATTACATGCATTTAATGGACAAGTTTACATCCATAAGCTGAAGCTGAAAGCATCTGGCACAAACACATGAGGGTGGGGAGCTGAGGCGAGGAAGCTATAGGACAGACAGAGAGCAGGAGAGGATTCTGGGTAGACAGTGACACTTAAGAAAACTTCAGATGGATAAATCTGAAGCTGCCGCTCGTGTTTGGCTTATGGTTAAAAAAAAACAAATTTTCTTTTGTTTTTCCGGCAGGTGTTTCTATTTGTTAATAGAATGGGCTAGTCCCTAAATATTTCAAAATTTACGATGTTTCAGTCAAATTATTCAGATTAAAAGCAAAAGACAGACGAAGGCAGGAAGTAAAGAGCAGGGATGGCTGAGAATGGATGGAAATGAGTAAAGGTGGATCCTTGGGTGTCATCAGAAAATCTCTTGATACATTTTACTCTACGAAAAAAAACAAGTTCAATTGAAAGTGGCACAAAAAAGACAGTCTTCAAACTTTGTTGTTCTTAAGGAAACATGAACCCTAACATTTCAAAAACAGCTGGTATAGGACTATGTTAACATGAGTTTTACAATCACCTTTCTTTCTAACATTACTTAGCTTCGGTGCATCTAAAACTCTATTCCCAAAGCAGTAAAAGTGGAATCCCCTCGTATTTTGCTTCTCCAGCTGTTTAACAGATCAGGGTTATATCCTAGGATTCACAATGTGCCATGCATTTAAACAGGAGACAGGCTTGGACTCACACAGGGCACCCTCATCCCGGCACCCTTTCACTTTAAAATCATGCTGTTCAAACATCTTGCCCCTAAAAAAGATGTCATCTGTATGAAAGCAGGTGTTGCTCCAAAACCTTTTTTTAATTTTAAGTGTGAATGGTGCCTTATCAGCAAGATACCCATGCCATGGGCACCAAAACACCACCATGCTATTATAGGTGGGGACTTTTGGACTTGATGGCCATTTTCATCATCAAAGAAACCTGAAATGGGCATCTACCAGACATCTCAGATGAGCTGACGAAATGTTGATACATGGCTACTGCTATGCTGATAGTCTTATCTTATGTGAACGTTATTGTTACTATTATTATTACTATAATTCATAGATGTAGAAATGGACTTTAAGCGACTATAAGTGTTCCTGTAATATCTATCACAGACTGAAGCTGTTACTGTTTATGTCTGAAGGTTCAAATGTTTTGAATGTTCAATGATTTACTGTTTCAATGTTTTTTTTTGCATTTTCCCAAAACTGCAGTGATTTCTCCAGATTCCTTAAAATCCTTTGATGTAATTATGGACTAAGCTTTCATATGAGGTAAACATGTGATCAAGGTTGTGTCAACACCAGAACTGTAAACTCTCATACAATACAAATCGAGAAATATCATGTTTGATACCCTTGTCTATAGCACAGGAAAAAAATTCATTACAACATGAAAATATTTTCACAAAGATCTTTTATTGTTCCACAGACAACCTGCACTGCAAAAGATGCAGGTCCAAGTAATTAAGTCTTCCTTGTTTGAAAACGAACACAAGCTTTGTCATAAATGCTTTTTTAAATGTATTTTTTGTTAAATATTGTCAGTCAGTAAAGAAAGTACAGTTGTTGGTATTTATTTGTGTTAAAATGAAGTAGAAAATTAAAAGAACTTGATAATGAATGCAAAACTTAAACTAGAAAAGCACTCGGAGAGCGCAGAGCTCTGCCAGCACCACAGTCCTCTCCCATATTGTGATTTTTACCATAACTATTAGTCCTACCTTTATTTCATGTAGATATTTAGATTCCTTGACCATGAAAACATACCATTAGCAAATGGATTCATAATGATATCTATTTTAGTTCAGTAGTTATTGACGAAAATCACATTTGTCGTCATGGCGGATCAAGACGATGGACCAACACCAAAATTGAATCACTTCTTCCTTTTCCCATGCTGAACATTTCCTACAAAAATCATCAAAATCCATTTATAACATTTTGAGTTATTTTCTTCACAGACAGACAGACAGACAGACAAACTGACTCTCCTGAAAACATAACCTCCTGGAAGAAGTAAAAATCCTGTGCCATCATATTTTAAGATGTTTCTTGTTATATAAATGAAGTCTTTCCATCATTTTATGAAAAATTAGATTCCACATCTGTTTGGTAAGCTATGACATTTTGGAAACTATTTAACTGTAATTTATTCAATCATTTTCTTTACAAAAAAATGGTATCTTAAAGGACAAAATTATCCCTTTTTGGACAACCTCACATGCCATGTGTGACAATATTCTGCAATATTCTGATCATTAAGGATAGGTATTGCGATAGATTCAACCAGTTGTTTATTGTGAAAGCACATGTCCAAATTACAGTCGAATTGTAATTTACTGTCCAGCCCTATTATGAACTTTAGATTGTGAAACCTCTAAATTTAAGGTAAAAAGATACATTTTCAGTTAACCTTCTTCTGAGATATTTATTAACATCGCCTGCCTTTTTTCCCAAAGTTTATGAGTATATTTCTAAATAGGCCAGCTGTGGTTGTTTTTAAAGTGCTTTATGAATAAAGTTGAGTTGAGTCAAACTTTATTCTTACAATTTATTCATACACAGAGAAGGAAACCATATCTGTGGCAACACCAACACCTCGAATAAGGTCACATCTGTGCAATCAGTTCAACAATTGGACCACTTGTAGACACGCAGCGACCCCAACTGACAAACATCTCCTGTACTAATGTTACAATACAAAGGCCAGAGGTCATGGGGCCTCCTTTGGCTTGTTAGAAGTACAGTCGATAACACCTTACGTAACTCCATCCATGTCCATTTTTCCAGCAATTAGGGGCACAAAGGATGTGATTAATGAGCTTGAATTTAAAAGACAGCAGGTGAGCTTCACGTCAGGCCTGAAAAATCAAGTTTCCTGGTTTTTCTGTTCATTTCTGACCCTGGTTCCTCCTCAGCGTCCTCGTGGGGAGGTGTGCAGTGGAGAAGGACGGATGCAGAATTTGTTGACAGATGCCCCTCTCTCGGCTTGCCCCGCCTCGCCTCGGCCCACCTGTTAATGGCAGCCCTGAGCTCCTGGACGCGGGTGTGTCTGCTGTGGACGCACACTGGGAGAAGGCCGGCCGGGGAGGGGGCGGACTGGGAATGCTGGCACGTGGAGGTCTTTCTCCTGTTACACGTCACGTAACGGGACCTGATTTAGCTAGGTGTGTGTGTGAAGGAGCGCAGGTGTGTGTGTGTCTGTTTTCTCATAAAGCACAGATTGTGGAGTAAAGCACGGACATGCTGACATGTTTCTGGGTTTGTGGATCAATCGTATGTGTGTGAGCGTGTCGGAGTGTCTGTGTGTGTGTTTAGGGGAGCAGGAGGAGTGTGCCCTCGCTGCACCCCCACAGTCGCCACACGCCTGGCCACCTGCTCTGGGATTAGAGAGCATGCGGATTACACGCGTCACAATGAAGATACACAAACACAAATATGCCCTCAGCCAACAAAGGACACACACACTGGACAGCTTCACCGCTAATCGCTTCTAGCATCTTCAATATTTTGATAGTTTGGGGTATAATGGCTGTGGAAGCCGTGCGTGACGTAGCAGATGATGTTTGTGTTTACGTTGACGTCTGCTGTGACATGAATCATGGGAGATCCGGAGCTGGGAGGCTTTCCTCAGAGTCACTCGTATGTGTTGTTTTAAGGGCTGGATGTCTCGGTGTGTTTTTACATGTGCTCTACATGTGGCGTGTGCGATGCTTGGGTAAGAAGGCGAGGGGAGGAGGGGGGGCGTCACAGTGAACTCAACAAACTGCCCTACTTTTCCACAATAAAAAACACTGTGACGTCAAACATAGAAACCAACAGGCCATCGTCATCAAGAGGCCATCGAAACAGAACATCTCCGTTAACCACAGGGGTGTAGAAAACATCGACACAAACATCCACTCGTTCACGACTAATGGGAGAGCCTTTGTGTGTAATTCAAAAGGCAACACGGTCTCGGCGACAACAAAAAGGATCCACTCAAAGATGACTCAATGGGCATCTGTGAACACAAAGCTCTGAGAGCAAGTTGACTCAATGAAGCACAATTAGTCATTTGTTTGGTTGTGGCCATTGATGATATTACAACTTCATGCATATAATAAGTCCTAAAAGATGGAAGTTTAGTGGCATTTTAACAATTTCAATTCCCTTGTTTCAAAATCTTTCAGATTCTGACTTTGCTTTGTCAGATATTTTTGGTATACAAAAGCTTCAAAATTCACAAGAGTGCCCTACTTGTGAGTTTCTAAGCTTTTTTAGGTCTGACAAAGGTAAATGGTAACAAATAAGACATTAAATGTCAACGCGCTTAACACTCAAATCAAAGGTTGGAGATACTTTAGTCAGTAAAATTTGGTGTGAATCCTCTACAGCCAAATATAAACTTTCTGCTTTTGCCACTTACTTTAGTAGTTTGATAATTATTGTAGCGTCATTGTATAAAATAATACATAAAAAACATGGGTAAAACCACACAATGCTCATTGGGGTACCAAAAAGTAAAGTAAAGGGATGATTTCCTAAAACAGTGAGCTGCAGCCCTTACCATACAAACAATCCTACTTTAACCTGTGTTTCTAAAACTTATTTATCTGGAAAAATTATTGAGATATACAGCAATTACTGCAAGTCAGCTAAAAATATCAAGATTTGATATCTTTCAGTTCTTGAGCATTTTCTGTATGAGAGAGGATTTTTGTGACCAACAGGTCCCAAAAGTCTATGATTGTCGGGTTGGGCCTAAAAACTTTTAAACTGTGGAAATGAGAATAAACTTAATTGCGAATGTGTTTTTTGATACATCATTTTATTTTCATTAAAAACGAGGCATGTTTGCATATGTACACATTTAAAAAATGTTACAACACGTTTTAAATAAAATGGAAATAATATAGGCAGAAAACATATAAGGAGAGAACTTGAGCTCAAGAAATAGATTAAGCAATTCAAACAGCCACAAACTTTATGACAACTGTTCAAAACTGTAAAAAATTACAATATGCTCTCACCATTGTCATCTGACAGATCCAACTGTATCCTCCTATATTGTCTTGAAATTCCTAATTTGAAAAAAAAGGTTTTGTTTTGGCTCAGCAAACATACACCTCAAGTTTCTGAGCTTGTATTTATGGACTCTTCAATAATTATTATTATTTTTTAATCATCTGATTTATGGGGGTGGAAAAGACAACTGGTGTGCAAAGGCCTATAATCATGGATACATTCTGCAGTCTGACCTGTGAGGTCAAAATTTCAACATTTTTCAAATAAAGTTGAGTGGGTGAAAATGTTTGAAAATTAGGGTGTGATTTTGATGAGACGGATTTCTAATGCTTGACTTGTTTAGGACCATTGCTTTAAGGCACTTTCAGTTTTAATCAAATTATTGAACAATGTTACAAACAATGCAAAGTTTATTCTTATCACACATGCCTATGACAAACCTAAAGGCCATCTGTGACTTCATAGGCAAGAATGCAGAATTACTTGACCTCTAATATGAGGGGACTTTAATAATGACCTTATTAATAAGAGGCACATCAGACAGAGATGAAAACAGGTATGAGATGGCCGAGACTAACAGTTGGCAAATGGTAGAGTGTTAAAATTGTACATGACGACTCTCTTTGAGGACCAGTGTCAGTGCATGGAAAATAATAATAAGTGTATCACAATCATTGTGTCCAACACCAAACAGAATCAGTTTTTTTCAAGCTGTTGTAATCTAAACTAAGCCTGTAAATGCTCATGGAGGATAAATACTGAAGTGAACTTCAAGGTAAATTTGCAAAGAGTGACAATGGAAAAAAAAGTCATACGTGTAATTTAGACTTGGTTAGGGTCAGTGGGACCTGGCGTTCCAGCCTTGTTGCCATTCAGTTTTCCTAAACCATGAAAAACCAAAGTTCAGTTGAATTTTAGCTCAGTTTTATTGCCCAGGGAAGTTGTTGGTTGTGATTGTGGTTTCAGCCTTCAAATGAAGAATTACCATGTTTTTAGGGAGTTCCTTGTCAGGTATAAAACAGAGACATGAATGAAAAATGTCACAGAAATGAAACAAAGCTCTACAAACATCATCCTGAGGCTTTTGAGAAAGCATCAGCGGCCTGCATGTAAATCTAACAGTCATTTCTGAAACAGTCTTTTGTCTGCATGATGTAATTCAAAGCTTCAGTGTCATCTCCACAGATTTTAATGACACAACTGAAACAAACCTATCATTCAGATTACAGAAAAGTGATGTAAAAGTATGCTAACACCCTGATGTACGGCCAAGTAATGAACCTTGAGCATGGTGCGTTCAGGGACCCCTCACACTTTTGGAGGGAGATCTTGTCTGGGCCTCACTTCATCCCCGACTCTACTTGCCCCCTCGGGGTCGACAGGTTTGTTTTGCTAATGACCCCATCCTTTATGACCTCATTCAGTTTGCGCTCGGTAATTGGTGGCACACTGACACGCTGCTGTGTCGGGGAGGGGCTCACACGCCTTGGGGGGCCCAACCTATTGTAAACATTCCTCCCTGACAAATAAGGCATTGTTATTGATGATTAACGGCAGTGAGGGGGGTGCTGAGGGAGTGTGTGTGCGTGTGTGTGTGTGTGTGTCAGAGCAGGGGGAGAGATAATGATGATGATGCAGGTGATGATGGTGACAGTGAGCTGTTGACACACATTAACTTCATAAAGTGATGAAACAGAATGTGAATACAGTAGATTTACCCTGTTTGACGTTAAAGATGAAACTCCTCACACCTTATTTGACTTGTGCAAGGCAATGAGTCTTAAAAGGCAAATAATGCAGCCTTGATAATGTTTATTATTAAGGTTGGGTTTACACTGGGCCAAATACAGTCAGATCGGATAAGTTTTCATTGCGTTTTGGCCTTGCGTCTACATGGAAACTCTTTGTAGATTATACGAAAATGGTAACTTTTGAAAAAGGGCTCTGGAAGGGAAAGTTTTGAATACACTCTACGATCTACTGAACCGGCAGGCAACAGCGGATTCATTCGTCTCCAGCGTCTCCGTCTGAACGCAGATCGACTTGAAAACGTGAAGGAAAAATCTTAGCGTTTTTAGGCTGGAGTGTCCGTGTAAACGTAGCCTGAAAGTTATATTGGCATGACCCTCTCAGATAGATGTCAAAGATTTTTTATTCAGTTTGGGGAACTACTAACAATTATTGGGCCCCATAAACAGATATCACACCAGGCGCTATGCTATAGCAGCCCTGCAGTTCCTCAAACTGAGCACTTCTCCAGCAAATCGTGTGTTAGGAAAGAAATGACTTTTTATTTATTACAGCCAAGTTGTTCTGTTAAAGACACAAATCAGCTTTAAACAGTAGAGAGGAAGTTAAACAGTGCAATGTAAGAAACCGTCAGAAACTGCTAAGCATTTTGAAGCATTCATTGTTTTATCACTTTTCTTGAGGTTACAGCCAGTCCTCATAAATCTCTAAAATCTCAGAAATTGCTCCGATACTGAATGAAAAATGCTGGTATTGGTATTGGCGAGTACTGGAGTCCAGGCACCAGCCGATACCACGTAATGTATTAAACTGTTAATCTATTTACTGTTAGCACCATTAAACTCCGGCACAGTTCTTCTTTGCCACTCTTAAAACAGTAGCGCTGTGCGGAAACTTGCAGGGACCTGGAGGAATTGATCACGCTTGCAAAGGGTTTAACCTGAGCCAGGCCTCACCACGATGATAATCATACCACAGTCATGCAGGCGTAGTATGATATTTTTTATAACATACTGGTGTTGGGTCGGTTCTCTGTATCAGCTAATAACCACAGCACACAGTATCAAGAGCGAAAAAATGGTATCAGAACATCTCTTTCTTAAACCTTGTCCAAAATTTCAAATTTTTGCAGACCATATACTGACTTGTTTCACAAACTGCTTAACAGAGCAGATGAACCTGTCTGATTCATCTTCTGAAATCATGCAGGTCCATCTTGCCAAAAGCTGAACAACCCAATCGTTCACTGCACATGCTGTCCTGATCCTTTTCTTGTAGTTTACCCAAACTTTCAGAGAGAGCTGGCGAGTTTATCAAGTTTTAATCTCATCTAAAATGACTGCCTCCCACAATTCTGTTAAGTGAATAATCAAACACAAATAGCTGCACTTTCCTCCAATCAGTTGTAAATAATCCCGGGTATTTTTATACGTTCCCGAAGTACATTTTTCAAATACACTACATCTGTTAAGAGTTATCTTCATTTATACTTCATTTGAATTTTATTCTCTAGTTTCATATTTATTTATAAATTCATTTATTACTTACTTCGACCTAGGGAAAATTACTGCTGGAGTCAATTTTTTGCATGTGCCACATACTTGGCCCTAAGACAAATGATTCTGAAGATTCAAAGATTACTGCACCAAAACATACTGTGAGTTCTGTCTTTTTTCTGTCTAATTTTTCCACATGTATCTTCTTTTGTCTGTTATTTGATGTTCATAAAGACAGTGTAAAGAGGGATCATGGGCATGCATCGTATGTGGTGCATCTTGTAAAATAACAAAAACCACAATCACAATGGTATAATCTCAGTAGCTATTCAATGGATGTGACTGACTTTTGCTGTAATTGAGCAGCCCTACTTTTAGTTGCTGTGGTCTGCAACAATTGTCTTCTCATAACTTTAAGTGCTGCATCACAAATTAGGGCTGTCACTTTATATTTGATATTTGAATAACCGATCGAATATGGGGCTAAATATCCGTAACCGAATTGTAAATAAATATTTGAATGTAAAATATTGAGTGTGGCAGCACATCAGGGTGCCTGGAGCAGTGGACCGTTCTGTCCAGCAGAGGGCGCTGTGAGCGCAGCTTGACCGTCAGATACGTCCGCTGCTCTCTTGACCTCAGTAAAGTTTCCACTCCGAGCGGACATTAACATTAACATTAACAGCTCCGAATCATCCGAGGAGAGCTGTGTGGGAGTAGTTTTGGTCTACACCGTAGATGGCAAACTTAAAAATCAAAGACCAGGGTGTATGTTCTGTGAAATACAGTTTAGTCACTCGTCCTCCACATCAAATGTGCGCGCTCAGCTGTCGGCTTTTCAGCTTTTCATCCAAGCTATACGGCTGAGTGCAGCGGCGCTTCGTCAAGAGTTTAACCCCATGTGACTGTGTTTTATTTGGAGCGGAGCGAGAATAATCGAATATCTTCGATTATTTGGGTGCATGTCCAAAAACCGTTCGACTTAGATTTTTTGGAAAAGTGACAGCCTTATCACAAATGATGTATTGCTATGAAACACAGACAGGTCGATATTCTATTGACAGCAGTTTTCTCAAGGAGCTTCAGTACTGAAAGATGTATTATTTGTTGGAACTGAAAATAGGCACATCAGCCCCCTGCTGCACGCTTTTGTGGATTACGCGTCAATCCATGAGCTTTGAGAATTTAGCACTGAACCCAGTTTTGGAACCCAAGCCTGGAGTGGATCCTCTTTTCTTTAAGATGTAAATTAAACCACTATTGTTCATTTATTGATCATAAAAAGGTCCAAATAAGCTAAATTCTTCCTTTCTTTATGCTGAACCCTACACAGTGTCCTAAGACTGGGGCCAGTGGTATTCCCACAATCCCTCGGACAAAAGCATTATAATTATATCCTGCTAGCAGAAAAAAACACATTTCAGTGATTCTTTTGTTTATATGTGCTCATACTTCAATCAGATTTCTATCTCTGTCTCAATATCAGTATTTTAACTAAAAGAATCACCACAATACGATAGTGTCATATCTCAATATGCAGCTCTAATGCAGCAGATACACTTCATCTCTATGACAGTAGTGAATAACTTCCACTTTCATCCTCCTCCCAAAATCTCATATTTGACTTGAAGACGGAGGGTCTCTTGCATGGATGGGAGGTAAACTAATAGACTTGTAATACAGCACAAAATTATATCCTCAAGGTGTGTGTGTGAGTGTGAGCCTGCACAAATGTGTGTGTGTGTGTGTGGTTATGCGGTAATGTGTTAAGTGGCTGCATGTCTCCTGTGAGAATTGCCTGAGGTCATTCACGGGTTTCTCTAATGTGTCAGTCTACATGCAATTATTCAAATTAATTCAAGGAAATGGATAAAAACTGCATGCGTGTTGTGGTCGGTGTGTGTCTCCACAAATGAAACGTACCCCCATTTGTAGATCAGACGTCACATGATCACTATCAGATGGCTATGAGTGCTCCTTATCATTCTTCTGATTAATCTACAACATGTAATAGCCTTTATTAGCATCAATTATAGTAAATTTAGAGAGAAATTAGCATGTTGTCAAGTCACACATGGGTGTGTGTGTGTTTGCTCATGCCTCTATTGAAATGTGTCAGGTACGAGAATGTGCAGGTGTCATATTGTGCAGGTGAGCACCACAAAAACAACAGGCAACGTGGGATCAAAGTGTGTCTTATTTATGTCTTCATAAAAATACACCTCCACACTCATGCTAACAAATACAAACACATGCAAAATTGCACACATGCACAATCTTTCCCCCTCTTTTACTTTTAGTGGGTGGTGGCAAAAGTCATCCCTGCAACCTCCCCTCCTCCTCCTCGTAGCTCCTCATCCCACTATCACATCGGACAGGGTCTACTTATAGCACCATGCCAGCGAGTGGAGAATGGGGAGAGAAAGGGTATTATGACAGTGCGGAGAGAAAAGAGAGGGAGCGAGAGAAAAGAAGGGCAGACAGGGTATTATGAGCGAGAGGGATGAGAGCAGTGAAGGCATTTGGAGTCTTTATTCGCCTTCCTAAGCCACGGGCTCCGCTCCCAATCCGATTGGTCGATACGGCCAGCCATGTAAATGAAATGCAAAGCAGAGAGAGACCCTGACTTCCCTTTGCCAATTTGTGGGGCCCTTTCTCTCTCCCTCCACCGATGGCTCCGTTCTTTTATCAGTCTGTCTTCCTCGCAACATGACGTCTTTTCTTTCTCGCTATCACAGTCCGCCCCCTTCAACCTCTGATTCTTCCTCTCGCTCCCCACTCAGGAAGATAATGATTTGCCTTTTTTGCCTGTAAGAGCTGAACTCTGCACTTCTCTAATGTTCGGCTTCAAGGATTTAATCCACGGAGGCTTTTTTTTTTATTTCCTGGGAAACTCCAGTGGTGATTAAGCATATGCTCTTTTTCAGTTTGTGCGTGTGTAAATGCATATGTTGCTTGTCCCTTCTGCTCTTTGTATGATGTTGGATTTAAGGCCATTTCCAAGTGCATCCAGGGAGCACTCAAGTCATGAACCACAAATATCAACAAAAATGTAAAACTATGCAGTCCAGGTAACCTCTTAGTTTTAGCTCAGCCCTTCCATGATGCAGAAGGTTGATGTTGCATTAAATCTGATCTAAGAGGCCAGGATGTCTGAGCTACAAATCAGAAAAATAACCAGAAGTGTTTGTACAGGTTGGAATTTATATATTTTCAGATGTGCAAGAATCGAGATAAATGGAACATCATGAGTCCATCAGCCTATCAGATGTTGTGTCTTATATTTCAACAACCTGAAGGCTTCTTCAATAAAGTGCATGTCAGCTCTAAATTGGATATATTATCCTTGATGTAGGTTCATATTTTCAGTGTCAATAACTGCTAGACTACTCTGTACTCAGCCTGTTTGAGACACTCTGTTGGCACACCTGTCACTTTAAGAACCCCTACTCTATAGTATGACCTGACAAGATTCCAAAGTTATTGGTCAACAGTGGGGATGGGATGAAATATCGTTTGGCAAAATATCGCGATACAGTACGTGACGAAGTGCACTGAGTTTGAAAAAAGTGGATCGCGAAATAAAGATGTCATGTCCGGTAATAGCGCATGTGACCAGAAGTGGCGACAACAATCATTAGCACCAACTACCTTGCCTCCAAAAAGCCCAATGATGGAGTCAAATGTCTGGCAGTATGGAGTATGGCAGTATTTTGGCTCTCATTAAAAAAAGACGAAGACAACAATAGAGTAACTGACAAGACTAAGATGGTGTGTAAACTTTGCTATGCTGCCATTCCTTACATTGCCTCCAACACAACAACCATGAACCACCACCTTCAGCATCACCATAAAAATGTGAAGACAACCCTGGCAAAAATGAGCCTGCCACTCGTGAGCATACACTCTCTCTAACCTCTCTAGGGTTAGGGAGAGTGTTATTGTTTATGTTTAGCCTGATAAGCCTTGCGTTTTCCTGTGTGCAACTCAAACAAAAATAAATAAGTTGCAATTACACAGTAATATTGTTTCTTTTTTACTTTTTTGATATTGTATTGTGATGTATCGTATCGTGACCCGGGCATATCGAGGTGCAGCGTGAGTATATATCGTGAGTATAAGTGTATCGTCCCATCCCTAGTCAACAGTCAGGTTCACAAGACTGTCATCAACTCCTGCCAGTGAATGTTAAAAGCACAAAAAAGTTTCATAGGATTTCCTTTCACACTTTGTACAAACTTCCAACATGACACAAGCATAATCTGACAAGATTTTCGAGGTCATTGGTCAAAAGTCTGCCACCCTTTTCTTGTGAAAGCACTGTCTTTCAAATATCAGACATTTCTGTCAGATTTCCATCTTCTCTTGCTGAGAGGGAACGTTCTTAGGTTTTAGAGGTCACAGGTCCACTGTTACCAAGTATACTGTCTTTTGACTGCTGGTGAACCCAGTATCTAAAAAAAACCTTCATCGAGGATTTTCTTGAAATTTTGTACAAATGACTGGGACTAACTCAAATTTTGAGCCAAGAAGGTCAACTGACGTGTTGGCATAACTGTGAACCACATGGTTTCATCCTGAGTAGGGAAGGGAATTGATGAGATTTTAATGATACCAATCCTATTAATGATCCTGCTACTCGATCCAGTTCTTTTAAGATGCCCTTACTGATTCCCGCAGATTTTCTGGATGGGCAGATGTTGGCCTGTAATTTTTTTTGTGTCAACAATGTCAAACACATGTCACAGCGTAGATAACTGCTTCTGCAAGTTGCTGGTGTTTCCACTCACTTAACGTTGTGTGATAGGGGCCTTTTGTAAAAAAATCAAGGCACAATTCTGACTGCTTCTGAACCCTGTCAGTGGAAGGAATTGATAAGGGAACTGATTAGCAAAAAGACTCATGATATCAATTCTTTGATGGAGCCGTTACAGATTCTCAACTGGAATTGGTTTTCCATTCCCATCTCTACCAATGAGAGTTTGATATACCGCCCTCTCTACATATACAAAGTCTGCTCCCAGGGCTAAGTCAATGGTACAGAGAAATAATGCTCATTTCAGCATTATAAGTACAAATACAGTGTTAGGTGTAGTTAATCATATTTTATAAAAATAAACTATTGCCCTATCTGACAGCTGACAGATATAATTATCATAAGCGGACAATGATGTTCATCCTCATATCCTGTCACGTACTGCAGGCTTTATTTTTCATTTATTCTTTCATTTATCTTTTTGAAACCCCTGACATCCTAAATTCATGTTGATGCCTACCTGTAAAGCAAAGATAAAAGAAACATTTATTTAAAGTTGAATTACTTAAACAGTAAGGTGGCTTATTTAGCTGTGCAATGACAAAGTAAATGCACAGTCATTTTGGATTCTTGACTTTAATAGTTACAGATGAGTTCACATGTTTCCTGTCTCTTGGTTATCTAAACCGGTAAGTTAACTAAGCTGCATAATTATATGTAGAAAACAGTGTTGCAGCCATCTTGCATGAATATTCCACTGATCCACATCTACATCTGAGTGCTTTTCTGAAGCTAAAATTGCAAACACATACACTTGTACAGTCACAATCCTAAATTAAAAAAGCAATGAGCTTTATAAACCACTGAAAGCCGCAACAAACCACACAAACATCTGTTTTGATATACAGATCGCATCTATTACAACAGCCTCTCAGATAAACAGCAACACCGGTAAAAGCCCACTGTTAATCCATCATTTCAGTTCAGTTAAACGCACAATTCACACATCAGCTCCACAACAAAAAAAAGCTTTTACTTACTTACTGATATCTTAAGTCCAGTGTAAATATGTACTGTCATCTGAGGGAGTGTGTACCTGCTGTCCTCCACCTGCCTGTTATGCTGGACATTGGAGCGCCTGTATATGCTTTGTCTATATGGTGTCACTGCTCTCCCATGTACAGCGATTTCGATGTACGTCCAGATAACTCTCATTTTGAAACCCGTCTTCAACCACGTTAAGTCCTAAAAAGCAAAGACATGTCATCTTTAAAATGTTAGAAAAGTTTTCTTCAAAAATTGCTCTGTCATAAAACAAGTAGTTTGAATGGTGACAATATCCAGTGGCTGGTGAGCTCAAAGGTGCTTTAATTTCAACTTCTCAAGTGAATTTAGGCAAATTGGCCTCAAGGCCAATGCAGAGCCGCTCCCCTCTCACTGACTGATTCATTGTCCATGTTATCTGCTACTAGACTTCCCAGACGGACAGCCAATCATCCTGATCCACTTCAAACGGTTAGCCAATCAGTTGTGTATCATTGCATGCTGTTTGAGTCAGGCTGAGCCCCCTGCTGCACACTTTTGTGGATTAAATGAAACAGACACAAATTGGATGCACTTTTCCTTTGCCCAATACGACAAGCATATATCAGATAATTTGACAAGCAAGGGGCGGTTGGGTGTGGCAGGGATAGTTAACAGCCAAGGCTTCACACCTGTTTCTAACACAAACTGTCTGCAGTAGAATTTTTGTGCTTTTGACAAAAAAATATGTACATGGACAGCAATAATGAGTTTGGAAATACTGTCATCAAATACCTGCAAAAATCTAATGTCATTAATACATCATAATGACTACCTTCGCCAAGGAGGTTATGTTTTCGGGAGAGTTTGTTTGTTTGTCTGTCTGTGAACAAAATAACTCAAAAAGTTATGGATGGATTTTGATGAAATTTTCAGGAAATGTTCAGCATGGGAAAAGGAAGGAGTGATTCAATTTTGGTGTTGATCAAGATCACCGTGTTGGAACTGTGCTGCTTGGCGGAGGTCTGCGCTCTCCGAGTGCTTTTCTAGTTGATTATTTGAAGTGAAGCATCAATGAGTCTTAGAGCGTCTTCACACCAACCACATTTAGTGTGCACCAAAGAAGTTTTGGCCCAGGGTTTGGTACGTTAGTGTCAATGTGAATGCAACCACCGCACTTTGGTGCTCACCAAATCAGCCGGTCCAAGACCTCCATGAAGGGGTGGTCTCGATCCGCTCCATCTTCCTACATTTGGTGCAGTTTCACTGGTGTGAAACAAAGTGGTCTGAATTGATCTACTTTTGATGCATTACTTCCTGTTAATCCCGTGGTTGAATCTTTTGCTTACTCAATTTGTCGATTTGTTTATTCTGGTTGAGGATTACGATGATTTACGAGGGTCCAGAAGGTCGCTGATGCCGTCTCAAACACGATAAAAAAACACACTTGAAGGAAAATGTATAAGAGAGCGAAACGTAAACATTGGTTGTCTGGTGTAAGAAATGGTTACCATGGTAGTCTCTTCTTCATTCCCCTCCGTAGCAGGTTTGGTAACCAGTTACATGCATATCGCCTCCTGCTGTTTCAAGACAAATGTTTCTGTATATTACTATCAGTATCTGCATGGACAAATGTAAGTTTGGACACACTGGCTTACAGACTGTGACACAATGTTTGTCATCTTTTCTGTCAATGTTGTCTGCATTTTGATATCTTGTAATCTTGCTCATATTATCTTTCTAAGGTTGTGAATCTACAACTTGTTTGCAGCATCAGTATCATTTGACTCCAAGCCTCACTTCTTGTTTATCAATTCCTTCCACTTAGGAGACTCAAAAAGCTGTGTGGGCCAAAACAATTCCACACAGAAATTCATCTGATTTGATAGAGAACTTGACTGATGAGCAGACTTGACAACAGCATTAATATTGTTTATATTATATAAATTCCCATTTCAAACCTTCACTGATGCAGCACTCAAAATAAGTTTTTTTTTTAAATTTGTTGTAGGATAACGTAGAAGACCCATCAACATACTTAAATACTACAGGGTGGGCCAAAATATCCCACACACAGGAGGATGTATACTGTATATATCTTTTTATGTTTCAGATACACATGAAGGCCATGGTGTATCAGGTGAAGATACAGTACGAGACATAAATTATCTCAGGGAAGGTATCACCAACGTCATTACAAGCATAACTTCAACTGTGCTAATGCAAGTTCATCGACGGAGGAAAACACATCTTGATATGTGTTTTCAAAACAATGGTAATCATAAAGAGCACATTATATAAATAAATATGGTAGGGGTGTCTCGATACAACTTTCTCACCTCCGATACGACACTGATATTGCAGTCTTGAGTATTGGCCGATATCGATACGATACGATACGATATCAGCAGGAATTATACATACTTTTATTACTTATTTTGTAGTATGGACTGTAAGAAAAGGCTTGATCAAGTGAGATTAATCAAACAGAGAACAGTAGGCAGCAATGGCAAGTATGAGAAAAAAGGACTGATTTGTTATTAACCAATGGGTTCAATACATTTTAACCTAAAACATAAGAATATAGTACAATTACAGAAAGTAAATGAAACATAAATTAGAAGACCCTGAAAAGCAACCTCAAGAAATCCAGTACAAACAAAAACATATATTTTTCAATAGCAAAATAACCACTGCTTAACTTAAGCATATTCTACAAGTAAATTAAACAAATAAAAAATAAACTAGAATGGACTGCTTGTATCAGAGTGCTTGTACCGGATATTTTAGATGCAGGCCGATACAATCTGATATTTGTTGGGTTTTTTTGGCTGATATCGGACCGATATTAGATATCAATATCGGATCGGGACACCCCTACAATATGGTTGTCCAACATGAATGATAATTATTCCTATGTATGGAAACGTATGCCCCACCCGGTATAAGCTACTAAAAATGCACAGAAAGAAGCTAGACAATATAATAACCAGTGCTCAAGTTTAGAAACCAGCTGCTCTTGAACTAGCCAACCTTTCCTTCAAGAGTCCTAATACAGAATGAAACCAAGATCTTTGAGGAACTGCTGGGAGGTAGTTTGTATTTCCCCTAGATTTCTCTTCAGTTTCAGCAGGTCTAACTTCTCCACACATTATTTATACAACCCCCTTGTCATTAATGTCCCTGATGGGGACCCTCCTCTACCCCCACAGAAGGAGGCTCTGTTGACACTAAACTCTTCCCAGGGGGTAGAGCACCAGTAATGGGGGCTCTGGCAGCCTAAACCCCCGGCTGTGAGATTTAGGCAGCCGTTTATTTATTTTATTTATTTATTTTCCAGCTTCAGCAGAGGTTTTTTTTTTTTCCTGACAGGATGATGACGGGGTGACAGGCCGATAGACGGGTCAGGACTGATGACAGTTTTAAGTGCAGACAAATGCCACAGTCTGTCACAGATTAAAAATGCCCACTACCACTGTAATCCCTGTAGCGCTGCCAAATTGGTATTTCCTTCTTTCCCCTGAACTGAGTGCAGAGAACTGGACAGGAAGAGAATCAGCATCAGGGAGTGACTGACCTAAATGAACTCTCCTGCCCTGTGTGCTCACACTGGACTGAGTTTATCCTTCACAGTGAAAATTACCAGGAACTTGTTGTGGAGGAGAGAGAGCATCAGGCTTAATTTCATTCAGTGTTACAGCAGAAAAACCTTAAAATAAGGAGAGGAGATACTGCTTGGAAAACAATAATAATGAGTTGGTTATTAAAGTAACAAGAGAAGAAAACCAAAATAAATAAATTAAACTGACAGGAACATGGAGGAAAAGGTGGGCAGGGTGAGGTTCAGTGAAGAGAAGGTCCAGGTCAGCAGCTACTGACCCCAACATTCAAGACTGTTCATAACGCAAACACTGCCACCTGCAGGCTGATACTTAAAATACAACTGCCCCACAGAACATAGACATGCACTGACACAACTCTGTGTGAGCGGGAGAAATGTAGGACACTTAACTACAAAGAGAGCAAACATTTAAAAGCACTTAAATAGTTGTTGTTAATGAGCTGAAAAAATACAAAAGAAATCCTGACTTCAGAATAAAAACCAAGTGAGGTAATTTTGTGACATCATCTGAACACTCAAAAGTAAAAATCAAAATAAATTGTAGCTCAGCATTTGTTGTTGAAGAGCCAAAGCCAATACACTATATAAAATAAATTATGTGGTCCAACAGAGCCTGTTGGCCTTGAGCGATAGCAGAACTTTAAAAAAAATCCTAAATATTAGATTACATTAGATAGAACTTTAGAATCTATGCCTTTGGGGAACTCTCTGAAGGAAATTAGGATTCCAATAGCAGTTTCAAAAAGAAGATACAAAGATATATAAAAAAGACAGATATAAACAAAACTATAAATACATATAAAAATGAAAAATAAAAATATGGCTACTGCTCTTTCCCGTCTTCTGTCTTCCCGTTTCTCCCGCCACCCAGTAAGGAGTTGTACAGTCTGAAAGCCTGAGGGACAAAGAGTTTCTCAGTCTGCTGGTCCTGCACTTGGGAAGCAGCAGTCTTGGGTTCAGCAGGCTCCTCTGATGCTGATGATGGTATTGTCCATAACGTCCAACAGTTTGTCTATTGTCCTCTTCTCTGCCACCGTCAACAGAGTCCAGCTTCATGCCAACCACAGAGCTGACCTGCCTCATGTGGTTGTATGTGCTGCCACCCCAGCACGCCACAGAGTAGAAGAGGACAATGGTTACCACAGACTGGTAGAACATCTGTAGGAGTTCCCCGCAGATGTAAAAGAACGCAGCCTCCTCAGGAAGTACAGTTTACTCTGTCCCTTCCTGCTCAGGTGATTGGTGTGCATCGTCCAGTCCAGCTTGCTGTCCAGCCACATGCTGAGGTATTTGTAGGAGTCCACAGCCTCCAGAGTTGTAGCAAAAGTCTGTAGTGTACAGGGTGAAAGGAAGAGGGGCCAGCACTGTGCCCTGGGGTGCTCCAGTGCTGCTGATCACAGTGTCAGACGTGGTGTCCTTAAGGAGCTGGATGGTGATGAAAGAGCTTGAGTAGTCTAGAAAGGGAATCCTCACAATGCCACATCCGTTATCCAGGTGCGAGTGCATTTAGCAGGTAGAGGATGGCATCATCCACACCAACACCTGCCTGGTATGCAAACTGTAGACCATCCTGGGTGTGTTGCACTTGGGGTCTGACGAGGTCGAGGAAGAGCCAACATCAACAGATATGAGGTGAGTGCCACTGGTCTGAAGTCATTCAGCTTGTTGTGCCGGTTCTTCTTAGGAACTGGAACGATGCAGGATGTCTTTCAGAGGGTGGTCCCTCTATCCAGCTATATATACCTATATTTTTATTGGTGCACTTTCATGGAATCTTAGTTTTAACTGGGTTTGTAGTCAGACTAACTACTTAAAGTAATAGAAGTTTGACTGATTTCAACTGGGTTTCAACGTAAGTAAAGTAATTTTGACTCCATTTTGACAGAGGCTGACTGATTTTAACTGGCCTTCAACTGATTTTAATTGAGTTTAAAGGAGACATATCATGCTTGTTTCTCCTTTTCACTATGCCAGACTGGGATGCCTGTAAAGCATTTCTGCCCTCAGTACAAGTCATTTAGTTCCTTCATTGCCCCACAATAGCATTCTCTAAATCCTCATTTTAGGCTATTATCAAGCTCTCGTTGAAACGCTTGGTTCTCAGGATGACCTACAGTTACCTCGCAACGTCACAGCCCTTTGTGCTCTGATTGGTCAGTTCTGTCAGAGCTGCCGAGAGGGTTGAGCCAGCCTGTCCTTCTTCTTCTACTGTATTTTCCGGCAGGCTCAAAGCAGCGACCACGTATTGAGTCCCCCTACAGGCCAGAGCTGGTAATGAGTGAGTGTGAGCTAGGGACCTATATACTGCTGCTGGTGGATGTGTTCCTCGGTGACGGTTTTGTGGCTAACGGACATCACAGAGGAGGAAGTGTTTTATCAGATTACTCCAATAAAAAGAAAGGTACCTCATGTCGTCACGACGATTCAAATCTCATGGACATCTTACAATGACCTATTTTCAGAGGCATCAAATCTTGTTCTAGGATATCAGAAAAAATACAATATCTAATTTTTTGAAAATTAAGGGGGTGTAAGGTCTTGTTTTCAAATTTATTATATTATATGTAAGTATTAAATCATGCATCAGCATGATATGTCTCCTTTAAGGTTTTATTTAAATGAAGTTTTCAATCAAAATTAAACTAAGATTGATTTCACCAGGTTTTAACTAAGTTGAACAGATTTTAACTGTATCTTAACTGAAGTTACAGCTGAACCGATTTTGAATGGGTTTCATCAAGCCTGACTCAATTTAACTGGGTTTGAACTAGCTTGAGCTAAGCTGGAATAAATAAAAAAAATCCTTTGTATAGATTTGTCTGTGTTTGCAAGTTGACATGGGCTTGTTCCTTTAAAATGCAAGAGCAAGGACAAGTTTCTTGGATATATGTATGAAGCCCTTCCAAAACCAAGACTGTTACTTGAAAAGGTCAACATTGACAAAGGGGAGGAGCCTGGTTGACTTTCATCTTTGAGTCATCATTTTACCCTTCTTAAGATATGGCAAATCACTGGGCCACATAGTGAGACAGACACTTACTCAAACTCATACTTAATGGCAATTAACAGCCACCAGTTAACCTAACATGCATGTTTTTGGTCTGTGGGACAAAACTGGAGTGCCTTGTTCTCACTGTACCCGCAGACAAAGTGAGAACAAGCAAACTGCACAAAGAAGGGCCCTTGTCAACATGGGAACTGAACCAGCAATCTTGCTGTGAAGCACACGCACCACCTGATGCCACACCCTGCCACCCTTTTCATCATGTATCTATCAATTAATTCCATGCGGATATCAAAGTTAAGACAAAGATATTTGTTCAGTAACAAACATAAACTATATGATTTATCATATTATCAACTGAGTTAAAAAGTGAGTCAGCTGTTATTCTGTATTAAAATGAACATTTTAATACTCTGTCAAGCTTTGACCAATGTATTCAACAACTGGCCAACTATGTGAGTATAAAATAAATTTTGAAAGCATGTAAAGTCCATAAGTTGAGTCAAGTAGAAAAGTATTTTTCAAAACCGCAACAAATGAATTACAGGCCCATTTAGAGAAGTAATGGTATGAAAATGTCATGGTTATTGTAACCAATATTATCACGGTATTGTTGCAGTGTGCTCAAAATGTTCAAAAAGTACTTTTACACAGTCTTGAAATCATTTAAACCCTTTAATATTTTAATTTTAACAATTCTTTGTCTTTTTTGTAAATAACTGTGTCAGGCAATGTCCTATAAGTAAACGTGTTTAAACTTTTTCATTACAACAAAAGTAAAAAATTCTGGCAAGTATTTGTCTTTATTATGTTATAAATGCTTAAACTGTGTGTAATTACAAGAAACAAAAAACGTGATTTGAACTTTAAACACGATTCTCTTTATAAACAATTGTAAATGAACATCTTCAAAGTTTTGAGATGGCCAAAATTAAATTTAACTTATTTTGCATACACTCACACATTTTTGTTTGCCTGCAGCATTAATGTCCATGTCACAGCTCGTTATATTAGACTATGTTTAGGCATTTTTATTTATTTTTTGTTTTACTGACAATAGCCCCTGAAACAGTTAGCCCCTATCGTGACTCTCCTCTGGTCTCCACTTCCGTGGCAGATCTCCTCTACATCTCCTTTAATATTTCCAAATTACGATTGACTAAATCCATAAAACTCAAACTAGAATGCAAAAAGACGATCAATTACGACAAAATACGATGAATAACTGGCAAAAGAACGGCAAGAACACACTCCAGATTGTACTAATATTGTTATTTACAACCTTTATACATTATTTACACAGAAAATACTGATAAACCACCAATTACTCACGCAGGTATGGCTCACTGAATCCTCTCTCTCTCTCTCTCTCTCTCTCCTTTCAGTCTGCTCGTTTACTCAAGGAGTGACAGCAGTTTTTATCACACACATTGTTGTCTTTCACTGCAGCTTCGGGTTTTAGACAGGGTGACTGTCATCAATTATTTTCCCCTCCACATCCTTGTAAGATCCAACTTCGATCAGACTTTAGACCTTTTCCATTTCGAATGGGAAAACCTGTCAGCGTCTGAGCGGAGCTTCAACTGCTGTACTTTCAGAGGCCAAACATTGTAAACTGTGCATGCGCACCTCCATTTGTGCGAGACAGCTGTGTTGTGAGGATTTATTATTTTTTGCCAATTTTGAAAGCAAGCTAAAAAACAGTCTGAGAGATTGCTTTGCCTCAAGCTAAGCTCCATCCACTCAAATAAGCATCACAATGTTTAGCAACATGAACAGGGTCTATACAGTCAGCATGTTATTGAATCATCCAGCTGGTTACATCCTCAGAAGAGAGGTATTTTTGTCCTGTGTTTGAAATTGACTGCAGAGTTTTGGGGAAACAAACGTCCGATAAAAATGAATTCTGTCATGGGAATGATGGATAAATGGATCTGTATGTCCTGACACGTACGTACCCTGGCAAAAAGCTCTTACAACAGCTCACAATGTGGACACTTCAACACTTCAAAGCAAAGCGGGAAAAATGGGTAATCAGGGAAGCAACCCCAGCAGAAAAACTAGAGGTCTCTGTTTGTTAATTGTGCTGCGTAGACTTGAAAAGTGTGTATTTCTGGTTGTGTGGAGAATCTCCGTGATGGGCAGCATGTGGGAAGCTCCTCTGCAGCGTCCTGACAGGAGGGAGGAGGCCTCGCCTAACGCGCGTCAGGCACACAAAAACGCACTTACAGTCTCACACACCCTCCTCATCAGCCTCTCCTTCCTCGTCCTCCCATCAACCCTCTCTCCTCACTGGCTCTCCCCTCCTCCTCCTCCTTCTCCACCTCCTCCTCCTCTCAAACCCTCCCAACAGTCCTGCCAAGCTGACAGCTCCAAGCTCCGTGGAAAATGAGTCTCGCTTGCATTACAATCGCGCAGGACAGATTCCATTAGCACTATCTGAAATTGAGCGCGGGGAGCAAAGAGCGGGAGGCGGCCGCGCGTGGCCTTATCAGAGGAAGAGGGTGAGTTCCGCCGACGTCACTAATCCACTGGGTAGGATTCAGCGGCAGCACACAACTTAGGGAAGACACAGGAAGCATGAGCGCTCCTTCATATTGTAAAGAAAACAGATAGAGGAGCATACCTACACATACACAGACACACATTAAGTCACACAGGAAATGAAAGGCCCAAAAATACACACCGATACCAAAACCTCAACTCTCACAGCCTACAATGTTCTGAAAGGGAACAGCATTTGCATTTCGCCAAAGGACATGATGAAACTGGTGGAAAAACAGGCAGCAGATCAACTCGCACATTGCCTCTCTTGCCATCTATGCATGTGTGTGAATGTGTGTTTGTACGTAGACCGTGTGTGTATTTGTGGGCCTCTTCCTGAGGAGTGCTGGCAGGTCTGCTCAGTGCTGCTGCTGGTAGGATTTGTAGCATGTCACTCCGTCGGTTTGAGATGAAACTGAGCCTCGCTCTCACTTCCTGTGTGATCCCTGCCTCCTTGCTCTGATGTCTCTTTTTCGCCTCTATAGACACAAAACATCTGCACAATTCCTTCAAACTAAAGCTGGGTGATACAGAACAAGATCATAGATTCATGTTTCTTAGCTGAAAGGCAATAGTGATACAAACCATTTCTACAGAGAAAACAATTAATTAGGCACCAAGTACAGAGACCTAACAAACCACTTAAAACCAGCCTGTGGCTTCGTCACATGTCAATTCCCTCTCAAGGTGCGTTCACACCAAACACAACTTGGCAACCGAGATCGCATCGCCTGTCTATAAAAATATTTAATTTTGTCACCGCTGCGTCGCTCAGTGATGTCACACCTGCTCGAGTTTCACCATGATAATGTCATATCATAGATCATATATTTGTATATTCCCTGACATTATTCCATCTGTATTCTTTTTACTCATCTACCAACCATAAATTACTGCAGCTAAAAAGATGAGGAAGGACAGGAGCGCAGAGAATCACCACTTCTGTTGAATAAGGTGAAATTAATGTACTCACTAACTAATCTTCCCACACAGACATGGACTGTCACTCTGTGATCCAGAATAAAAACAGTTGTTGTTAACTGTGTTGCCTGAATGGTTAGGGCTGGGTGTAACAAATCAATTTAATTGATTTTAATGGATTTCCCTTAAAATGGCTCATAATCGATCCATAAAATCCAAAGATCGATCGATTAACTTGGGTAGTTTTTTCTTCATTGGACATACAGAGAAGCAGCCTGCAGTATCAACCCTGCTAGTCTCGCCTGATCAGCATTTAGCGCTGCTTTCCACTGAACAAGATCTCGTGAGATGTTACTGCAAGCAGTCAACCAAACACGGTGGAAGTGAGTAGCACTATATGGCACCACCTGTGAGTTTAAAAACTGACGTTTGGACGAATTTCGAATTTAACAAGCATGAAGGAAAAGACGAGTTGGACAAAAAAAAAGAATATGCAGAATATTCATTAATGTAAATCATTAATATATGATTAATGTAACTACTTTGGGTTCAGTTCTTAATGTAAAAACTTTTTTTTTTTTTAAATGTACCAGGTCAAAAGGTCCCTTTTTAAATTTAACTGATATATACCAGACTGAATAAATGTTGAATTGAATCATGAATTGAATAGATTTGAGACCTTGCAAAATCAAATCGATTCATTTCAAAAATATGAATTGTTACCCAGCCCTATCAATGGCTCAAAATTTTCAACTTTGGCGACCGAGCGACACAACCTGGTCGTACGTCCAAAGCGACCAGGTAGCCCAGATCGTGTCTGCTGCATCGCTTGAGGGCTGGGCCTGCTCCATCGCGGCTGCACATCGACTTTACATGGAGAGTGATCACCCAGGTTGCACTTCTCTATAAATTTTGTAGAGAAGTGCTTTCACTGTTGCTTGTATTTCGTTTAATAAAAACATGCAGTCCCATAAAATTGCTACTGAAGCTGTTAGCATCTATGCTAATCTCTGTACAGGCCAGGCAGTCACTTAATGTTGTCGTCCCACCAGTACCTCCCACCTCTTCCTGTGAACGGTGCATACTGCGTGTCATGCACGGCTGTCGTTGATTCTTGCTGTCAACAGTCTTTTTTAAGGGTATTAGGCAAGGCAAATATTTTTAATCGGTTAATTACGCACTGACTCCTCAGTATCCAGATGAAGTCACACAAAACATAGCTAACTACAGAAAATGTTGCTATGTTCTTAGAAATATCAGCTTGCCCTATTTCTTCTTTTATTAAATACTTGATATACTGCCCAGCCCTACTTTATATAAACATATAATATACAGTACACTATACATGCTGACATACTCCTGTGTGCGTATGTAAGGACACCCCATATGAACCCCCCAGTGTCCTCACCCCCTTAGCTATTAACCCTTGACATGTAAATCCAAGGGTATGTGTGTGTGATATTAGCAGTGTGTGTGAGGGAGGATGGGGTTAATCTTTATGTAGTGGGATCTCTCCGCACAAGATCACTCAATTTAAATAGAGCGAGAACACTTTGATGTCTCCAGCTCTTTCGCCCTCCTCTCTTCGCCCCTCGTCTCTCATTCACTCCTCTAATTTGCTTCTTGTCGCCCCCCTCTGTGCCGCGGCGATAAGGTGTAATGAGAAATGTTTTCAAAACGGCTCACACCTACCATGCGACACTAATTGGGCATGTGTGCTTGATTCGGCCGAGAAGAGAGCCACTCATCCCTGACCACTGAAGATGCTGAGGAGGCACTTTTACAACATTTGAACAAGCACGAGCTGATCCTCACAGTCAAACACAATTGACGTGTGCTTGCATCAACCAAGTGCCACTAATAGCTCAGCCCCCCCAAAGACACAGAGTGAGGAGGGGAAACACCATCTTCATTAGCTGTCATTTACAGGGAATTACAGCGATGTCTCCTCCAGGCTGTTATTGGTCACGCTGAAGTGAGCAGTAAAGAAACGTCACAGAGGAAGAGAGGAAACTTTGGGCACAGAGGAGTGGTTGGCCTATTTTCATTTTACAGCAGAAGGATGCAAAAGCATTTCTATCAGTGAAATGAAAACATGGAAGAAAAATAATAAGCTAAATTCCTACAATGAAATACAAATTCAGTTTTGGTTATCCAGTAAAATGAGCCTAAACCACTACATAGAAACAAATGGGAAACCTCTTTTATTAAACATCAAACAGAGACGTACAACTCTGGATTTTCTGAGTGTTCCTTCACAGCTTCTGAATCCAAATTTAAGACTTTTGCAGATGTTCTCAAGGCTCATTCAGAGAAAAGTTAAGACTATTTTTACACTTCAAAATAAACAACCATCAGCATGTCTTCAAACGTTTTTGCCAAATTGCTGCTCTGTTAAAATGAGTTCACCTTTAACACAAACAAAGGTGCTTAATATTACTTCAATAACAATATTTTTATTAGGGATGCACACTATTACCGGCTAGTATTGGCTAGGCCTGAAAGATATATCGTCATCGTATCTCTAGGCCCTTTTCCACTAGCCCTACTCTACTCTACTCGACTCTACCCGACTCTACCCGGCTCTACTCTACTCTACTTGTGCTGCTTTTCCATTAGCCCCAGTCGCCTGCCCAACGGCGTACAGTGTCGCTGCAGAGAGTGGCTCTGCGGTGTTATCATTTTGAGCGCAACACAACAATCTGTAGCTTTTTGTCACAAACCGAGTAAAAAAGGTAAGCAGAAGAAGGATGCAGGTGGTAAGAAGAAATACCCCTTGAGAAGCACGGGAGAGTTTTGGCAGACATACAACAGAATGAAGCCGAGGACGAGAGTAATCGAGCTGCAAAGAAAAGACTATGAGGGTAAGCTAACAGTAGATACCGCTACCATGCTTGGTCGTCGCTCTCATGACTCATCGATGACGACATTGTCTGACCAATCAGTAGCCGGCAGTCGGTGATGTCATCTTTTAGTATCGGCTCAGCTCGCTTAGAACCAGAGCAGAGCCGATACTAAAAGTAGCTTGTTTTAGGAGGTACCAGGCTAGTGGAAACACACTGCAAATCAAGTAGGGCCAAGTAGAGTAGGGCCAAGGCGTGCTGGTGGAAAATGGCCGTATATGGAGGTATGAACATTCAAGATATTAATATATCTATATACAATATTTTGTCCATATCCTTCAGCCATTGTATCGGCCAATATCAACCTAAAAAGTTAAGTATGGATGTTTGTCGGATAATGACATTTTTGTAGATATTTACAGCCTATATATTGGCAAATTATGCAAATGTTCAAAACTGCACCCTCTCATCGCTGCATGGGTACATTTAAACACTGAGGGTTTAATTTTGCAAGAGTTAAAGGCATTTTATCTTGTTTTACATCTGTTCATGCGATAATATGCTGTAACACTGAAAGAAACGAGTCTATTTTTAGGTTGTGCTCTTGACCTGAAATATCAGTATCTGCGATAATGAATCAAAATAATATTGGCATATCGGATATCGGCAAAAATCCAATATCATGCATCCCTAGTTTTTATGTTTTTCAATGTGGCAGTAAAGACATGCGCAGACTGTTCATTTCTGTTTTGTTAGTTGTTGAGTTGTTTCCCTCTACTGTACGCAGTGTTGAGTAAGTTTATTAAAATATGTAATTGGTACATTTTACTTTATATTCTTTGTAAAAAGCAATAAAATTACCTTAACCCATTCCATGTCCAGGGTCCACCGGGGGCCGCTTGGGGGCGCCAGGTGGTCGTCACATCGCAAGAAAGAAGTACAATGCCAACCCCCCCTCCCAGAAGAAGTTATTTTACAGGACAGTTCTTAACAAGCATCTGCCAAGCGATACAAATTTTACAGCTAAGGTGTTCTGTTTTAAAGGGACAGTTCAGTATTTTTGAAGTGGGGTTGTATGAGCTCCATATGGTCACTAAGGACAGTAGATACTGTAGAAAGTTCTCTCCTCTCCACCAGAAAGCCACAGCCTGTGACCATCGGTGACGAAGAAAAAGACGCTAATAGAAAAGTACCGTACCGGAGTTAAAGGCTATTTTCTCCGCCTGCAAGAACTCAAATCAAAAAGTAATACCACAGTTTAAGAGTACGCTACATAGACAATTTTTGAAGTGCATTAATCTTTCAGAAATATAAAGTTTATCCGGACCTAAGCCGACTCACGCCGTGTGTCCCTCCGCTAAATCACTCCGCCATAGTTAACTAGCTGCTTTTAATGGCTGTTTTAGACTAATTAAAAGCACATTATAAGACAAATATTGCTGAGATGGGTTTTTGTGATGCTTCCCATGATTCAGAAACAGATGTGCATCATGGAGAACTCAGCTTTCACCGTATTCCTCTGCGTAACGAGGGCATTCGGTTACACAGTATAGTGAATGCATCTCTGTTACCTGTTAGCTGACAGATTGTTATGATCAACAAACAGCCTCCTCTACTCTGCTTATTTGTCTCTGACAGATCATTATTACTTACTTTGAGCAGAAAAAGTCATTAGGTCCTTCAGGTCTGAGACGTTTTTCCAGTTTATCTTCGGTAGGTGAAAGTATGTCCACAAAACTTCGGGAAAGGAAAGTCCGTTTGCAAGTAATACCGCCGTCCATATCACATATTCCCAGGTCAAACATTGGCCCCACTGTTTATTTACGTCTCTATCTTGATGTCCAGGCTCCATGGATGTTTCCTCTATATTCCTCTTTAGCGACTCTTCCTCTGTAAAGTCCGGTTCAGGTATCCTCTTGACTCCAAACTGAATGAGACTTTATCTGCGCTGTCATAATAATCCCTTTTTTAATTTCCTGCATTGTCTCTTCCTCACGCCGCTAACAGTCAAAACAGAAGAGTTATGATACTTGATGAAAGTTATACGAAGCATCAGCAGCCGTTAGCGTGCTAATGTTTTGATCAGCTGAGAGGGGGGGCGGAGTGTCCCTCCGCTAAATGCAGGCGGAGAAAATAGCCTTTAACTCCGGTACGGTACTTTTCTATTAGCGTCTTTTTCTTCGTCACCGATGGTCACAGGCTGTGGCTTACTGGTGGAGAGGAGAGAACTTTCTACAGTATCTACTGTCCTTAGTGACCATATGGAGCTCATACAACCCCACTTCAAAAATACTGAACTATCCCTTTAAGATACAAAGCTTCAAACAGTGTGGAAACCACTCTTAAGCTGAAAAAGCAAAAACAGCTTTTTGTCCTGCTGTTGTAACTAAGTTGAATAAGCTGTAGAGATATTTGCCAACACATATTAATTATTTATTCCAGTCTAAATTTGTTTAAGCCAAGCCTGATTCACAAAGCTTTTTAAATTTTGTATTATCTCTAATGCTCTATTTTTTGGAGCCATAAGCACTTTTTCATTTAATTGTTTTGATAGTTTCTTTTTAATCTGACTTGGGGTTTGCATATTACACATGTCCCTCAGCTATGCCCCTGTGTGTAACATTTGTTTGGTAATTTCTGTTATGATGGATGTCTATGTCTGTGGCTGCAAAAAAAATTCATCCACAGGTATAAATAAAGCAAACATAAAGTGAACCTTGACCTGACAATAAGTTCTCATTCATCTCTGATCTTTAAACACTGTCCAAGATTTAAATTTCACACGTTATACCTTTTTCTTACCTTAAAACACGTTATTTGAGGACCCAGTATTTTACCATGCCATTCAGATGCAGAGATGTATGGCAAATTGAGCATAAAACAGTATCCTCTGGTTGGTGTTTCATTATAAATATTTTTTTGCAATGCAAAAGATGCATGCATATTTCTGTTTAATTTTTTTCCAATAAAAATGGAAGAACCTAAAAGAAATATTTGGAAAAATATGATTATATTTTTAGGGGCCTTTATCAATCAGGGGCCCTTACAGTCTTCCTAACCCCCTTCACTTAGTCAGTAAAGATGATCTTCAATTGCAACAGTAATATCACAAATAATTTAGAAAAGTGTTACTCTGACAAATTATGGCTACCTAGTGTAACATCACTTTCTATTTTTAATAATTAGCATTTGTTTCTCATAAAAAAGAAACTGGTGGCATATGTGTGTGAAAACATCTTATAAACTTTAAATCAAATTAAAGAACAAAAAAGTATTTTCACCACTGTACAATATTGAATAATACATAAGTGAAGCGTTTTCTAAATTTCCTGAAAAGTAGCAACTTTGGACAAAGTGCCAAACACACCATCTCTGTATGCAAGTACATACAAAAACAAGCAAAAAGCAATGCAGGATTTGAAGAGAACAGCTCAATATGAAATTAATGTAAGTAAGAAAAAGGTCACATAAAATGAAATAAAAGCTCCGGATGTCATAAATCATCAGGCCTGTCATTCAAGGCCTCATGGAGAACCTCCAGCTTAGCTAGCCTTTAACTTTGTCACGTTAGCTGGTATAATGTGTAAATTTAAGACAAAAAAAATGCTAAAGTCAAAATAGAAAACACCATTAAGCTTAGTTGGGATGTTAAAAGTCAAGACTGTTTGTTTAAAATGATATTTACCGTGTTGGTGTCTTCATAAGAAGTCGACCAGCGCGTGTACAGCTTTGTTTGTTCCGGTGTGCTCGCGGGTGGGCGGGGCTTCCCCTGCGTCATTTACGTGCCGTTCCAATTTTTTTTAATTAACGAACTTTATTACGCTTATGTGGGTTTCTTTCTTCTTCGATTGTTTAAACAGTGGGGAATCATTTCAGTACAACAATATCACAAAATCTCACAAGTACAGTAAATAGCCTGAACGGTAGATGTACAAGTGCATTATGTAAAGAAGGAATGAAATACAAACAAATTAGAATAAGACAGAAAACAGATCATGGCGGAGGAAGTATCAAACATGGCGCAGGCAGTAACAGTCTATATATATATATATTTTCAAAATAAAGGATAGAAAGGTTTAATTGTTTGAATTCATAACAAAAACGCACTAAAGCTTGTTTTTCACACATAGAGTTACATTTCTGAAAGTGTAATTTGACCTTAATGATAAGTATATTTATTACACACACAGTTTTTAAATGTATAATTCTCTCACCATCCAAACGACATATTTTTCCAAAACAAAACAAAACAAAACAAAAGGATTGTTAATTTTCTCATTATTTTCCTCCTTTCATTTATACTGAACTTACCATACATATACAGTTTCACAAATTATTATAAAAAAAACATCTATTTTAGAAATGTTTCAAAAACTTCTTTTATAATGAAATGTAATTGATAACGGACATACATCTTAACAGGAATGAGGAATTTTTCTGAACTGAATTCAGATCAAAATTTGAGCCAGCTCGAGCCAGGCAAGAGCGTTGAACCAAAGATCATGTTTAATGTTTTCTAGATGAATAATGATGCTCAATATAACTTAGTCAATCTACACACCTCATAAAAAGTTTTATTCCTCCCCTACAATAATACCAACAGGTGTTGTATTTTATGTTGTTGGAAAGCCTGGTTAGTCACCTTTACAATGAGGTACAACTTGTCAGGATTGTACATTTTTGGAATGAGAACACAGTTTAACATGTAGGAAGTGCCCGAAATCAAAGTGTCCAAGGCTCCTCTACTGCCCCTCTTCTTGGGGCGTTGTCTTCCTGGGACGGCCTCGGAGTCTGTCTTCAACTTCACCAGTCTCAGGGAACTTATGGCATTTGTTTATTTATTTACTTCACAGGGTTACAAAGTGCTTTACAAAAGGACACATAAAATACAAATCAAATGACATTATGTGCATGGATGGAAATGTTTTAAATAGTGACATCAATTCATGAATTAAAATGAACGTCATCAAAACAATGAAAAACTTGTGTTTTAAGACCAGATATAACAGAGGAGATCGAGTCTGCAAACCAGATTTCAGCAGGTCATCCAGGGCCTTGGTGCCCACATAGAAATGTCAATTTAAAACCACCACAGGGCTCCTACTTTGTAAACCATTGCTGACACAAAATAATACTGCCACTCTGCATAAAGGAACACAAGCTTTCAAGTGCTGGGCTGTGGTCATGTAATTGGCTGTTTAACTATTTGTGTTAAGGAGCAGCTGAATGGGTGTACTTAATGAAGTGGACACTGAGGGTACATGACATTGTCCAAAAGGCTTAAATGCTGCATCCACAACCAGAGACAATTAAAACGTATGTTTCCCATTATTACTTGCAACAACAAATGAGTACAACGGGATTTGTGGGGATTACTATTATGTATTTTTCTGATTTTTAAAGTTTCCCTTCAAAAAATGACATGTGATGGGGTGCTGGTTTGGCGGAGTGGTTGGCGGCCGGGCGCCCCGTGTGCTTGCTTCTGCCGGTCCGGGTTCGGGTCCCGCCTGTGACCAGTTTGCGGAGTGTCCTCCCCTGCTCTCTCACCCCCTTTCATAGGCCTATCCACTGTCTCTCTCTCCTGTCAATAAAGGCACAAAATGCCAAAAAAATACATTAAAAAAAAAAAAAATGACATGTGATGACATTTAGGGCAACAGAGACTGACTTGGTGAGACACACGATGATCTGGATTACTGCTCCACCGCCCCAACATCAGCTCCCAAACAGGATAACACAGCATACTAAACTCCATGAAATAATCAAACTTATTACCACTCCTAACCCCTGTTTAATGCACTGTGCTCAGCTTACGTGCTCTGCATTCACTGCCACAAAAGACAAATAGTCTTATAAGTCTGGAGAACACAGGACAGCAGCTTGTGGTGTCTTAAAACTGGCTTTAATTGGATTTGTAAATTATGTGGCTAAATTAGCTCTTCCTATGGCTCGGTGACTTATGGGATGTGTGTGAGGAAAGGAAAAAAAAGAAGTGAAAGTCTTAAAGTTAATTAATCGTCTGAGGCTCCAGATTAATTAAAGTTTGTCAGTGTTTGTAGTTAATGGGTGGATTGATGGAACAATGGCCTGAACGCCCTGTGATACCTCCACACTGATCCACAGAGAGTACAGAGAGGAAGATATCAGAGTCTTTATTAACACACAGGATCCTTCACATGCTCCTCACTGTCACCAGATGTGTTTGTGTGCATGCAAGTGCACAAGCATGTGCATGAAAACACACACACACACACTCACACATACATACACCACCCCCTTCAAACTTCCCATACACTGATATCCATTACTCTCCATTGAGGGTTTACAGTAATTAGCCAGGATCAAAACCTACAAATCCCTCCTCTGAGAATTTAACTGTTTCTAAACGCTGCCTCCACCATCTTTGCTCAGTCCCATGACATGTGAACACACACACACACACACACACACACACACACACTGAGATGGGCTGCATTAACCCACAAGGCAGCCTGAGGGCAGGGAAGAACTGCTGGGCTCCTTTGGGTCCCCTCTGCCTCCCTCTTGATGAAGTTCATCCACACATAGTCAAAAACAGTGCCCTGTTGAATACTGTACACTTATTTCATTAATAGAATTTTAATAGAATTTTAATAGAATTTTAAGCCCAGATTTTGTTATAGTATGAACTGAGTTTATTTTTTGAAGCAGAACTTGGCTTAACTGATTTAGCGGTGGAAGTCAATTTTCACCTAACAGGTCAGAAGAGCAAAAAGCTTCAATGATATATTCACAATATTTAATATAGTGTTGAAATATGGATAGGACATGAGCATAGATTCAATATTTTTTTGAACGGAGCCCACAAATTAAATTAATTAAACAATTTATGTAGTTTCAGTATTTTCAACACCAGGTATGTGTTTGTTTGTGTTTAGGTGTTTTCAAATATTTGATTATCAATATCAATATCAACATATTTGCCTAAAAACTGATTATCAGTAAAGGCAGATATGAACATTTTCCCAGATATTTACAGACAAATATTTACCAAACAAATGGACCATTTTTAATATTGACAAATTTGTAACTCAATGACAGTTTACCTCATCATCATGCAATGTCCACTTTTAGGAATCCAAAGAATAATTTATTTTAAAAATTATGAAATTTTGTCTTTCTTGTTTCACATCTGTTTGTAACCACAAATGGACTATAATTTTAAACAAGTCAATTTTATTTAAGTAGAAACTTGGCACAATAATGTCGACATGGGTGATAATCAGTTTAGAAATATTGACATATCTGACTTCATCAGAAATCCACTATTGGGCATCCTTTGCTTGATTTAGTGTTGTCCTGTTCTCCTTTGGCAGAAGAGTAACATGACATGAAGCAGGCATTCAGAATCTTGACCATAAACATATTCATAAAACTACTTTTTAAAAAAAAACAAAAAAAAACAAACAAAATCCAAACCCTGTCAGGGTAAGTGATATAATAAAACACCAGGTTTTGATGAAGTTCTTATGACAGGTTATTAAAGTCCAAGAATAACTTAAAGGATAAGTTTGGTTTCTACAGCTTTCACATTGTTTATAGAATGAAGAAGAACAATATACTCACCCAGAAGGCTTTCCTGATCCAAACAGTGCTTCGGGAGATATTTATATAAAAGTGATCAATAAGCAGCAGAATAACTGTTTTTCCTATTAAAATCTCAACAAAAGTTGATGTAACGTTGAAGAGAGTAGTGACCTGTGAGCTGAGTGAGGCCTCACAGCTCATAGTGTCTCCTGAATGCCTGGAGGCAGAGTGTAAGGGGAGCGATGCTGTTCACTGTAATTTTGCACCTTTCTGCCAGATGCCTCTAAAGCTCCTGTGACAAATCATCAGGACATGTCAATGCTGGGACCCCTGTGGACGCATAGTGCCGCATAATTACCTAAAAGTCTTGTACATGCTCAAGTCATGTAATACCAAAATCTGATCCTCCTTTTAAATAACAATGTCACTGTGAATCTTTTTGATTAAAAAAAATGTCAAGGCTGACTCTGCACTGTACTATGATTCAGTCAATTTCAAGTGTGAATAATTCTATAAATGAATTTTTAACATCTCAGGTGACCGAGTGATCTGATTTGGGTAAAACATGTTTAATACATTTATTTGTTAAAGGTTTAACTGGTAGTGTCTGTATTACTTTTTTGGACATAATTTACATTTGACAATTTTCCAAAGTTTACCCTGGTAACAGATGTCAAAATTTTCAAGACATTTCATTTATATATTGGATTCAAACATGTTTGTTGACTCCTCTGTTTAAGGTCTGATAAAAACAGGCTGTTCTGGAGGTTATCCTCATGTGTTCTGTCTGACGAAGATTTGGCTTCCCAGGACTGTGCTCCACTGTTTACTGTGTCTGCACAGCCAACTGTCTTAACACCTAAGTCAGAGAGCAGGAATATCCCACCATATGACACCATAAAGGGAAGTTTCAAACAGACTAGGTATCTATTTTCTAAAAATTGGTAAAGGGTGTAAAGGGGGATTTTTCTCCTGTTTGGGTGGTAGGATGCAGGGCTGTGGACAGGCCATGGGCACATACTGTAGTTCACATAAAAGCACTAAAACCCCATATTTGACCTTCACATAGGTTTGCGTATTTCATTTTATAGATATGAACAGACTAAATTTTTGACTGTCTGAGTTTCGTGCAACTGAATAACAGGACAGGGTCAGAATTAACTTAGATCTACAAAAAGTTAGAACTATTAATAAATGTATTTATTATTACGATTTATTTATTTTTTCGGAAGCAGATTAAATGTGATCTCTTCCTCAGTCTTTGTTTAATGGAATCCTCTAAAATAAAATACTGGAACAGTCAGGGCCTAGCACCTAACTGACTACTTTTGAATTAAACAGCTAAACACCCTGAATTTATTAATGACCAGAGACTCCATCATCTTCTCCAGGAGAAGTGGTTCAGCAGGACATGGTTCCACTGGTTGTCCACTTTGTTACACAAATATGATCCTCCCATGTACCAAACTTGAAAATATTACTCAGGGAAGGGGCTCCGGAGCCAAGATTATCTGCTATAAATCAGAATTTTAACAACCACTCCAAATAATCAGAAAGGGAAATAATGTATACAGTGTATGGTTAAAAATTAAACAGCTCAGATAAACACCTCTCACTCTCTGTGGCTTATATCACTCCCTCTGCATCTCCATATTTGAATGAAGATTTTCTTCTGATTTAAAGAGGGATGTCAAGTATTTTTAAAGTCTGGGGAAAACTCCTGTGGAGCCTCGCTGGTCCACTTTCAGCTCAGCTCGTTTCATTTGTGGTGACCTCTGCTTTGGTGAGTAAAGGCATACTTACTTTTCTGGACATGTTGAGCTGCTCTGTAAATTATTTATTCTGATGGACAGACAGCACATGTGTGTGTGTGAAATGTTTTGCAGTTGAGAAAGTTCTAAAATTATTTATAAGCTTGAACAAAGGCTTTGGTACTTTTAGAATATAAAGTAATATATAAAGTGGTAAAAGAAAGATTCTTGACAAGCATTTTTTACTTGTAACATTTCCAAATATTTAAGAGTTTAGGGTCTGGGGATCAAAAATAAAAAGAAACAAGGATCATAGAAGACTGTTAAATTTCATACTTTTAATCTGTGATTAGTCAACTGATGAGTTCAGGGTCACCTGCATACTCAGGAATTTTAGGTTTCTGGTGCTCTGGCTCAAAGCTTTTTTGTTTGCAAGTTTGAAAGATGTTTCAAAATGTTGTTAGAAGCTTTCAGCATTAGTGACATTTTTTTATGGGCTTAAAATATTTATGTTACCACTGATTTCACTAGTTTGCCAGTTGTATATTTAAATCAAAGTCTGAAGTTGCTCTTATATTCCTGTTCACAGCCCAGTTGCTTCTCTGTGCTGAGCTCTGAACTTGACTGTTAAAACTCCCTAATCAAACATTTATTTGCACATCAACAACAAATTCAATACATTTTAAACCAAAGCCAAGAACTCATTACATGAGAATCTTGGTATCTGCCACGTTCTATCATGTACTGTTAAAATAATTATTTTTTTTTAGAGTTTGGAGCTGTGCTTACTTGCCTGATTCAGAAGAAATTAAATTTAGTGTGGCGCTGAGGAGACCCATGAAAAGACCTCATAATCCCTTTTAGAGGGAAAAGCCTACTTGTTTTGGAGTAAAATAATGGAGCACAAACTTGTGAATCAAACACCCGCAGTGGGTCTTAAGAATCCTGAAATCTGTGCAAAGGAGCTAACTTAAGTCTTTTCCGTTTCTTTTTATAAATGAAGAATTTGGAGGGTTTTTCATACATGTTTCAGCTTCTCATCACATTTGCGTGGAGATGAAGATGACTGCCAAAACTGCTCTTTTAAGCTGTTGATTATTTTGAAGAGGTGATGCAACTCAAGAGCAACCTGATGAGGACGAGTGTATGCTGCTGTTAGAGCTGGTGGACAGCGCCATCTGCTGACGTGAGTGTAGTAACACCTGAACTCTTGTGTCTAAATCAAACAGAAAAAGATTAAAACAGGATGACAAAGAGAATATTTCACTTTCAACAGGTTTATTGACATGTGTATAGCGATTGTCTGTGCACCGGACGATTACAGGAGAATATGATATAAAATAATGCAAAAACAGCTGTACATAACACATATGTAAGTAAAGGAATGCATTAATAAGTGTGAGGTTTTAACGCTGTATAATACATGTCAGCTACTCACTCACCTGGAATAATAGAGATGAGTTCATAAATTGAGGTTTCACCATCTTGAATGAAGGTCAACTGGTACAAATATTAAAGTTAAGGAAGAGCTACTGATGTTCACTGGATGTATTTAAACAGCCTGATGCCACTCTAAATAAAAATACAGTATCTGAGTAATGCTAAAATCTAATAAAAAAAGAAAAGATATTGCATATGAACACTATATTCAGGAGAGGATTAACATGAAAATTAAATGAAGGAGAAGTAAGCAAAATCAGCTAGAAATAAATAAGAAGGTATTAAAGTAGAAGTAAATGAGGGTGCTGCAACGTCTCTTCCATCCACATGCCAATGTGTGTTACATTTATTCTTGTATATACTGTCTTTAAAAGCAGAACTCATTGGATTTGAAGTGCTCAGTAAAGGGCAGCTGATCAAGATTTGTCCACGGTCTGTCTAAATAAGAGAGCCACTTTTAAGATATCTATACTGGTGCATTTCCATCAAGCGTTCCAGTTTGGTTCAGAAGAGCTTGTAAATACTGATCTACTTTTCAACAGGTGTGGGCATAAGCCTGGTGGTAGGCTACCACTGTGACATCACGTAACACTGAAGACTGTCTATTTCACTGAAAAAGAGCAAAATGGAGAAAACAAGGGCAAAAAGACAGGATGTTTTGTTTTCTGCCTCACAAGGACAAAAAAAAACCCTGTTTGAGAGAAGGCTGCAGGATAGGAGGAAAAACGCAGCAAGACAAACAAGAAAGTTTTGTGTTTGCTTGGTGTCGTCCATTCCCACAGCTGTTGGATGGGAGACTCCTTGGCCAGTAAGCAGACTGCAGTGTGTCCAGGTCAACCCTCTGGGCTCAGATGGGTGCACTTGGGACCCCGACAGAGGGAGAGAGAGATGTATGGGGTTTGACTTGCTTATTTCGGTGCCATTTTAAACTCTTGACAATAAAATTAAAATAGATGTTGTTACAAAGCTACGTCATTTAAGCAGCCATTTTTGTCCAAAGCAATGATGTTACTAGGCAGCTCACTGGAAAGTGAAGATAAAGAGGGTTCAGCATCTTTGGCTCTGAGAGATATCAAAATGAAGCACTAAAATCTTTGTTCAGCTGGGTTGAACGTACAGGTATTACATTCCAGCACCCATCAACACCCTCACTGAGAGCTGTAGGATGTAGCTCACATTAGCACATTGCTAAAGCAAAGGGACAATAAGTGACACTTGGGCAAAGAAACAGCATGTTGTGGACTTTGAATCATTGAGCAGAAGGGGAGTTTGACCCCCTTTTCCCTCTGGGAGACTCTTAAAAACACACTGTAGCTTTTGTAGTAGTGATTTTGGGGTAAATGCATGTCTTGCTGAACTGAACTGTACCAGACCGCAAGGTGGAAACACACCATCTGCAACTGATCAACAACATTGCTTACAATAGACTCCTACACTGTATGTCTTCTTTTGCTGTAGAGAAATCTCTAACCAGGCGTTTCAGGCCTCTTCAGCTGTAAATCTGAAATCCCTAATCCTGAGCTACAGTAATCATCAACACTACATCCATGACCCACCGCACTGCAGGGGGTTTCCATCTTGTATTTAGACTTCAAACAGAAAAAAAAAGCTTTTTGAAACATAAACCTGACCAATAACAGCTCTTTTGCTGGTCTAAATACAATCTGAAAACAGGTGTGAACGTGGACATCTTTCTGCAGTGAATTTGGTGGAAAATATTAGCATAGAAGTACAAAGTGGATATCAATAGGTCTCATTCACAAACGTCACACATCCATCAAGTATGAGGATTTTTTTAAGCTTCCTTGCTTGCTCTTTTCCTTTTTTTAGAGAGGTCTTCCTTAAATTAAAATTAAACTCATGAAACCAAACAGAAAAGCTGCAGTTTGAAAAGCCGAGGACTCGGAAGACATCTTGCTCTCAGCATGAATATCAGGCTGGCGATCAACCGTGCAAAGTTTTTTTTGTTGTTTGTTTTTTTTTAGTATGTGTAGTGTACAAACTGTATGTGTACGTTCAGCACATGCAAGCTAGACACAATTTCCATGTGAGCGTGTATTATCAGTTATGCTTCTTCCATACTTGAGGCTATTATTGAATTTATCTGACTTTTTTTTTTTCAGAGCTAGATCACCAAGCTACACCATATTATATTCAGTTACAAAAATAGTATCACAATATAGACCATTCAATATGAGCACCAGGGAAGGCTAAATATAGCCCGAGTATTTGGCTACATTCATTGTCTGGGCAATGCTTTACGGTAGCAGTGTGTTGAGTGTGTGTTTGTTGGACACAGTGTTGGCAATGTTTTCTCACTCACAGGCTCTCCTACACCTACCACACAAGAATACTCAGAAACATACACAACTTTTGCTTACACTGAGTTACAACGGTTAACTAAAACCAATTATCAGTTAGAAAAATAGCTTCTTTTTTTTAACATTGAACACCTAAAGTATTCTTCCCCCCTTCCTAAAATAAATCCCACCCCATTTCCTAACAAAATATGTCTCTTTAAAACAACAAAGAAAGTTTTCTTTTGAGGTTATACAAGTTCAAACCTTTAAACACTCCATCAAACCAACATGGACCCTGTTTAGCATAATTCACTAACCAGAGGTGTGTTCAAATTAACTTAAACGCAACATCTGCCTGCCGTTATTCATGCTAGTTATTTCAGCACGTTAAGGCTAATAATACATCTGAATGAATGTTTAAATAAACATAAAGTTGTCTAATTGCTCATCTTCATGATCTAAAGCTTTGGTTTTATCACTCTTAAATCACAAACTTTATTATTGAACACACCTCAGGTTAAGCCCTTTACCCGAAAATCTACTAAGCCTTGTTTGAAAAGACAGTAACACTTTATAATAGCTTTACACCAATATGCATTAGTAAGTGATCATTAAATACTTAAATCATCATCCATGACACATTTTAAAAAGTTTTTTAGCCGGTCACCAGGATGCTCTCAATCAGAACTGTAACAAAGATGACATGTTGATTTAAACTCTACCCACCTCTGCTGCCTCCTTTATAATACTGGGTGTTTTTTAAGCTGGACATTAACTGTGCAATTTCAAGTCACTTGTGTATTTATAATAGTGGGATGTTACCTCACACTATGCTACCACACAGTCAAATACTCTACTTTTCTATCCCATGGCTGTGCCCAACCCTAAAACTCACTGAATTTGGAACAGGTCTTGACAAACTTCAGCTTCATTTGAAAACTCCCATGGGCAGAGGTTAAAGTCACAGCTCCCTGTTGGCCTTCTAAGGCTGTTTTGCATGGATCAAAGAACACAAACAAAATTGCTCTTGCTATGGCACACACCATCATCAGAAAAATATTTGGCTTCCAAATCATGAAATCGTTCCCTGCCTGCTGTAAATCTAATATATCTCATATATTTTCCTGTCTGATACAAAGGATGGGCACAAGACAGGCATGATTGCTGTTACCATGGTTATTTCAGATGTTTGAACAAAATTATCAATCATTCCAAAACTCCACCTGACTGGTTCACTGGTCATGAGCAGTTGATTGGATCATGATCAGCCGTCTTGCTCCTCGTATGACAAATGAGGCAAAAATGGGCAGAAATCCAACCTGACAATTAAACTCAATGCACCATTCAAAATCAGGTCAAGACTGATGGCAATGTGTTTGCTTGGCTTAAGCCCTACCAAAATAAAGAGGTGTGCAAGCAGATAAGCAGAGCATCGTGGGTGAGTTTGGTACAGTTTGCCATCACACCAAAACTGTTTGCTTTCAGCTTGTTTTCACCCAAAAACCACAGGGAGCCCTTTAAGAGCCCCTTTAGCAGCAGTGTGTGGCCTTGCTTCTGTTCTGATTCCCTGATCATCATAACTGTGGCTCATGTATTTATTGTTGACATGTACCTGACATAATCCATACATCCATCCATAATCTACACCGCTTATCTCTTCTGGGGTGGAGCCTGGGTCAGCTGACTTTGGGCTAGAGGCAGAGTACACTCTGAACTGGTCACCAGCCAATCACAGTGCCTCATATAATCCCACTAAAAGATTATGAACTATTCCTATATGTCAAAATGACAAGTGTGCAGCAGAAGCAGACAAAACTAAAAGCACATCTTTACACGTTATTTTGTTTTTGTTTAGATTGAGAGCCCCTGGCAGCAGAATTTATATGTTGTGTTCTTTCAAGCATTATTTATTATTAACTATGATTTAATAAACACAGCTGAAAATGCTATACTGATATAATGAAGGGTAAGGTTGCATCATCTGTGCCAACAATGCAGAATCTTACATCCACACGATCAGATAAATCATGAAGTCTTTAATAATGGCTTCATTGCTGGTCTTATAGATTCACTAATTTCATCTCATTATTTGTTATGCCTACAAATTTTTGTATGAGAAGTTCTATACAAATTGATTGACTGACTTACTTATAAAGTATACATTTAAAATGATTAAATATTACACATGAATTCCCTTTTCAAAAAGTACTTACACCTGTGATTAGAATTGATCACAGACAATGCTTGATGGATGATGAGTGAAGGCTTTACTGATGCTCAATAGTTTGTTTAGTGGTGTATTTTTTATAACGTGTTACTGAGGCAAGTGTCGACTGAACGCTTTGCTAAACAAAACACAACATCTAGCTTATCTATGGAAGTGCTGTTATTGCTGAAGAGAGTTTGAAGTGGATTTATACCCGGTTTTATTTCCCGGCTCTGGTTGATCCTCGCTCCTGCTTGATGACAAAGATAGGATCTGGGCTCAACAAGTGATGCCTTGGTGATGAAATCTTACAGCGTGATGCGTTGCCTCTGCAGATTATCAAACAAGCTGCAGGATTTAATCTCAACCTCGTATCACACAGCTGATCTCAGGTATGGGGTGTCTGCATAGATTTCACTAGAGGGAAACATGAGGATGATATTTTCTTTGTAAACTGTTTAACGTGCTGAGTCACAGCCTGATGGCACCTCCTACGTTTACTCTCTGAGTACCAAATATAGACTCTGAAGGGAATAGGTGTACTTAACTCTTAAAAGAACTAAGTCAAAGGTGAACGTGAGTGAGAAAGAAAAAATGTGAATGAGTTGCAGCATTTAGCATTTATTACAGTAACTTGTTTTAAAATCAAGGATTCCAGGCAGAGTAGTGCAAGCGGTGATGTTTCACTGAGTAAAGGGCAGACAGAAGCTGCAGATCAGCTCGGAGAAAAAGGCCATTCCTTATGTGCAAAAGCTACTTGTATTCATTCATGGCTTCCAAGATGGACAATATTTGGGTTATTTTTCTGATGACAAATGGTTTATATGTGTAGTGTTCCTAAATATAGTTGTTGAAATTGGCAAGCAGCATTATTCAGACTCCTGGGTTTTTATCTGTGTATTAATAAGAAGTGTACTGTAATGAGGATGGATCAAGAGTGAGATCAGCTGCTGTTGTACAAGGTTACTGTGATGGTAGAAAAAACAACATGTGGAGTTTAGAGCAGATAAGCACCACTGTTTTTGCCCAGATCCTACATGAATCAACCAGCATAGCAGGATAAACAAGAGGAGGGATTTTTGAACTTGAGCTGCGTTCAGGAAGAACATTGTTTAGTGTTTACTTTGCACTCAGTCAGCATACTGAACACTGATCAATGTCTCGGTCCTAAAAGAAGCTCAGGCATTGCTCTGCTTCTGTTACTGTTCTAGTGGAAGTGGTTGCTGAGGAGTTGTGACTAGTCGATTGGGCCCTGAAAGATGAGCCTTGCCCAGCCTGGGGTGCTGAGGGCAGTGGAGCAGAAAGGGCAGATGGGTCTGAAGGCGTGTGTCCCGTGGGGGAGCGGGGTCTCGGCCCAGTACCTGGCTGTCCTCTCTGAGCAGACGTGGCCGCAAGGTACAAAACTGTGAGTGGGAGCTCCAGCGTCCACGTACACCGCGGGCTCACAGCCCAGCCACAGCGGCACATAGGGACCCACGCTCCGGCACAGGGGACATTCTCTCCGTGCCGTGGACCCCTCCCCTTCTCCTGGAAGCTCCACCCCCTCAGATCTTTGGCCCCAGTCGTGACGTCCGTGGACATGGCCGCAAGCGAGGTAGACCCAGGGCTGACGCTCTTCAAGGCTGAGGAAAAACGCATCAAAACAGAGTTTGGGACATATTGCCAATCACACATTTATATTTTGGTTATTTCCAAAGTTAAATGTGTTTTGGAGGGAGGTTTTCGCTGCCCTGAAGGAGGTTTTTAAGAAGAACATCCCAAGAGACTTTGTAGTGGCAGTACTTTGAGTAATACCTGAACGTCTGAGTGGAAGGGCAGATAGATACCTTTTGAATATATTACTAACTGCAGCCTTAAAGTGTGTAACCATCAGGTGGTTTAAACCAGAACCTCCCTCATATAACACATGGATTCAGAAGATTTGGGATATTTATCAAATGGAGCAGATCACTTTTTCATTAAGGCCCCAAAGAGCAACTTTTACTGAAAGATGGAAACCTATGATTCCTCTATTGCTGCAATAATAGGTACAGTAATAATACATGCAATAATCCCCCTGTTCTATATGCAAAATGCTGTCATCCTGATACTGACAATGATATGGGCTTGTGATGTCATAATTTTGAGTGGACATAATCTTTATTTCTATGTGACTGTTAGTATTATTATTATTATTATTTTATTTATGTATTCATTTTTCATTACCATCATATTTTGTATATGGAGATATGTAATATACAAATGCAGCTAGGGAAGGTAGAGGGGAAAAATGTAGAAGAAACTCATTAGATTGGAATTAAAATGTATACAATGTATTGTACTGATAAAGAAAAAAAATAATAAAAATTAAAGTTAAAAAAAAACAAAAAACAAAAAAACAGTGTTTTCAGAGCCTTTGCACAGAGGTTCTTAGGCTGACCGACTGTAAAAACCAAAAAAAACATCAATAAACTTTATGCACATAAGCAATCTCACTGAAACTTAGATCTCACAATTGGGTATAATCTGTTTGGTTAAATCTATTTTATTTTTGATGGTTTCACACACACAGCTTGTTCGCTTTGTTCTGATTCAGGTGATAAAATATAATCTATTTACTTTAGTGAATTTCAGACTGCATTATAATGCAAGTCTGTGTGCACCCACAGTCAGGGCTTGAATTATATTATTACATCACAGCCTGCTTTAGTAAGCAGTGCCATGGAAACTGGTCATGCTACAGTGACTCTTCTCAGGCAGAAAAACTCTGACAGCAGAATTGAAAAGTCGAGGCCAGCTTTGCCAAGTGAATGCATGAAAAGGACACATTTTCCTGCCTCAACAAGCACCGCTAAATTCTAGGAGCCAATCAAGTTCTGTGAGGCTCTGCTGACGAGCCAGTGAGCCCTGCAGCTTGTTGCTATTATTGTGGTTTTAATGCCTGAGAACTGAGTTGATTGTAAATTAAAACCAACATTCAAAATGGCATTACATCCAACAGACATAGCTGAGCCTGCAGTGCAGCAACTTCTACTTTGATGAATCTCTGATTCTTATGAAGAAAGCTTTGATTTTTATTATCTGACGGATGCATCAACGTAAAATTCACTATTTTATCTTTAACATATAAAAATAGTCACCACTCAGAACTGTGTCCAGATCATTAATTGTGACACTAGTTTGAAATTTGAGGATATCTGATCATATTTTGGCATCAAAATCACTGAGCTTGTTAATTCAGGCTTAAAATGAGCATCACATGCTATTACGGATAAAAGGATTCAGGTTTGTTCCGGCTCGTGGGACAGGACAATTCTATTTTATACATTTATTTTAAATTACTGTTACTTAGAGGACATTATTTATTTCCTGTCTTTTTTATTTATTTTTTAATTTTTTTATTACTGAATTTACAGTTTTTACATTGTCTTGTTTTTTTTTACTTGCTTTTATCTCTTATCTTACCTTGTTTTGTCTTGTTCTATGGTTTGTATGCAAAGGCAACTTATAAAGTTCAGACATCTGTCCTATGCTTAAATATGTTGCCTTGACAGATTGATTATTTCTTGTGGGATAAATAAACTTGTTTGAACTGAACTGTACACAGAAAATCAACTTATTCTGCATCAACATGAGAAGAAACCAAAGAAAAATTCTCTAACAGACTTCGATGACACACCTGTGGCTGCGTGGCAGGCTGGGGAAGGCCAGTGTGCTGAGGCCGACAGGACACTGAGGTCGGGACGCGTTCAGCTCCTGACGAAGCGCTTCCAGGTGACGCAGGGTGGGGGCTCGCATCAGTCCTTCACCTGTGCGCCACAGCAGAGTGGCACCACACAGGTCAACCAGGGAACCATCCCGCAATGCACTGCTTTCACCCTCCGCCTGCAGAGGACAGACGTGCTTATAACCACACACGTAACAAACAAACCTTCCTCTGTTGACTCTTGCACGTCACTCCTCAAAGCCGACCTCTGTCCTGTTTTTATTTACATTCCCTGGTCTTGTGTAGGCGTTTGTATTTCCTGTGTATTTGCTTTTGAGTCTCATTTATGGCTGCTTGAAATACACTTTGCTGGACGAAAAGGTCAAATCTCAGCATGGATGTGGTTGAAATGTGCAGAGTCTCACCAGTTTGCCCCGGCTGGGTCCAGATCGGGTCTCCCTCAGGGCGTAAACATCCCCACACACAGAGATCTCCCTCCACAGACCCTGCTTGGGGTCTTCTGGGAAACCCTCTGGGTGCATTACAAGCACTCCGTTGGTGGTCAGGCCGTCCATATGTCCATCAGGGTTTTTCCATTTGGTTGCTTTTTCCTAGAATTGTAAAGATAAACAAATAATTGAGTTGACATGTCTAATTTTGACTTGTTATTTTAGCCTCTTGATCAGACACCTCTGATGGTTTGCAGATTACTCACCCCTAAGAAGATATTTTTGGAGGAGTCGAAGCCGGCAGCATAGATGCGTGCGGTGTAAGGTGGGTTACGTTCACATACGACTCTGCAGGCAAAACGTGAGATGGTGCTGGGGGCAATGGAGGGGTCCTCCCCCTCTTTACCCCCTCCAGAGGTGTCTGTCACCACAAAGTCGATGGGACTCTCTGTGGAGCGTCCAATCTGCAGGAGACAGGATAGAGGCATGTTCATTATAACATTTACATAATTCAATTCAGCAGAGTAAACATCTTTAAAGAGGAGATCCACATAAGGACATTCGTAGTTATATTGGTACAATTATTTATAGTTTAATAAACTGATCTGACTGGAGGCTTTTCTCTTATGGCCCACGAAAGAAAAACATAAAATATTGTACATTAAGTCCCAAAAGTGAGTGCAGCAGAGGAGGGTCTAAATCATACATCAGTATTACTGCCTAGTTTTATGAGGTAACCTAAGAAACCTTAAATGCAAAAATGGTTGCATCCCTTGAAGGTCTCACAGGGACATGAGGGTTATGGTTTTTAAAGACTGAGGAAGAGACTTTTGGTTGCAGATGCTCTGCTTGTTATGATTATGATTTCCTTCTATTCTAAATTTCAGTTTTTGGGAAAACATGTATGTAAATGTGCTACGTGACTGTGCGTTTATTCATATACAGTGAAAACTCATCTCGTATTATGTTGTTTTTTTTAATCTGCTGCTTATTGCTTGAAACTTCGTACCTTTGCTTCAGCCTGTTTTGGCCTGAAAAATGTTTGAAATATTCTTTTAATCTCACTGAGGCTTGACCTGGTAAACTGCAGGCTAAATAATAAAAAAAAATGTAACATAAAGATACATACTATGTCCATAAAATCAGTTTTGCACTTCTGAGCCCTCCTTCTCAGAGTTAAGCACCTGCACCTTTTTGTTGATACAGTCCAACTATAAGCAAGCAGTGTAGTAAGAGGTGACAATGTGTGAGCCTAATTGTCATTTCTTGCCACTACTTTGAAGATGTACCACAAAAGCCCCCTGGCACCAGATTCTTCCCTACTGTGAGCTAAAATCAGTCCTGCTCCTGGCCTTCTTCTAAAAGTATTCTGTTGTCTGTATTTTTATTCCCTCTATATATTGCCTTGATATCACTTAATACTAGGACTGACCTCCAGTCTCCAAAGTATAATTCAGGGTTAATTTATTACCAATGGAGCACCAGTGTTTTTCCGTCACCCATAGCATTCTGTTTTTCATAGCTGGGACGTTAAATTTTGGGTAAAAGTATTACAGCATCACCCCATGAAACTTAAGTCAATCTGTGATACTATTAATAGAATGAACTTTGTGTCTAAAAATATCTTGGAGATTTTCCATGCAAAAGTTCAGTCCTAATGGTCCTGAACTGAAATATCCCTCCTCCTTTGATGGCATTACATAACAGCTTATTTTAGGTGAAATGAGCTCATGCTGCTGAACTGGGACTTCTTTTTTAGCTTTAAAGGCATCTATGATTCATGGAGGACGTCTAAAGCAGTTCACTGTATAATCCTGATCTATCTGAAGTGCAACCTCACCTGGAACATGTCTGTGTTGTTGTCATGGCAGTACTCCACCACCACTGTCTGGTTCCGGGACAGAGTGAAAGAGATGCTGTGCTGCCCCCTGCTGTGGACAGCCTGCAATAACAACCACAGCAACAAGCAGAGGTGATTCACTCATCTGGAGTGGTCTTTCATTTCCTTGCCAGCAAATACATCAGAATAAATCACGTTGTACTCAAAGAGCCCATAAAATGTAGCTACATGATTAATTTCCATAAAAAAGGATCTCGTATCAGCAAACTGCGTCAAAAACACGCACAAAAACGGACATCACGCTTAGTCATCTTTCCTGTGCCTCGTTCAAAATAAGAACAGGAAGTTGCAGGAAGGAAATCAACATCACACACTGATTAAAAGCACAAACACACCCTCACACACACCCACCTTGCTGTCCTGTGGTGTGTTGAGGATGTGCACAGCGCTGGGTTTGACGCCATTGGCCTTGGCTCGTCGGTACAGAGCAAAGCGACTCTTTCTGCGCCCACGGTCTCCGGTTGGAAGAGAGCCATTGTACCTGGGGGGAAGGCGAACACAGAGTTAGCTTATGAGTGCAGATTGATCTAGATTACATTATAACACAACACATCCATTACACTACAATTATGCAACTTCACAAATTATTTCCAGGTCATGGACATTACTTTGCAGAGCAACTACAGTGGTGGAAAAACCCTGTTACCACAGACTTTGTACTGCATGCTTGTGGTTTGTCTTCACTTATGAGGAACGACATTCAGAATAAAATAACACAATGTTGTCATAATGTGAAAAAATTATCTCAAAAACTGATTTATATTTTCACTCAAACTATGGCAACACTATCCAGAATCAATCACACTCGGTTCATCCACCTCAAATCCTTCAAACTGAAGCTTCTGCTAGTCACTGACACAGTTCCCCAGGGCTCTGTCCTAGGGCCTCTTCCGTTAATTATCTATTTGCTTCCCCATGGTCATATCTGCAGTATTTCACATCAACTTTCTTTGCTAACCAAATGAAACAGTTTTTTCTGTTCACCAGACATACCTCCAAAAAATGAGGCATTATTTGTTTGGAATTTTACAGGGGTGGTAGATAAAATTGTATATTTTTTCCATTAAAGTCTATTTCTAGCCTTGCAGAGCAGACGGATCCGCCTGATTCTGAAATCATGCATTTCTGTCTTGCCAGCCTCCATTGTTCAACAGTTTCACTTGGCTAAATGCTTAATGGCAAAATCAGGATAGAGAGGTGGGAGCTGCGTGCGTGATGACAACAGGAAGTGATGTCACTTCCTGTTGTACAAATAATGGCGGCTAATGTCGGTTAGCCTGTGCTCATCATGGTTACTCAGTTATACTTGGCAAAATATGCTCTCCTCATAAGTTTACTTTGTAGGTAGCTACGGCTAACAGCCATTAACTGTTGTTTGGCCTTGTAAGCCATTAACCATAGAAGCTAATGGTCAGCCGTTACCCACTATATAGCCGCTACATATGCTACATCATAGCAGCGCAGCTTGATATGGATTGCTCGGTGATGAGTGTGATGTGCCAAACGATCGTCCAATCAAAAGCTGCTGTTGTTTTTAAAGGTTCTGCCCCTGAAAACATTTAGCAGGGCTCCTCCCCTGATGGATTAGTGAAATATTTCCAATATGGAACTGTCCATCTGGCTTGTCAGGTTAGTCTATTTCAATGAACCAATAAATGTTCCTTTTGCAATGACATAAAATAAGAGCTGAAGGATTTTTTGAAGAAAATTCAACATCAACTTTCATTGCTATGCAGATGACACTCATCTCTATCTGTACCCTTTCAATCGCCTCCTCCTCTTATTGACTCTGGGAATTAAAATCCTGTTTTTCATGTTTTATTGTTGAACAACTGATAAAACAGGACGTCTTGTTACTGGTTTCAAATCTGCCTAGACAAAACCAGACAGCTATTCCCTTACCCTCAATCACTGATAACAGACAGATAATTACTGATCCCAAAAGAAGTTAAGTTTTTTTCCATGTATGAATCAGTCAAAGGCCAATAGCTTTACATGCAGTGAGGTAGAAAGTACTAATGGCTTAAAGGTCTGGATGAAACTTTGTTTCCATGCTCACACCAAGTGTTACTCGATCATCATCATAACAACCATTTATCAGCATTAATCATCTATGTACTCCCCTAAAAACCAACATGTATCAAGTGGTCCTTACTAGATGTTGGATTTGTCATTCAAGGCTGACCCACTCATTTTTACTTAATGAAGAGCCTCCTGAATGTGTTGGTTGTCACTGTCCTTTGACTATAAAACACACACTTTTAGATTGTGCAGATCTGAAGGGAAAGGTTTTATTGAGTAGCTGGTCTACAAGATCTTTTAACAGAGTCAAAGCAGAAGTAATTTTAGTTTTTTTAAAGCAGCTAGACTATATACATATATTTAAAGTTGTTTACTGATCAAAAAATGTCCAATTTGCTTTCGCCATGAAGCTGGCCTTGGTTAAACCTCTATTCATCTATCCATCCATCCCTTAAAAACAATGCTACCACTATCTGTGTCTACTCTCTGGCTATATCCTTCACTCATTTTTGTAACTGCCCTCTATTTGGTCTTCTTCACAAAAAACTCCACTTCAACGTGTCCAGATTTCTGTCACTCACAACATCTCCAGAACTTCCTCGAACAGTCACATCACACCTCTCCTCCAGCAGCTTCTTCGGCTGCTAATCAATCATCACATTGTGCTCCTCACCTCTGAAGCCCATCCTTCTGAGTATCTTTCCAAACTCCTTCACATAAACACACCCTCCTGTCTCTCAGGTTGTCCCCACTTTGTCCTCTACCTGCTTGACCATCATAGGATCTGGTGCCTTTGGCTCTTTGACTGGATATCCATAACACTGAGTCTCTCTTCATTTTCAAATGCTCTCTAAACACCCACCTTGTTAAATTCAGGCTGATTGAATTCATTTGGCCAGCCTACATGTTTTATTCAATGAATTAAAGTGGCTCACGTGAACCGCTCATGATTTACATTTAACAGCAGAACTGAGCATCGTCCACAAAGACAACAACCACTTGACCTCCCTCGTTCAGCCTGTTGAGAGGGCTCACCTGACCCCTTTTCCATCAGGACAGGATTATTATGGACTCCATCACACAATTTTATAAGCTTATGAGCTTGAGTAAGGGCTGAAGCTGAGATCCAGAACACTACATAAATCTTGTCAACAGAAACAGACAAAAAGGTTCAGTTTTTTATTGAGAGTTTGAAATGATGAGCTCAGTAACTCACTTGTTTAATTATTCAATATCCGCCTTTTTAAGATGACCTCAGTGTTCATGACTTCATAAACGTGAGTGAAGCAGAGTGTTTAAAGAGTCTGGTGTATATGTTCTGAATACTAAACTACAGACTCTCTGCATTAGTTTTAAGCTATGATAAATATATTTGAACCAGTAAAGTTGACAGAGAGGGTGGTGTGCCTAAAAGCAGGAAATGGTCTTCATTAACCGTTTAGCTGATAGCTAACAGGCAGGAAGACTCTGAGAGGGGGACAATGAGAGCCTGTGTTGGTCTTTAGAGGAGATCACATCAGCGGGTGTCTGGTTAGGCTCTGAACTGTTAAATGGAGGAGTACAGACACAAAGCCCTCTTTGACATTTGTGCATTAAAGTTGCTGCTCTGCTACATTTAAGATGCAGTATTTAACAAGAAAATCAATGACTATTAAAAATGGATTTGTTCATTACTTCATGATATGAAAATGCCGATAATGTGCTGCTTATTAAACACCCCATCTTTCTTCATTTGATTCCCTCTGCTAAAAGGGTATGTTTTATTTGTTGGATTGTCGATTTGTTCGTCTGTGCACAAGACAACTCGAAAAGGTTTTGTATAAAAGGGTAGTTCACACATTTTCAATAATACGATAATAACTCTCCGAGCAATATTGGGAATTACTTTGGTGAAAGTTTGGACGCTGGGAGCACTGACAGTGTCACCATACATTGAAAACGTGGTGTGGTTTGCAGATTACTAATGAGAAAATCTTAAGGACTACATTTGATTTCTAATCTAAATTTATTATAAACAATTTGAAGAGAATAAACATTGGGTTTACCTGCAAACATATTTTTTTATATCTGGGTAATTTTGGCCCTGTTCTTGCACTTTATAAACATTCTTTTGGGGCATGTGGATTCAAGGACTTAATCCCATAACCCTTTGTGTGCACACATGTTGATGAAAACTTCAAAACCCTTTCAAATTTCATTCCTTAGACTGCATGTAGAGGCTGTCTGAGTGAAAGTTTGATGACACACCTGAGGTACACATTAAAGACTTTATTTACATCCACCCCAGACCAGAATTAAAACAGTGTCAGGGATCTGGATCATTTGGCTCAGCTCAGTAATCAAACTGCTTTTCAAATTGTATAATTTTAGGTTTCTTATGTCTATTAGTTAAAAACAGAAATAGAAAAAATAAAATTAGTCTCCCATACTGGTGCTGGCTCCTATTCTTTGTTAACTTCTACATTAGAAAACTGGCTCTTGTCTTGGGAGACAACAAATCACTACACAACTATCACTTTATATCTAAAATTGAGCTGTCTTTTCATCATAACCAGCACCCACAAGGTTTATGTGCTGAGGATGAAAAGCTGTTTAAAAGGCTCTGAGCTCAAGGCTAATTGCCCCCATTCGTTTCATTTCACTGTGCAGCATGCAGGCATATGCAACAAGTGGAGAATGGGTGGACGGATATAATCCACAGTAAATATGATAGCTGTGAAAATGATGCACAGGGTTGTTGTTCCATAAGCGGCGGGCAACAAGTGGGGGGCAAGTAAGTTCTGACCAAAGAACTTCACTAAACTTTGGCAATGTGACCACACACAGTCAGTTCGTAGTCAACAAATGCCCCAAGCTGGTCTTAGTCTTTCTATACACATTATGTAAACAGGACCTTTATTTACATTATGGTATACTCAAATGTTTTCAGATTTCCTCTTCTACGGGACAGTAAGGGTGAATCCCAATTCTACCCCTTAGCCCTTCTTCTTCATCTTACCCCTTCCCCTTAGCCCTCTGTTCCTCATCAACCAGAGTCGCTCACAAGCTGTGATGTAGGCAGATGGGAGAATAGCCGTAGCTACTCGGGGTGGGAGAAAAAATCGGTTCACATAAGTATTGGGATCTTTTGTTTGACGATTTTAACATCGATTTTTTTTTGTTCAAATTTTTTTTCCCCCAATTTAAATGCTTCATTTTAGTCTGTTAATAAGCCACTTTTAAATGTAATCCAGGCTTTTGAAAAGAGAGTATAAACAGCTGGTTAAAATATGTTGCTGAATAAATCCTAAAATTTTTTAATTTAAATCGAATTGACACCTAAAAAATTGAGTCTGGAGGAAAGCGTATCGTCCCAGCCTTAGTAGCTACAGATGCAAAACTTAGCTTGTTATGACGAGACATTTTAAAATTCAACCAAAAACACATAACATAATCAACATTTAATTTACGGTTTAGTAATAACTTATAATTATGCACCTCCTTTGGTCTCCGCTCTGCCTTCTTGTCAGCGGGTGCAGTGTACTATGGGAAACTCTCATACCCCTTGGTTTCAAGTGAGGTCCTGTTCTGTCTTTGTTTCAAGGCCTGTGTAGCCCTTCGTCTATGGCCTACAGAGAAATGGGACACCCCTTCTAAGGGGTACAATTGGGACTGACCCTAAAACTAGACACATGTAACCCCCTACCATGCAGATCCCACTCCAGCCCCAGAGCTCGTACTCAAACTGCATGTTTCACAGCATGGCATGACATATTTATGCTCTACACATGCTCCACATTGTGCTCAGTCTACACTGAGTCAGCACAATCTGACGCATTATATTGCACGACTGCAAATGTATCAGCTTCATGACCTATTTTTAGACATTTTGCTCCCTAATTTTTTAATTTATTAATAGCTGCAGTTTGAAGTTTATCTTAGATTACCTGGGTGTCACATGTTTGAACTCAAACTACCCTGAAGTTACCCTGCTGGCACCTTGAATAAAGGTTTCCAGGAAGTTCTGCGGCTGCATGTGTCAAAGACATAGGCAGTCAAACAAACAGGAAAATCTACAAAGCAGAACAACAAAATGTCAAATTAATGATTTACTAAACTGCACTATACAGATGATAATGTTTTAATCAGGCTTGTCTCAAAGTGTATGCTGATATTTATGAAAAGGATCAATGTTCGGACATTTTGTTTTCTAATCAAGTCTGTAGTTTTAAACTCAAAGGCCGATGAACTGATCATGAAAACTGTGGGCCCTTTAAATTAGTGATTAGAACTGCAAGTTATCTGAAAAAGGATGACATGGTGGAAAAATATCTTTATTTTTCATTTGTTGTGTATCATTTTGTGTCTTAATACGAGTAAAGCCAAAGTGACTCTGGGAAAAGTATGTGTGTAAATTGGAAAACAAATATCCACTGGGTTTAAATATTGGAGATCATCTGAATAATCCCTCCCAGAGATTAGAAAGAAACACTTGTGTTTTAGTCCAACTGCTGGAACAAATATGAGGGTTCTTTACAAATGCAGCATTCTTTTTTGCTTTCAATAGACCTCTATAAAAGACAAGCAGTTTGAAGTCTACCCGGAGAAGACATCAGCTTAACAGATGGTGAGGAATTTAGATAGAAACCCAGCTGATCATCATCATTTCTGACCTGAGAAGAGTAAAAACAAAATGCTTATCACCATAGAGGAAGACTTTCTCCTCAATAATTATCATGAAAATATCTTTATGTTTTCTCAGTGATAGCAGTTCATTCTGATAATTGTGTGGATTGGTTTGCTGGAATATTTTTTGAGCATCTAGGTAGAGTTTGTTGACAAATGAATTTTTTATAAGTGATACTTCCAAAATTCTCAGGACCAAAAAGGGTATTTTTCTGTGTGAAAAACCCTGCGGCCAAATGAGGGCAGGCAGTCAGCAGGATGTTGAAAAGAGGATCGAGTGGTGCTCGGAAAACCCCTTCAAACTGAGGACATTTTCCTGTGATATTTAATAAATGTCGAGTTCAATTGCGGAGGATGACTCAGTGCTACCTGCTCCCTATGCGGCCCTGCCTGTCAGCTCAAACTGGACCCCATCTGACAGGAGGAGGACTGGGTCAGGAAGAGAAGACACACGAGGACTGGCTTCTTTTGGCTCTGCTTAGAAGGCAGGAGATGTGACATGGGAGGAAGGATAAGAGGGCACTGGGAAAAAAAAAATTCCGCTTATGGAAAAGGAAAGCCAGCGCCTTGTCGGAGATGGAGCACAGAGAGTGAAGGGCAGGGCGGAGAGAGGAAGGACGGAGAGGGGGCATTAGGGTCCGGGGAGGAGGTCAGAGGATGAGGCGCTCCACAGAGTGTGATGTGCCTGAGCAGCTCTGGATGGCAACACGCATGTGCGCACATCATAAAGCACAATATGAAATATTCACTCTTTCTGCCCCTCGACACGGGTTTATTTTTGTTGAGGGCAAGCCACCAAGGAGGTCGGCCTCCGTGAATGTCAGCACTCAGCAAAACCCTGGAACAGACAGAGAGACTGAGGAATGCAACAGAGACGGTGTTACGGGCAGGGTGTAAAAAGAGGTGTGGGAGATAAAAACAGAGAGCGGAGAGGGTGTTTTCATAGTGATGGCTGTGGGTTATGAGCGAGTCGAGTGGCTGGACGGTGCAGTGGTGTACATGGTGTCCAGGCTAACTGAGGACAATGAGCGACAGCAGCCAGGAAGCCTCTGCATAGATCACATGGCCTGCAGGGAGGCAGACATCGACCGCACAGGACATGTCATGATCAAGGCTCGCAGGAGCAAAGTTTTAACACAGCTGCAGCAAAGAGAAAAGATTAAAGAAAGTGTGAGGAAGCAGCAGAGAACAGCCTGTTCTGACACTTTAAATCTGCTGTTAAAGACACTTGCTGTTCATGAAGGGATGCATGACGGTCGGATTATATATTCCTCCCATCTGGACGCACCACTGAATGACAATGTGAAAAATTGAGGCTGGAAGAAAAAACAATATCTAAAGACAAACTGTACCAAAATATTTGTTTCCCCCACAAAGAGATAATTCTCATCAGATTACTAAGAGAAATTTCCCATACATTAATCAGTATTCTAACTCATCATCATTTTTGTAGACAAAGAGTTCACCCTGAATACGTCCCTCCCATGAATATACCAATTAAGGAGCAATTTGCAGGCCAAATTAAATTTTACATTGATACAATCTCTGGCTAAATGGTAATCCCCTTTAGAGCTGGGTTTTTCCAGCAACCCCACAATATGCTACGTATCTCAATTCTGAGGCTTCAATACAATACGTATTCCATGAAGTGTAACTAACGGACATTTATTATGCCTTTATCAGAATTCCTGATGACTATACATTTTGTTTTTTTTCACTGCAAAATGTTTTTGCTGGCGTCGGTTTGTCTGTTAGCAAGATTATACAAAACTACAGGATGGATTTGCATGAAAATTTTACCAGAGGTGTGGTTTGGTCCAAGGAAGAAGTCATTACATTTTGATGCTTCTCCAACCAGACTGACATCACTAAAACTATGAAGTTTATCATGGCAAATCCCCTTCACTTACGTCATTATGGGAGTTGTAGTTTATTTGCAAAATAGGGATGCACCGATCCAGATTTTTTCACTTCTGATCCAATGCCTTACGTGTAAATTATGTGTAAAATTTGATTATGAGGCTGTAATTAACCACAGAACAGTTATTAACATACAGTCATGGAAAAAATTATTAGACCACCCTTGTTTTCTTCAATTTCTTGTTAATTTTAATGCCTGGCTCAACTAAAGGTACATTTGTTTGGACAATTATAATGATAACAACAAAAATAGCTCACGAGAGTTTAATTTGAGAACTAAGAATTATTCATTTTCCATGGTTTTCTTGATAATAATCAAAATTACTTAAATTCTTACATCAATAGCTATGGCATTGTACCGCCAAAAACACTACTTTTAAGCATTCCATGTTTTCTTTTCTGTTTGCTTTAAACACATGATACACACAAGAGTTAATACTTGATTGCATAACCATTGTTTTTGATGACTGCAGCCATGCGTCTTGGCATGCTCTCCACCAGCTTCTGACATTGTTCTGCTGCCACAGCAGCCCATTCCTGTTGGACAAATTCAAACAAATTTTCTTTGTTTTTGGGCTTGTGGTTCTCCATTTTGAGTTTGATGATTTTCCACAGGTTTTCAATTGGATTAAGATCTGGTGATTGAGCAGGCCAAGGCATGGTCTTGAATGTTGTGGTTCTCCATCCAGGCTTTAACTGACCTTGCCGTGTGGCAAGGGGCATTGTCTTGTTGGAAAATCCAGTCATTCGAGGCAGGAAAGAGTTTTCCAGCTGATGGAAGAAGACTGTTGTCAAGGGTAGTCCTGTACATGACCTGGTTCATTGGCCTTCACACAATTGCATTTGCCCTGTTCCTCAGACTGAAACAACCCCCAGATCATGACTGATCCACCCCCATGTTTTTACTGTAGGGGCAAGACAGTCTGGGTTGTAAGCTTCTCCAGGCTTCCTCCTAACCAGCAAGGTGGCTGCTGTGGGCATCAATTCAAAATTGGATTCATCACTGAAGAGCACCTTAGCCCAATCATCTACAGGTCAATCCTTGTGGTCTCGCGCAAAGAGCAACCGTGCCATCCTCTGCCTTTCACTGATGAAGGGCTTCTTGCGTGCTCTGTGTGACTTCAAACCAGCTTCAACAAGTCGGTTTGAACTGTCCTTGCTGAACAAGTCACATTTCTCGACAGTGCCCACTCATTTTAAGGTCCCTGGAGGTCTGGCAGCGATTTCCTGACACAGGAATGGATGAGTGCAGTCATCTCGTGGGGTAGAAAGAGCGTTTCCTGCCACGGCCAGGTAGCAATTTGGTAGTGCCATGTTCAGCTTGTTTTTTTTTGTTGTAATGAACGGCTGTCTTGGAGATCTTCAGTTTTTTCGCTACCTGTCTCTCACTCATGCCAATTTCCAGTAGTGCCAAGATGGCTGCCTTTGTGGCTTCACATAATTCTTTTGTTTTAGACATTATGTGAGAGCTGACAACTTCTGAGTTGTGCTACGGCTTGAATGTAAGCAGGAAACCACTCTAGGCCTTTGCATGTGCAGTGCTGCTTGTGACATGAAATGGCCTCTTATATACCCTGGGAATCAATTAAGCTTAAGAATGTCAAATAGGACATAAAGCATTATGTGACCAGCTACATTTTTTGTTGTGTTCATTGTATTATACGTTTAGTGGTACCAGATATTAGAATGAACAAGAAATTGAAGAAAACAAGGGTGGTCTAATAATTTTTTCCATGACTGTAGTAGCTATACAAAAAAGCCATGTCCGAATATTCGGCATGTCCGAAAACCGTTCAAGTTTGATTTTGAGGAAAACTGACAGCCTTACCCCACACAGCAGACATGTTGTTGTTAGCACTTGTTTGTTAGCTCAGGTGGCTAATAGACGGTGATGCACACATAGGACGCACTATGCTACGCACACACTGGCTGGCTGCAAATTGTGGATTTCTTGAAAGGAGGGGTGGCGTCACATGTCTTGTTTGTGTTGTGTGTTGGATCGGACGCCCCGTGGCACATGGATCAGAAATTACGATCCGTGAATTATGCCTGGATCGGAAGCTGATACCGATACTGGTTCGGATCGGTCCCATCCCTATTGCAAACTGTTTAAAAGGGTTCTTTTTGAAAGACAGAGAGGTTTGTTTACCTGCTTGACTAGTTTCAACCCTCTTCCGGGGCGAAGTAGGGGGCGCAAGCTTCCCTGCTGACTGGTAAATCCATAAAAGCAGCCCATGACACGTCACTTCACCATCACGTGACGCTTGTGACAAAGACCCCGGAAGAGGGTTGAAACTAGTCAAGCAGATAAACAAACCTCTCTGTCTTTCAAAAAGAACCCTTTTAAACAGTAAAACTAAGAAGACAGTATGAACCTTTTTAACCTATTGCAAACTGATGTCAACATTTTTCAAGCCTATGTCAATACAATTCCCAGCTTCCCTTGCAATGCCAGTGGAAGAGTTCTGCTAACACAACAACTAACAAAACAAGCCTGGTACATCGGCACGTGTTATCCGACTTTGTAACTGTAATGCTGATAACTCGGAAATCCCGTCATTCACACTCCCCTCTTTCCAGCTCTGATGTAAATGGAACACTAGACTGGGCTGTCCAATCAGAGCAGAAAAACCACTGCTGTAACTGAGCTGCTTAATGGAGGTGTGCGTTCTCGGAGTGCTTCTCTAGTTCATTAAGTTTGGTGTCGATTTTGAACAATGCCAAAGATAACATCACCCAAAAGTGTATCAATAACAGCTGTCGCAGCATCCATTCTGTAGGATCAGTATCGATACATGTATCAGCAAACAGTGCATGACAATATTTTGCTTTATTTATATTTTTCATCTGGTCTAAACCTCATAGGTGCCTATTTTAAATGAGACTGTTAAAAAGTTCTTTCTTCATCACAACATATGATGTCATTACAGGGGGTCATAGTCTCTGACTCTAACTGTAGTCAATGTACAGAAGTAGATTTGTTAGTAGTCTGAGTGCTATTTTTGTGTTACACAATTTTAACATTCTGACTCTTCAGTTTACTCATTCTTAAGATAGCTTAATACTCCATTGGTGTCTGGTACATAAATTCCACTTTGAGAGGACATCCAATCATTTTTTTCTAACATGACAGAGAAAATGTGATGGTTCATCCATCTACTGTATCTCCTCATCATGTTTTTAAACACTGGTTGTCTCTCTGCTACAGCAAAGTCAAAGGCAAACAGATTCTATTCTTTAAAAATACTTCATGACAAATTTCAGGGGGGGCTTTTAGATGAAGTAGCTTAACAGGAGACAGGGACGTTTTCAGCAGCAGCAGCAGCTTAACACAACAGTTGTAACTGTTGAGACAGTGAGACAAAATCAACCAGTCACTGCCGAAATACTGTCACCAACTCTGGCATTAAAACTCCCTGTAATTACACCATACCTAGTTGTCCATTTTTAATGAAAAAAAGTAAAATCAAATGCACAAAAATTAAGCCAGAGCTCACTGTAGCATGTAGTATTTAGATTTATATATATTTGTATAAAAAACATGTTTCATTGAATATTTTCCCAAGTCATACACTGGGAAAATATTAATCATGACGGTGGTCACAAAGAATAATTAAGAGCCACTGGGTTAACTGAACCATCTCAAGGTGATTGTTGATTGGCTCTGTAGCTGTCAAACATGTTTTTATATCACAATGTGGAAGATACTCTTAATGTGTGTACGATCAGAATATTGTTGAATAAAATAATACTGCAATATCTTTGTGTTAAAATATACTTTAGCACTACCATATTTTTGCAGCTTATTAAAAATGTTTATTGAACAGTTTATGTTTAAAACACTGAGTTCTGACTCCTTGCCTGGACCAAAGGTTAAAGCTATGGTCTATGATTTGGAAGCTTTGTACATCTTAATAACACCGTTTATAAGGCTGTTATGGTCCTATGGTCCTATCTACACAGTATAAAGACCAAAAAGAACGAAAAAAATCCATTCAGTATATCCGCTGCAAAGCTGCATACTAGCTGACCAATCAAGCCTTGAAGCCTGTAAGGTTCAATTGGTCCGTGAGTTGGTCCATGAGTCCATCCAATCCCCAGTCTCCCTCACTACGCAGCGTCATGCCCATGGTCCCGCCTCCTCCCCTCTACCTGCGGTGAGCAGCTAGCAGCGTTAGCTACTGAACTAGCTGGAAAAGCCTATCGCCGAAACCGGGAAGCCGCTTCCCTCTCCCGCGGGTCCCAACGGAGCTCTGCCCGCGGGTTGAGGCCTGTTAGCGGGCTAACGGCTAATGAATGGCCTCAGTCGGCCGTCAGACATTCAGCATCGGCCGTTTCGCCCCTGGTTGATCAGGTAATGGCTTTGTTTACTACAGTGGGAGATGTCTGCTGAATAACTCTGGTTAGTCTGTGCCTGTCCTGGCTAATGACTTGTAGCGGAGCGGGTTAGCCTGTTAGCCGCTAATCGTTGGCATTGTAAGCTGAGCTGGGAAGGACAGGCCGAGAAAGATAAATCCTCCCCCACAATCGGCTCCGCTCTGGTGGCGCCAGACCCGCATTGCCGCCGGTCCAATTGAAATGGCTACTGCTGTGTGTTACAAGGGGGATGTCTGTCGTGTTTGATACTTTCAGTTGAGCTGAGCTGTTTTTGATTGAGTTTGTTGCTGATATATTATGCTAGTCGCTCGTAGCTCTGTCCGAGGGGGCTTGTTGTTAAGAGGCGAGGCAACACAAGCTGGGGGCGGGATCTTGGAACACGGAGGGGAGAGGTGAGGGAAGGGGGGGCAGGCTGCGGTTTCAAATCGTAGACCACAACTTTAAGTAGACAAAGTGTCTAATAGTTTGCTTTAATGTTTGCACACTTGTCAAATATTGACTCTGTTATGGTTGATTTGGCACTGTTACTACAATTTGCAGGGTTTTATGTACAGCTTTCTTTTTTTTTTTTCACTGTGTCATACACCAATCATCTGTTCTATTGCCATGACGGTAAGCAGTATTGCCTCGGAGATCCCCGAGTTCTGCTTTCATTATTTTTGGCTCAATTTGATGCAATGAAATTCAAAGTCAGACTCACTCAGACACTTTTAATAGGGTTTGATGGAATTCCCCACTCCAACATCATAGTTGCTAGGTCAATAAAACGCACTATTAAGCCTGGTTTAATATCCTGCTTTAAGGCACTCTAGGTGTCAAAAGGGCTTCTCAAAAAGAATCTGTTTTCTGGTTTGACAAGAACTTTTATGAAGTTCATAGTTTTGGTACTGTGAAAACTTTTATTTGTTTAAACAGACAAAATAAACGTAGTACAAAAAGAAAGGAAACTAGTGTTTGGCATATAATTTCTACATTTCTACAATTTGCTACATTTGCAAGGAACATGCATTTGTGGGCAAAAATTTGCCAAATCCTCTCTGCCAAGGCCATATAACTCATTCTGCTATTAACTCTGATTTGACGTTGTTTGGTGGATTGGTCTGAGGAGACAAGATATATTGGCATTGTAACAATGTATCATTTTGACAAACAGGAGCCTCAGTAGCGTGTGGAAACACCATACACAGCCACCGGAACCTGGCACCTCTTCCTCACAGTGGCCACACACTGCTGCGAGAGAATCTGCAAACTCAGCCCTGATAATCATCCCAAAACTGTTTTTTTTTTTTTTTACTAATGTAGCATCATTTCAAGGGAAAATAAAAGCCTTCCAGTGGGACAAGATGACTGTGTCAAGCAGCACTGTTGCAACAAAAAAATATAATCTACCAGACACAAATTATATTTACCTCCGCAAAGGAGTTTATGTTATTGCCAGCGTGTTTGTTTTTTGTTTCTCTGTTAGCAACATAACTCACAAAGTTATGGACAGATTTTGGTCCATATCGCCCAGTCTTGGTCAAGAAATTCCCTGTCATTACACAGCTTTGTCAGATACCACAAACATGATACCTTTAATCACTGGCAAACCTCTGACTGTCACTCTCAAAACAAGTTGGAACCAAACCCTGTTCACCACAGTATGATTTTTCCAAACGTGTCTTCAGGTCAAAATCTTGAATCTGAAGCGCATGCCCAAGAAGCTCAAGCTACGCATCAAATCATCACTTCCTTCTCCTGATCTGGGAATGTAAAGGGCCGCTCTGTTCAAACAGTCAGATGACGAGGAGGACGCTAATCAGTATTCTGATGTCTGGTGCCTACAGCCTCCCCTCTCCATGTTCAGCCGGAGGGGAAGAGATAGGCCATTAGGTCAGTTATCTTTGGCATACACAGGAAGCTCAGCGGGGCAACAGGAGGCTTGTGTGAGCCTGGACATGACTGTGTCTGACTGTGCTAGTGTGTGTGTGTGCTGTGGCATTTTTCATCCCTGCAGACCATGCACAGTGTGGAGCTGCAGGGGTGGAAATGCTGTGGAAGCTGGTGGCTGTCATCAGCACATCCTGCCTACTGTGTGTGCTGCGTTTGCCGGTGTTGCAGAGGGGGCTTTCTCCAGCTCCTTATCCTCCTACTTCCTCTTCCTTGGCCATCTAGATGCAAGGTCTTTCAATTCATGATATCACAGGCTATCAATAAATTATACAAAAAAGGTGCATGTATTTTTCATATATCAACCTCCACGCTATTTTTAAACTGATCACTGGGCTCATTCAAAGTGTTGTTTCAATGCATAATACTGTATTTACGCCTCAGTCACAGTATGCCTTTACTGTCAACGTTACAGAGTCTTAGTGGAGTGTTGAGTTGATTCCCTCTCTGTGCTGGCTGTGTAGGAGGTTACAAGGGGTCCAAGATGAGGGGGATGAGAAGGGAAAAACTCCTCTCTGTTTGGTTGAAAGCTCAGTTTAGGCCGCTTTTTGTAAAAACATTTTCCAGCAAAGGGGGTATGAAGAGCAATTTTCTTCATGGGGAAAAAAAACAAATATAAAGAAAAAGAAGCTTTCAGTGGAGCCTGTTTGGCTATGGCGGGTGACTCTGCCAGACACCTTCAGCTCAATGTGACAAAGACCAAGGAGCTTATTGTGGATCTGAGGAGGGCAAGGGCTCCAGTGGCCCCCCGTTTCCACCCAGACGGTCTGCATGAATAATGTGGAGGAATACAAACACTTAGGAGCGTACCTGGACTAAGAGCACTGAGGCCGTCTACAGAAGGGCCTGAGCCACCTCTACATCCTGAAGAAGCTGACGTCCTTGAACATCTGCAGGACAATGCTGAGGATGTTTTATGAGTCTGTGGTAGCCAGTGCTGTACTGTCCGCTGTTGTGTGCTTGGGCAGCAGGCTCAGGTAGTGGACACTGCGATTGTTCAATATGTTCTAATTTGCCCTGATTGCATCCAATATACTGACATATACCTTTGTTATTAAGCAAATGTGATATCCAGTGCAATATCCAGAGCAGCATCCTTTCGGTCACACTGGGCACGTCTGTCAGACAGTGCTGTCATATTTATATTCATTTTGTATATATTGTTCATGTTAAAAGTGTAAATTCCTTGGCTTTTTCAGTGTAGATTTCCTTTCTTCCCCTCTTTATGGAAGCTCATATTTCTTAAAGATTCTGCATGTTGTAACTTGCTTATTTAAATTCATTTATGCTCTTATCTACATGAATGTCTATACCTGATATTCCCACTGCTACACTTTGTATAAAAACAACTGAAACAACCAAATTTTCTCTTGGAGATTAATAAAGTATCCTATGAGGAGGTGATATGCGTCTCAATTCACAGTGTGATACAGCTCTGGAGGAGGACAAGAGACTCTGACAAAGTACATGGTTCATACATGCACACAAGCAGACACACAATAACACTGCACTTCCTCGCTGGCACTGCAAGCTCACTTCCTTCCTTTACTCAACACAGAAGAGGGGCTAACTTGTATTTCCATTGTGCTTCTGTTACATTAGCAGCACAGGTGAAATGTCACAGTGTTATTAAATATTTCTGTTTGAAACATCACTATCAGCAGGCCTTTAGTCAGCAGGGGAACAGAGCATTGTGCGTGCAAGTTCGCCTCTCTGTGTATGTGGAGGAAAATTATGTCACACTGTGAACTGACACCCATACTACAAAATCAGTGTGAACGTCTTTCGGCAAAATTAATTGTGATATATTTATTCAAAAAGTCACAATTTCATTAGGCTGCCCTTTTAATGGATTAACACCACTTTTTATTTGAGAAAGAATTTTTTCATACCAATACTTTTATCATATCACCCTAATTTTCAATTGATTTTCTCATTGACTACTGTGGATTATTCCTAGCACTTTCCACAGGACAATTAAATAAATGTGCAGCAACTAAGCTTCACTCTGAGACATTCACATTGATTATGCAAAGACGTGATACTTATCAATTTACAGTCCAATATGGCTTTGAAGATGCTATGATACAGAGTATGTTTCACATACACAGAAAGGTTGACACAACCTCTCACACAGTGTTACTCTACACCATCTTTGACTACTACTACATCTCTGATAGACAGAGCAAGCAAAGGGTCAACTTGTCTCCCCAATATCACCTCCACTATGCTCAACATGGAGGTGAAAAATCCCAAGTGCGTAAATATTAAGGTTAGAAATGGCAGCATACATGGGGTAACAGTCATCAGTGGTGTTGTGTGTGGCCTTCTTGGTATTTAATAAGCAGAATGAACTCATGCTTGAGCATGTTGCTGATGTTTTTATGTTTGCTTGAAATCCAATAGCTACAAACATGGCATGATGCCCTGTTAGCATCATTCAGAGTCAAATCAAACCACACTGTAGACCATTCAAGTCCACCATGATAACTTTTTTTCTTCAGCTGTCATCCATGCAAACTGTCTCTTGCAAAACTGTGACATCTCACCTGTGCAAGGCACCTGGTACCAAGTCAAAGTCATTGATACTGAGGTTTTAAAAATGAAGGCATCATTTCCTAAAACCAGGTGAAACTAGTTTTTCACTGGATGTAGTTCTTGATTCATTTTCCAAAACCATTCTTTTTTTTATCATTATTTACTTAAAGGAGACATATCATGCTTGTTTCTCCTTTTCACTATGCCAGACTAGGATGCCTGTAAAGCACTTCTGCTTCTCAGTACAAGTCATTTAGTTCCTTCATTGCCCCACAGTAGCGTTCTCAATATCCTCATTTTAGGCCATTATCAAGCGCTTGTTGAAACGCTTGGTCTCAAGGCTGACCTAAAGTTACCTCGCAACGTCACAGCCCTTTGTGCTCTGATTGGTCAGTTCTATCGGGGGTTGAGCCAGCCTGTCCTTCTTCTTCTACTGTATTTTCCGGCAGGCTCAATGCAGCGACCGCGTATTGAGTCCCCCTACAGGCCAGAGCTGGTAATGAGGGAGTGTGAGCTAGGGTGTTTTATACCCCTGCTGCTGGATGTGTTCCTCGGTGAGGGTTTGGGGCTGACGGACATCACAGAGGAGGAAGTGTTTTATCAGATTACTCCAATAAAAAGAAATGTACCTCGTGTCGTCATGACGTTTGAAATCTCGCAGACATCTCGCAATGACCTATTTTCAGAGGCATCAAATCTCGTTCTAGGATATCAGAAAAAATACAATATCTAATTTTTTGAAAATTAAGGGGGTGTAAGGTGTTGTTTTCAAATAGGGATGCACCGATCCAGGTTTTTTCACTTCCGATCCGATACCGATACCTGAATTTGGGTATCGGCCGATACCGATACTTTTCCGATACCACGGCTATTATTGCTGGAATATTAATATTATCAATATTGTTGAAATTATGTGTAAAATTTGATTATGAGGCTGTAATTAACCACAGAACAGTTATTTACATAGAAGATAAACAAAAAACATACACCTGTAAGGGCTTTAAATTGAATAGCAACATTTATTGAATGAAGTGCAGAACACTGTAAGGATACAGTCAATCTCCATAGAGACGAGGGCTGCTTGATATGAACAGCAGAGTATGGGTCTTGTAGCAGGTCTGTTTCCAATTGTCTCACTTTTGATATAAAATGTGTATCAAGAAGACAGTGTCTGTTGTTCTAAACTATTTACACTACCAAAAAAATAATAACACCATACGGGCTAGTGCTTCTGAACAGCACACAAATCAAGTAGTGCAGCAGCTTTCATAAGTGACATATGAAATAATTGTAAACATCTCTACCCCCCCAAATAAAATATAATAAATTAAAAATAATCCTGGTGTTCGCTCACGTGGTGCCTTTTCAGATGTTTGATTAATCTTTAACTGTGATACCCGAATAGCTGATCGAATATGGGGATAAATATATGTAACCAAATAGTAAATAAATATTTGAATGCAAAATATTGAGTGTAGCAGCACGGGGCTCCTGGAGCAGTGGACCGTTTCATCAGAGAGCGCTGTGGGCGCAGCTTGACCCTCAGACACATCCGCTGCTCTGCTGATCTCAGTGCAGAGTTTCCACTCTGAACGGAACGGACTAAATCTGATGAGAGCTGTGAGGATGTATTTTTGGTTCTACACCGTTGATGGCAAACTTAAAATCAAAGACCAGGCTGTGTGTTCTGTGAAATACAGTTCAGTCACTCGTCCTCCTCTTATTTGCGGGCTCAGCCGACGGCTTTACATCCGGCCGAGTGCAGCAGAGCTTCGTCAAGAGTTTTACCCCGTGTGGCTGTGTTGTTTTCGGCAGGGTGTTTACCGAAAGGGCGGATGATTGAGTCTCTGTACCTTATTTTTGAGGGGCATATCCGAAAACCGTTCGGCTTTGATTTTGAGGAGAACTGACAGAATTACTCCACACAGCAGATATGTTGTTGTTAGCGCTTGTTTGCTCAGGTGGCTAATAGACGGCGTCACACTCACAGGGGCACTATGCTCTGCACACACTGGCTGGCTGCAAACTGTGGAATGGATTTCTTGAAATGAGGAGTGGCGTCACATGTCTCCTGTGTGTTGTGTGTTGGATCGGGTGCCCCGTGGCACGCGGATCGGACCGATCCGATCCGTGAATTATGCCTGGATCGGACGCCGATACCGATACTGGATCGGATCGGTCCCATCCCTATTTTCAAATTTATTATATTATATGTAAGTATTAAATCATGCATCAGCATGATATGTCTCCTTTAAATTATATAATATTTTATATCATATATATTATATATATTCTTCACTCATGATAGTTACTTTATGATGCTTTAGATGTACAGGTGTGATACAGAGCGTTTAAAAGATATTGTTCAATCATCACGCATGAGTGTTTCTTAAACACAACACCAATGTATATCTAAGTATTGTGATTTTTGCCAGTCAGGCAGCCCTAGTATGTGCTAGTGATGTAGAGAGGGCTTTCCTCCTCCTCCTCTTCCTCCCTTGGCATGGATGGTCATCTGGCTGCGACGTTTATTAATTAGTTACACCACAGGCTTTGTGACTAAATGATATGAACAAAGTGCATGCAATTTCCAGACAATGGTATCAGCCTGTGTGCCACTTTTTATAGAAATCGCAGATCCAGCATAGTATGACATCATTGGGGTTTTCAGCCTGAGCAATCCAGCGCTGCTCACTCACACTACAACCATTGATGAAAAGCAGCTCCATCCGTAGTGGCCATATGTAATTTGTCTAAATCCTATTTGCCTCCTTCTCCACCTAAATGCACCATGCATGGTGAGGAAATGTGGCATAGTTTCGAGCTTTCAGATGGAATGTAAAGTTAGTTTGTCACAATACTACATAGCCACAGACTGGTGGTATACGACTGCAATGTTAAATAGCAGAAAATGGCTCAAATATTTTGCTAGCGAGGGTTAAAAGCCCTAAAATCCTCGATAATGGTGGTATTTGGAGTAACAGCAGTGGATTAAAGCTGAACTCACACGTCATCTGTTGGTTTATTGTGCTGATGCTGCCGCGACATATTAAAGGTTAATTTGCCGCTGGAGGGTCTCTTCGTCCCACACATTTTCTACATCGGTTTAAGGATAGATATACTCACCCTAAAATGACCAACTCGCCGTATTTTACCGGGTCTTTAATGGGCACATCATCATCTCCGTCTTTTTTCGGTGAATTCATCAGACTGGACTCCTCCAGAAGAAAAAAAGGCGTCCAATTGCAATAGTAGGGGAGATAAAACAATGCTAACAGACTCGAAACTGACTGGAAGTTATTGGGATTTTAGTATATTAAAGTTTAGACATAGTTGAGCAAAGTTTTTCCCGACTTCTCCTTGTTTCTTGTATTATTTTAATCCAGTGAAGGCGCATCTTTTCGTTGAGAAAATGCCAGTCGGAAGCTAGTTAGTAACGCAACATATCTGTTCGGTAGCATCGGGTACAACAACGGCTAACGGCAGGGAGTGGACGACACCATATTCTAAAGGGGGGCTTCATGAAAAGATATCGATTAATACAGAAAAGAAATGCCACTTAACAGTAACATCTGTGGATATTAATTTTTATTCAATGGCACAGAAACCAGTTCTGGAGATTTTATTTCAAAAAATATAAATGATACAAAAAAAGAGGAATGCATGCCATATTACCCCCTCCCCCCATATGGAATACAAAATGGGTGAGACCTGAGTGAGAAGCTTGCAGCCACTGCTAGAACAAAATGAGGCATTTAGGGATCCAGAGGAGTTGCGCACATCTGTTGGCGTGTTGAGGCGTGATTACACATTTAAAGAGAAAGACAAGGCTCTTGTATTTAATGTATATTTTCATATGGCTTTTATCTCTCGAGTCATTATGGAGTCTGACGTAATGAGATGCTTGGGGGTGGGGGGAGCTGGGATGTGGGTCACCATTGCGCCCCAGACGAGACACTTTCTTTTCTTCTTGTCTGCATTTTCATGTGGGAGTTGGGAGACAGATATAGGACGACTGGAGCCCACACTTCCAATTCCCTCCTCTATCCCTGTCTCCCCCTCTCTCTCTCCTCACACACACACACACACACACACAACTACAAACAGTAGTGTGTGAACTGTGTACTCACTCTCAGTGCTGTGACCACATGAGGGCAGTGCTCTTCAGTCACAAAGTTCAACTTTACAGTCTGAGAAGTTAGCCAAGTGTGACTATGCACAGATTCAAAAGATCATTTGGCAGAGACAAATTTTGGGAAGAGCAATTGAAAAAAAACCCATCAAATACAGGGAAACTCGGCATTCAGTTCTAAAAGAGCTCATGCAATATGCAAAATGTACACTTTTTTATTTACAGTTATTTACCATTAGTTAAAAATGTACTTCTCATCTGTACAGCTCCTTCACTGCATCTTTTACGTTTGTGTTGTGTTTCTGTTCTTTTATATGCTTATTGTATTTTTTGTACATAATTTCGTATATCTACCTAATTCAATTTGCACTATTTTCTACCTATTGTTACACTTTATTTTATTTCTTATAAAATTTTAGTTTTTATTTGAACTAGGTGTTGATTGGCTTTGCACCAATTTACCAAGTCAGATTCCTTGCATGTGTAAATGTACTTGGCTAAAAATAGTAACTCAGGGTCTGATTAAAATTGTATTTTTTATTCCTTTTTAATTGACAAAATGTCTCAATTTAATGCCTGCAACATGTTCCAAAGTAAGGCACAGGGGCAAGAAAAGACTGAGAAAGATGTGGGATGCTCAGTAAAACTTGTAATATTGCACAAAGGTGCCAGGAAGTGTAAGGTCACAAGTTTATGTCCCTGTGTGACAGCACGGTGAAACAAAAGATTATGGCAATTAATGTGAAAGGCGCATTATAAATAAACTTAGGTCATGTTCACACGGAGACACTGTAACCTAAAACGGAAAGGTTTTTCCTTTGTGCATTCAAACTCATTCCACATCCGATGGAGACTCTAGAAATGAATGAAACTGCTGTAGTGTGCATGTCAGTCCAGTAGATGGCAATGTAGGTTTGCAGAGAAACAGTGCTTCACAAAAATAATGGAGAGTGGATGCACAAAGACGCAGGAGTTTCTTGTCTGGACAACAAATCTGTCTGGATTGTTTTATCTGGATAACAAACCAAACACGGTAAGCAGCACACACGTTACTCTGTAGATGGCCGAAGCTGTTGCTGTTCCTGGTATGCACACGTAGCCTTCATGTGAGTACTGCTCACGCAGTGACGTTAACATTTCACTCTGAAATGCTCCAACCTCGTTTACAAGAAGCTACATGGAGGAGCTTTTGAAAACTCTCCACCCTTGACCCTGGTTTCAAAAGTTTGTGGATTTGAGCACTCCACTGCTCCCATGTAAACGGGAGGCCAAAACACAATGAAAACTTATCGGATTTCCCGTTTTAAGCCTTGTGTAAATAGTCCCTTAGCCTGCTTACCTACTCACACTTTGTAGAAAGGGCACCCTTACTTTGCAAGTACAGGTTGTGGCAAGCAACCAGCATTAAATACTTTTGACTTTTGATCCCTCAAGCAGCAAAAAGCAAATCAACAAGTCATTTATTCAGCAAATCACTGTATTCTGTTATTATTTACACCTTACAGTGTTCCGCCTCTTCTGGAATTGGTGTCTTTATGTAATTGATGACAGTGGAAACATATCTGTTGAGTTACTCTTTAAAATCTCACAGAATAAGTCAAATGATTGACGTTCTAAATTCCATCACATATGTTAGGCTCAAGACAGAGGAGAGCTTACAAGAGGGAGGGGCAAACTAGAAAAAGACACACTGGAAAGATGCTGCCAACTAAAGATGAACTTTGGCTTCAGCCACCAAGCTAAGTTTCCATATATGAGAACTAGTGAACCTATAGGTATCCCAAAAACTAGTACCAGAATACACAGGATTTAAATAAGACATTTGTGCTCTGATTAAAGAACCAGGATCCAGAGAAGAAACCTCTAAAACTTTAATTGCCCCTAGACTGATAGACAGCTCAGCCATATACTACAACAACGGTGCTTTTGTGCAGAGCATGCTACTCCAGGTAATGACAATGCTAAAACTACTAACCCTAATCCTATAAGACACATTAAACACTTCTAGTGCTCTTAACACATACATCACACTTGAAAAAAAAATGGCAAAAAGTACACAAAATAAAATAAATACGACAAGCAATACCTACATAGAAAGCATAAAGGAGGAGGACGTTCAGAGCCTGGGTGAGCTACCTTGATCGGGGCTAGCATTCACCACCTCCACATCAGATGCTTTATGTCATTTGGTGTTACTGTGTAAAGAGTGACCTTGTTAACTGGTGATCTTCAGTTGAATAAGTCTGTAATTGTTACAGCAGATTTTGAAAATGAAAGTTTGACAACAAACATGTCTTCACTTAGGTTTTCCTCACAGCTGTATGTGATACATATTTCCAACTTTTACATTTTGAGGATATTCAAGGTTTGAAACATCTTTAGAAACAAAGAAAACAGGAGAAAAAATCCCCTGAAAGTCAGCAGTTCACACAGCTACTTTTGAAATCTGTTACATGAGGCATTTTATTGGTCTTTAACACAAAAATACATCTCATAAATTTCATGTCTAGGATATGAACATACAATACACAACAGGATGCTCCAATCATTTTGTTTAACTTAAGTCATCCTGTTTTGTCTCTGGTGTGACAAAAATGTGATTCCATTGGACAATCTACTAAAGTAAGGCGGTGGACCCATTTAAGTCCTGTTTCCACCAAGTGGTCCGGTATGGATCGGAGTTTAGCACAGTTTGGCTCAGGCCGGGTCGGTAAAGCCTGATCCTGTTTGCGATTCCACAGCCAACCGAACCCTATTTGGTAGACGGCGTCTAAGCCAGATGCGGATAGCATGACATCATAGCTGCGTGACAGAGTATGCCCCACTATTAATACAACGAAGAAGAAAACGCAACACAGTAAACAAAAAGCATCGATGAAAGACATCCAGCAATTCTACTTTTTGTGATCGGCATGTGGCTTTTTGTTACGAAGTGCAACCAAGCTTTGCTTCAGAGAAGGCTGTGTGCAGCGAGAGTTATCTTCACTTAGACGAGTGGAGATTTAAACATGGCGGGTTATGTGTCGTTCTTTATTACCTCTGTCGCACGAGAAGTGACGTCTCTTTCGACCAATCAACAGACTGCAGTGTTTTAGCTCCACCTTCTGGGGTCGGATCGGTATGCTTGGCACCCCAATAGAAGGGTCCCTAAAAGTAGGACGGTACGGTTTGCTTATAAGGGGTCCTGTCCCGGTTTTAGGCTATGGAAACGCCACAAAAAGTGAGCAGTACCGAGATGAACCTAACTGAACCCTCTGGTGGAAAAGGGGCTTAAGCCAACAGTGAGACCACCTCAGGAAAGTTCAGCATATCTTTGATGTCCTGCCACAAACAGACCTCTGCTCACAAACTATTCATACCATTAGAGACATGCCAGCGGATACAAAACTCTGTGTATGAACACAACTTTGATCTCTACACACAAGATTAATGACACTGAGGCCAATTAGCTTTTGGGGGTAATTATTTTGGGTCCAAATCCCCTAACTAACTTGACTTTTCTCCCTTATTGAGTTTAAGTGATAAAATGAGCAATGCTGACTTTAATGAATAGGTAAATAATTTTAATAGTGAGTATTCTGTTTAAAAGTAAAATTTGGTTGATGCACTTTAGTTTGGGATGAAAACGTACGACCTTGAATAGAGTAAGAAGCAAGAGTGTTGAGAATTTTCTGCAACCATTGAATGAGTCAAGAATCATCATCCTTTTGATGTTTTTGTCTTTTAAAGTGTTTAGGCTGTGTCTTGTTTATTACTGAATACGTCAAAACTCATTTTTTGCCTTCTGCAATGCACAATGTTGGGATACAGACACAGAAAAACCTGTTTATCAATGAATGTGACGAAGACGCTTATCTATTTCTGATAGTTGCTCAGGTCGTCCTTTGTTTCTTGTCCTGTTTGTAATAGTCTTTCTGTTTTAAAGACATATATGTATATTTGGCAGAGGAAGTTCTGTATGTTTGTTTTGTAATGTGCATGTAAGTCAAAGCACTGTATATCACCAATTTTTTTAGTACTATACAAATAAAGTTATCATTAATACAACTATTAAGTGTTATTCTTGGAACACTTTTCTCTTACAAACCTGGTAGCTATTCATTGCTATTTAATAGGCTTGAAATCAAAGCCTTCCCTGCAGGCTTTCTTGGACTGAACTCAGAGCTGGAGTGTCAGTAACAGAATCTGCACATGTCTCTACATCAGCATGGCTGTCTTCAAGTGGAACAGAAGCCTTCTTGGTGTTCTGGCAGCCCTGGTGTAACATGTAACGGCTTGCATTCAGGGTTAAGGCACAAAGGCGCCGTGTTGTGTTCTGCAAGAGCCTGCAGTCTGCGGTGATGTTAGCTTTTGCTATCAGATATGTCAGTGTCATTCAGACATTTGCTTGTGCAAATTTACAGATGTTGACTTTGTGATATGATAACTAATTCAAATTGGAAACAGCCAGGCCCCCTCCGTGCACATTCTCTAAAGTTTTTCGACTCAGAGAGGGCTGATGAGTCATAAATGAGCTTCAGCACAAATAAGAAAAAACAAACAACCACACCCTGAATATGTGAATGACTGCCCGCTGCAGCTAGAGTAACTAATTAACTGACTGCAATGCTGACTCACTTCATAAGGGTCTTAAACAGGGCACACCGTTCACCCTGTGCGTGTAGAAATTTAACCCATGCATACTTTTCCTCTGAGATACAAAGTAGAAACTGGATGGACCAGATGTGTGCGTGAGTATTTCTTTCTTTCCCACTCTGGGATTAAGGTCACACCCTCCTCATGCTCTCAATCTTTATATCTCACATTTGCTTTCCTCCTGTCCCCCCTGCTCCACATAATGTCCCTGTCATATAAATCACTGAATTCTGCTATTAAACTTGAAAACATGTTCAGTCTACATTAACGCTGAAGGAATCCTCACAGCTCTTGTAAATTTACATATTTTATGGCCATAGCAATCAATCAGCTGAGCAAGGATCCAGTGAGCTCTGTTAGGATTATTTACTCAGTCTCTTCTCTCTGGACTTTGCAATGTTGAGAATGCTCTGAAAGGATGAAATCCTCTCTATGCCAGGTAATCACTATATTTAATGATCATGTAGAGCTTCATCTATCCTTGCACAAGAATCTCCCTCTTAGCCTCTCTCTGAGGTCATTAGCAGGAAAGATGTTTGTGCTTACAGAGTTGCATTTTAGTTCTTAATCCATCTTTCTGCTTTCAATTCATCAGACTCAAAATGGAAGAAACTGGGACTAATGCCTGGTGCTTTATGTCTTTGTGAGGTATGCAACCGCCAGACAGTGAAAGTACAGTGATGGGTCAAGAAAAAAGGGCTTGGGTGGTCCCTGTGGTGAGTTTGATGACATAAATAATGCAGATGTGTGTTTTATAAGAAGATCTGAGGTCACAATGGCTTTACAGATCTTAAGGTAAATATGGTGATAAAAACGACAAGTTCACAAACAGGGGCGGAACATGAGATCCAATTACTTTGACTTTCAGACCCTCCCTTGGGGTCGGCAGTCCAGCTGTGGCTGTCACATGGCAATGTGTCCTTGGGCAAGACACTTAAAGGATAAGTTCGGTTTCTCCAGCTTTCACATTGTTCATAGAATGAAGTAGAACAATGTACTCACCCAGAAGGCTTTCCTGATCCAAAAAGTGCTTCGGGAGATATTTAGATCCAAAATTGAGCAGCGGACATCCGTATAATGGTAGCACACGGGGCATGTATAGCGCCGCTCCTAAAACTGCATTAATCATCCAAAAACTTATTAGTTTCACCAATATTTCATCATGGTCCGCTCGGGCTACTCCTCCATTACAGTCTGTGTCACTCCACCCATGTTTTTGTGACTGTGCTGACCTCTGAACTGAAAACTTTCTTTACGGCAGCCGCGCATGTGCAGTACGGCTCTTTGTTTCAGGGGCGACCGCCGGCTACTCAACAACTTTTTTCTTCCAGTTTTGTGCAAAATGGATGAATATCTATATATATGAAGATGTTGTGGATGAGAACTTTGAATATGATGGGTGTCCTTACAGTTTTGAGCCAGAGTTTACAGATGAGGAGCTCATCGAAAGGAGGACGCGGAGGCAAAGAGAAGAACAGCTGGCCAGAAAGCAGTCTTCAGTTCAGAGGTCAGCACAGTCACAAAAACATGGGTGGAGCGACACCTGACTATCTTGAAGGAGTAGCGTGAGCGGACCATGATGAAATATTGGTGAAACTAATGAGTTTTTGGACGATTAATGCAGTTTTAGGAGCGGATGCGTATAATGCTACCATTATACGGATGTCCGACAAATGTCATAGAAACTCCAACCATCAGTGAGTGAATGTGGGAGGGAACGGGCGCGAATGGGTTGATGTGACCTAAAGTTGCTTTGAGTTGTCAAAGACTAAAAAGACACTATGTAAACTCGATTCCATTACTACGTAAGCCGCGGCAGACCAATCCAGACGGCTTACGTAGTGCAGGGAGCGCGCGTAGACGTGCACTGCGGAAGTACGATATAGCACTGTTTAGGCTCGAAAAATGTACTAAATGACCTTGTTTCGAATTACTTATGGACGTTACCCGCTCAGGACACTTGGATTACAGCGGACAAGCAGTATGAAGGAAAATAAGCACGTTTTTGTGGACTTTTATGGACCCTTTTCTTCGGGCTCCGTCGTCCCCTGTTAGATGGACGTTTGTTGACAGCGAAAATCACCCCGGACCTCCAGCTGCATTTGAGACATCAAAAAAGTGCTCCAGAGTGTTGCTCAGCATGAGTGTGAGTAGAAAATTAAGGCATATCATTCTCTGGGTGTAATATTCCTTTAAGATATGACCAGTTTTCTCTACAGTCAGAATGTATGAGGGTACAAAATTTGAAAGAAACCATGTAAAGGGTTTTTAAGGTATCACCTTTACATGCAAAGGATGAATATGAGGCCCAGTGTACTTGATCTATGATATATATATAATGTTACTCCTTGGACCAGAGTTAATATTAGACTAAATCTGAATTAAAAAGATAATAATTTTCATAATTTCACCAGTTGTTGTGAAATGAGGTAAGATCACAACAGTCTAATATTGTGTTTAGGAGTTCACAGAATATACTGAAGATGCTGCACAGTAGTTCAACTCCACGAGTCAGCTGTAGGTTACAGATAAAAATCCCCATTCATAGAAGCCTGCCCTGTTCTTGTGTCCAAAGCATAGATATGAAGGAACAAACTGTGCAGTCTAGACAGGAATTTGTAGCACTCCATGTCCCAGATCATCTTAAAACCATATTTGGTGATCAAATCCCAGATCAGATTGTTTGAGTCTAATTGTGAACATGTGGGATGTATTACCTCTGCTGTGATTATGCAGCTTTAGACCTGTGTACTACACACTGAGGAAGACTAAACAAAAGAGGGAACCATTTGTTTAGTATTGCTTATGCATGCAAGAAAAAATGTACTGATTTTTGGAAAATGTTTTGAAACTGTGGTTTTACCTACACGTGGTTTTGTAGGCACAAGTCTATTAAACTTAATATTCATAAGTTTATGAAGATGTTAAAGTTGCAGCAGCTAGTTTTTCAGCAAAAGGCTGATTGTTTACTGTAACTTTATTAATCAAATCAATTACAGTGTTTTTTACTAGTGTACTTTTAAACATCTTTATCACAGGAAACTATAGCTAAAGATTAAAAGTCATAACTCAGGGTTGGCAAATCATAACCTGGAGGCAATGTGAGGCCCTCAAGTGAACTTTGTTATCAAAAAATCATGCTCATGAGGAAAACGTGTCAAAGTTTGCTTTGAAAATATTAACTAAGATTAGTTCTCTGCCTCCCCTTGCAGCAGATTATGTGTTGTAAGGCAGACCTTTTGAAATAAAATTTCTAGTTTAACTCGTGTATTTCAAGTTCAAATGTTTTTAATTTTACTTCTAATACAATGATATATAAATACTTCGGATGGCCTTCATTAACCTTTAAGCCCCCAGTGCAATATCCCTGTTGTTAAACTGTGAAATCATATTTTAAAAAATCATAGTGTTTGTATTGTTGTGAAAATTACTGGTGGTTTGTACGTCACTGTATTTCTACTTATTTTTCTTACAATGTTATTATTTTTCAGAATTACAATATCCATGACTTGGCCCTGATCTGTAGAGGAAAATGGAAAGATGATTACTTTGACTATTATTTCTTTTTAAAAAAATACCTTAAATGTGAGCATATATGCAAAAAATGAGTTTCAGTATTGTTTTTTCTCCTTTCCTCCTTATCTTAACTTTGGCAAAGCTTATTAAAGCTCCAAGGGCCTAACACTGTGAATTATTTATTTTTACAATTATTGTTTTATTTTTCAGTCTTTGCACCTATATTGTTTATCCATCCACCCATGATCTACCCTACTTATCTCTTATAAAAGTAATAAAAAATTCTGAATAAAAAAAAAAGATTCTGTGCCTGGAAATTTGAGCTTTTTTCTTTTTCTATATATACTTCTATCTTATTATTTTTCTATATATCTTGACATTTTTACTGATGCACTGTTTGGGGCCACTGAAACAACCAAATACCCCCTTATGGATCAATAAAGTATTTTTGATCCTGATGATTAAATATGCACATAATGCAAAATATTACTAACAAACAGCGTATCCCATGGTGAATGTGGCTTCTGGATCTTTCCTGATTTATTATCATCGTGAGTGCATCTTTGACGTAAAAGCTCAGCATATTTCTCCAATCCTGGCATAACTTGATTTAGATTTCAAAGCATGAAGCAGATTTTGGCCAGTGCAGTGGTAAGAACAGGATGAGACTCAAGACAGTCAATTTAGACCACTTAGATGTGCCACCGCCATCTGCCGCTGAGTCTTTGTGGATGTTGCCATAGAGACCAGATCAAACAAAAGAGAGGTATTTCTGTCATTTAGACACCACATCTCCTCTGTTTGTAGTCAAAGCTTAGAAAGGCTGGTGAAGCAAAGCCCAAATACTTTTTTGGTGTGATGAATACCAACAAGAGTCACCTTAAACAAAGCTTGATATGATCTCTGATATGCAACCATTACTGTCTGCTGAAGACAAAGGAGACAGTGTCCCACCTGTGATGCACGAGTAAACACATGCCTGCTGTGTGTGTTGGAGTGTGTGATGAAGAGGCAACTCCTTCCCAGAGCTGACATGGTGCTACAGATGGCTCAGCATATTCTCTGTTTTCTGCACTGGCCCGTTCACACAACATGCCCTGCGAGTGATTGCGGCTCCCTGCAGAGGAGACTAATTGCAAGCACAACAAGGTTTGTGGGAAAACACTGAAAATAATTTGTGTTCAAAATGGCAGCAATTGATTGAATAAACTGTGGATAATAGCTTAAACAAGTTGTCACAATTATTCTGGCATTAATTCCAGTTGCAGTTTGATTGCACATAATTGTCCTGTGAGGTTATCAGCATCCACGAGTAAGACGAGGAGAGATGACGTGACATCATGTGAGAGGCAGGAGGTAAGGGAGTCATTTGAGGGCCTCGTAGGACTAAAACGGAGCCAAGTCCCAGTCAGAAAAGAGCCAAATAAAGCTGCTGCACATGTGATAAGATTACACTTTAAGGCCAGTTGGTTAGGCAGATCACTTTATGTGTTTTATTGCCCCAATGTGAATAACCTAGTTTCAAAATATGGCCTTAAGGAGAAGAAGAAACTAAGAGACGTGCTTTCTTTTTTTCCTTATTAGGTGTACAACAATTTATTTTGACTCACCTGAATCAAAAACATATTGATTAGCTTTTAACTTTCCAAAACTTGACTGCTAGGTAATACATAATTTTCTGTAGTTTTTTTAACAATAGACACCAATGGGACTTTCAAGATCATTCTGTTTACGTGGACGTTCTCCCAAAAAAAGAATTCCAGACATTTTGATTGTTCCAAAAGCTAGGAGTAAAACCTACTCTTCCAGGAAAACATTTCATGATTTCATCCCAAATTCAAGCTTCTCTTTTGTAATGCTTATTTCTTTTTTTAAATTCAAGTTAAATTTCCTACATTGCATTAACATTTAAGATACAGTATGTAACAAATTAAGGAGGGTCAAATTATTGTAGTTGGCCAAATTTATGCTAGGGTGGAGTCAACTTTACTTTGGATGGAGTCAAATCCCTGAAAATGTACTTTCAGTTGAAAAGACTTGGTGTCAAAACAATTGCAAAACTTATGTTTGAGAAAAAAACAGAGGTGTCATTTTTGGATTTTTAACTCTGTTTCACCCTTAGCTCTGAACCTGTAAGTAACACTTGTGGAGTGTCCTGCACTCATCCTTCCTGTCCCCATTATTGGACAAATACCAACAAACTCGACAAGAAGGGATGCATGATATAGGATTTTTGGCAATATCCAATATGCTGATACTTCCTAGCTCTCTATCGTTGATACCAATATTGATTTTGTTTCAAAAGCACAAAGCCTTAACTTGACTAAAATGGACCTGTTGCTTTCATAGTAAAAGCCCATTTGTGCTGGAAACAGATGTTAAGCAAAAAAAATAAAATGAAATAATAATACCTTTCATCTGTTATGGTGAACGTTCAGTGATGAAGAGGTAAATCATGGTGGTACGATTGTACATTTTGCTGAAATTACAGCCAATATGTGTGATATTTATGACTAATATGGTCAAAATACTTGCTTTAAAGTTTGGCAAAGTTTTCAGAACTGACTCTACCCAAAATTTAATGTTTAGGTAAATATCTGCAAATTGTGCATTGCCTCAAGCCCACATCATGAAAGCTGTAGTACATTTTTTGTTTTTAATAAATGTGCTCTAACCAAGCTTTTCAGCAAATTTCCCCCCTTAATTTACAGTAAATAAATACAACAATGTTTACGCAGAGTCCAGTCCATAACATTACACACTTTCTCGGGGCTATTACATAGAAGTGTTGGTCAAATGTCACACTTTTAAGTGCTTCGAAGTTCTAAATTTTTACTCCAAAAGTAACACTTGATGAGAGTTAAAAGTAGCTACTCTCTAAATAGAGTGAAAACAACATTCTGTGGGATGGACCCATATAGACACTTAAAAACTGTTAGTCATAACTCTGATAGCATTAAAATAACAATTCGGATTTTCCTTTTCACATTTGCCTGACAAGTCAAAATTCAGTTCTTTTTTCAAAACAATAATAGATGTAAAAATGAATAAATAAACAGCCAAAAACAGTCCCTCACTGCATATAGAACAAAAAATGCAGGAGTGTCTTGAAATGAGATATTAAATTTCAAATAGTTAAAGTGCCATGCGATGTTTCCAAAGAATGAAAAACTAAAGACTTTTTTTTTGCTCCTGGTAACTTCGCTAAGTTGGCTTTTCAGTTTTGTACTTAAATGGTTTTCATCTTACCCACAAATCACACAGTTTTATGTTTTTATCAAATATTTTCAAACCCACTTGAAGAAGTTCTTTGTTGTGCTCTTTAGGGGTCAGTTCTTGGGGACTACTCTTGAATCTATCCTTAGTTAATTTATATTAAGTTAATAAGTAAGTTAGTTGGTTTGGTCTGTGTTGTGGTCAGTGAGTTAGCTTGTTAGTTAAGATAGGGTAAGGTAGATAAGATTGTTTACAATGTTAGAGTCCTAATGTTGATAAGTGGTTTGTTCGCATAGGTAAGTTAGCTAGTGTCTAACTTAATCAGCTAGTTTACTTATGTAGTTAGTCATTTACTTAACCCATTTACAGTGGGTGAAAGTGACGACTTTATTAGTTGTGTGAAGGTATTTAAAGAATGTAATTAGTTATTCATTTGTTATTACTACTTCAAAAACGTATTGTATGACATAAATAACCATGTGAGGTTGTTCAAACCAAAACTTACAAACTTAAAAAAAATAGCTTATTCCCAGCATGCAATTTGACCCGGCCTTTAGCAGACAACAGTTCAGCTTAAACACAGACTGCTGCTGCGAGACGTTCTCCTCTGATAGCTCCCAGCACACTGGGTCCTTTCACAAACTGCGGAGCTGCATGCAGCACCTGCCAACAACCTGCCATACATGTACATGACCCACAAACTCAGAGGCTGCACACGCAGCTGCTAGTGTGTGTGCTTAACAAAGCAGATGGACCCTCAGACGGGTCATTAATAAGAGCCTGTGTGTGGTGGGTTATTCTTGGGTTTAGTGGTGTGTGTTATTTAGGGATGAGAGTTGTGCTAGTGGGTTTATTTATGGGTATCTCTGAGTTTGAGGTTGTGGCTCCCTGTTTAGTATGACTGGTATTCCATGTTGGACTTAATCATTAAACAAAGTGTGAATTGTGACCATTGACCTCACTGCAACAGGTCTTGTCACTGTTGATTTAAGCGTCAGCTGAGTGAAACTTGTTGATGATTTAACTGTAAGTCAAAACTAACCTCAGTTTCAGAGAAGAAAGCCAGATTACGCAATTACAATCCCTCTTTATAACATACATAATTTCCTTTAAAATAACAAAACTCTGATATGTTTTGACCATAGACTCTTTAAAACATGTACACAGTCTCAGTGATGTTATCTAATCAGTCTCTGGAGACTTTGACGCCCAGCCATGTTAGTCAGCATATCAGAAATACTTACATAAAACTGACTGAGAAACTTTTAAAAAGGTGGACTTTTGTTGGAAAAGACAAACAGTTGTGTCTCATTTCAGGAGTAGCATCATTTGAAGAGCAGAGTCTATGTAAGCTGTATGGACAGTTCAAGCTGAATTAAATATGCTGCAGTCTTGTCAATAGATTTCCTGTTGGTGTCAAAAGCTGTCCCTACTCCTCTCATTTTTTTCTGATTGTCTGGAAACCAGCAACCATGCTAGAATAAGCTAACATAGCAAACATCATTGAACTCAAATCATTTTGAAATTTTGAAGTTTTAAGTTCCCCTCCTTTTTAACATTAGAAGTGACTGCTACCTTAGTTAGTTAAACACATTCATTGTATTTAAGTGTGGGTGCTTGAGAGTCTAATAAACAAATAAATACCCTGTATCTATTGGGGCACAGCTAATATTGGGATATGCTGGCTATTATTAGAGGGTGCCAAGATGGCTCCTTCACAGGTACAGGAAGGAAGAATATAGTTGCCACCCTCACTTGAATGAGCCATTGAAACAGAACATGTCAGCTTTCAAATGCTCCCCACAAAGAATTCAGTTTCTCATATGGAACACAAATGATGCCATGGTTTCTGAACATACTTATCTTCATTCAGTTAGCATGTTCAAAAAAAAAAAAACACAACACAAACAAGGCCAACAGTATCACTTTTCATAATGCATTTCTGCAAATCTGAGGCTCAGACCTAAATTCCCTGAAATGTTAGATTTTTTATTTTCTTTCACAGGGTTAACACTGGTTCTAGATGTCCCCTGGTTACACTTTCGAAAGTGCTTGTTCAAAAATCTTGTTCATAAACCCTTCTGTCCCAGCCCTGCACAGAACTCGCTGTTTATTTGTAAATCTTCATGAGCTGTTTTTGACCATGCGTCTCCCAAAAGGTGGGTGCTGCTTCAGCTTGCTCTAATGTTGGGTGCACAGACATAACTAGACATCTTTCCTCCACTGGAGTTGCTTGTGGACCAGACGGACCCCTGATTCGAGGAGTTTCTCCATCTCAAACTTCATGTGTAAGTACACAATTTCTACATAATACAAGCCCATTTAACACACTTTGTTCAAACTAAACTAATGTTGATTTTCTTTTGTTTAAAGTTTGTGTGATTTTGGCTGGTTTGAAATATTAAACAAACTCTAGTGCAGACCAATGGACCAAACTCTGATCCACTTAAAAAACAGAGGTCTCGGTTTGCATCTAAGCAGACCAGAGTTTGATTCATTGTGGATGTGTGAGCCCCCCATACCAAACAAAGGAAGTTAATCTAAAAGTAATGCATAGTGGCTCAAGCTGAAGTAACTTTTAAATACATTATTAAGCAGAGTATGGCTAATGTTAGCGTTGCCAGCACTGTAGCCTCAAGTCCACTGTACAGATCAACATTTACAAGTCTGTGCAGAATCGCTCCTGTCAATATGGTCATCTGACACATCCTAAATACAGCACTATTTTTTTTTTCTTATAGTGCTCCTGAACTGTGTCAGTCTAAAAGGTGTTATTCCACTGTGCCTGGTTGTATTTCCAGATTGAACAACAATAGGCTGGATGGAAGGAACTGTGACAGCTGCTTGATTTTGTCTTTGCTGTTTGTTTTTACTAAAAAGAACCAAAGATGTAAGGAATTGAAAGATTTAGGCATTTCCTGTTGTGTATTACAAAACCCAAAACCAGTGAAGTTGGCACGTTGTGTAAATCGTAAATAAAAACAGAATGCAATGATTTGCAAATCCTTTTCAACGTATATTCAATTGAATACACAGCAAAGACAAGATACTTAATGGTCAAACTGAGAAACTTTATTTTCTTTCCTTTTAACAACACTCGGTAAATGTTTGGGAACTGAGGAGACCAATTTTTGAAGCTTTTTGGGTGGAATTCTTTCCCATTCTTGCTTGATGTACAGCTTAAGTTGTTCAACAGTCTGGGGTCTCCATTGTTGTATTTTACACTTCATAATGCGCCACACATTTTCAATGGGGGACAGGTCTGAACTACAGGCAGGTCAGTCTAGTACCCGCACTCTTTTACTACGAAGCCACGCTGTTGTAACCTATATGTACCTTTCAGCATTAATGGTGTCTTCACAGATGTGTAAGTTACCCATGCCTTGGGCACTAATACACCCCCATACCATCACAGATGCTGGCTTTTGAACTTTGCGTCTATAACAGTCCGGATGGTTCTTTTCCTCTTTGGTCCGGAGGACACGACGACCACAGTTTCCAAAAACAATTTGAAATGTGGACTTGTCAGACCACAGAACACTTTTCCACTTTGCATCAGTCCATCTTAGATGAGCTCGGGCCCAACAAAGCCGGCGGCGTTTCTGAGTGTTGTTGATAAATGGCTTTGACTTTGCATAGTAGAGTTTTAACTTGCACTTACAGATGTAGTGACGAACTGTAGTTACTAACAGTGGTTTTCTGAAGTGTTCCTGAGCCCATGTGGTGATATCCTTTACACAGTGATGCCGGTTTTTGATGCAGTACCGCCTGAGGGATCAAAGGCCCTGGGCATTCAATATTGGTTTTGGCCTTGCTGCTTACGTGCAGCAATTTCTCCAGATTCTCTGAACCTTTTGATGATGTTACGGACTGTAGATGATGAAATCCCTAAATTCCTTGCAATGGCTTGTTGAGAAATGTTGTTCTAAAACTGTTGGACAATTTGCTCAAACATTTGTTCACAAAGTGGTGACCCTCGCCCCATCCTTGTTTGTGAATGACTGAGCATTTCAGGGAAGCTGCTTTTATACCCAATCATGGCACCCACTTGTTCCCAATGAGCCTGTTCACCTGTGGGATGTTTCAAATAAGTGTTTGATGAGCATTCCTCAACTTTCTCAGTCTTTTTTGCCACTTGTGCCAGCTTTTTTGAAACATGTTGCAGGCATGAAATTCCAAATGAGCTAATATTTGCAAAAAATAACAGTTTACCACATCGAACGTTAAGTATCTCGTCTTTGCTGTGTATTCAATTGAATAAAGGTGGAAAGGGATTTGCAAATCATTGTATTCTGTTTTTATTTACAATTTACACAATGCGCCAACTTCACTGGTTTTGTATACTAAAGCCTCTATATCAAGAAAACTATTTTACTGTAATTTTGTTGACAATACCCCGCCCTTATTGGTCTGACAGTCTTAAGACCTTCCTCAAGTCTGTCTGTTAGTAGGATGATCTAAAGTTGAGGAGGCGTTTACAGTATGGTTTCCTCCATAGATCGACCTTAACAATGTTCGAAAGACTCTTTTGATAGTCATACAACTGACCTATGATTTTGTCCAATTCTTTCTACAGTAAATGGTCACACAGGAGGGATGCAACATAATTTCCGTAGTTAATTTCAGATCTTTATGTCTCTGTCAGTATTAAAATCAATCTAAATTATTGTTTCCAAGGGATTTTTTCTGCTGGAGTTAGATGATCAAAAGTTTGTTTTCTATAAAATGCCCTTCTTACTTTTGACTTTTTGTTTGATGCTTTGTTACTATAATTAAGATTTTCTGGATGTGTACTACCTGCTTAATAAAAGTAACACTGAGGGAAAGCTTACACAAGCTACACCAATATCTATTCTCCAGGCTGCAGTAAACTTCTCCTCCTGCTCTTATGTAGCCCATAAAGACACCAGTAAAGAGCTATACTGCTGGTACCATGTTTTTTTTTTCTTAAGGATGCAGCGCTCTAAATCCACAGCCTCCATTAATTACATCTGTAAGACTGAATCTTTGCTGCAGTGCACATCCCTCCCACTGCACAACTTCTTCGCCAAATGCAAACACAGGCCTCGGGCTCCCTGTAATTATTAGCACATTGTCCGAGGCGGAGGAAAGGCAATGTGTGACAGATTCTGAGGAGCTTACAACTGCCTGGAAGCTGAATGTCGCTCCACATGCTGCTTTATGACACAGTTTGAACGGGCCCCAAGACAGCAGACTCTGAGACTTTCTGAACTACAGCACAGAGACTTTAAGTCGCTCCTAAAGCCTTTTTTGTGTCTCTGTGTGTGAGTCCATGGTGGGTAGTCATGGACAGGAAATGCATTCGAAGACAGGCGCAGAAAATTATTCAATCAAAAGACAGTGGTCTGAAAAAGATGGAAAACAAAAGCAAGCAGGAGGGGGGTGACTTCTACATGAGCTGGATAAAAAAAGGGTTAGATGAAGATTAGGCAGAGGGGGTTTTGGGGAGCTGAGGACTTTTTTTTTGTACTGTTGCCCCTGGCAACACGGGGATGCACTGTCCGAGACACTCCCGAAGTCTGACAGTGTGGAGCAGGGGTGTGACAATGTGGTGAAGTTTAAGAGTGGCAAACATCCTGTTTCAAGAAGATATTTAATGAAAAATTCATCATATATATCTATATATATATTTATCTAGATAGATAGATAGATAGATAGATAGATAGATAGATAGATAGATAGATAGATAGATAGATAGATAGATAGATAGACACAATTTTAAGACTTTGATGTTTTATGGCTGCGTGTGTTAACTCTTGAACGTGCTGCTGTCTTGGCCAGGGCGCTCTTAAAAAGGAGATTTTTAATTTCAGTGCAGTTTTCCTGTTAAAATAAAGGTCAGTAATAAACAATAAGCCCTACAAACATTACACTTCATGTCTGTTGAAGAGTGTATTTCAAATGCTCCAACCAAACTTAGTTTGATTTATCTGGGTCAGTAGGCCACACTCAAACTTTTTAAAACCCCCTTACCGAATCACATGTACATTTCTTCTTTTACCTGCTCTCTTTTTGTGTCATACTTTTAGTAAAGACTGGTAACAAGTTATGTTCCTTTAAATTTTCTGTTACAAACACAAGTCTGAAAACAGCTGTCTTGTCCTGCTTTCTAGCTGAGCTAAAGCTAAAATTCTCTTAGTGTAGCTTTATTGAGGGAAACAGCTAGCATTGGTCAAAACTGAAAACTACCTCAATAAACCATTCATTACTGTCACAGACAACAGTAGTTAACTGTTGGTGGTCCATGCACTCTAATTATGCTTCCTTAATGTTGTCAAAACGTGTGCATCTGTTCACTTTTAATTGCCCAGATTGTGTACATAACTACAGCAGCCAGTGAAGCTAGCATTTAAATACATTTGCACAAACATGATGTGAAACACTTGAAGACAAACCTCTCACTGAGTGCTTGACTTGGTCTCTGACTCTTAAAGTAAAGTTAAGTGAACATACCATGTGTAAAGCCCCAAGCTCTATGGAAACATGTGGGCAGAGGCGCTCAGAGACTGCCTGGGGTGTTAAAGTAGAGACAAACTTTAGAAGTCATTTATGGGTGTTAGCATAATGTTTGGGCTTTATTAGCATAAACACAATCAGTGCTTTATTTAGGAACTCGAGCGCTGACTGTAGACTGGAAAGATTCATTATAGCATGAACATTTGAGGTCAAAATATTCCCTAAAGAGCACACAGTAGGGTTAATAAATACAAGTTTTATTAGTCTTTCATGCAGACATGTCACTGTCTATTTCCTGGTTCTCTGAATGAAGAACTGCAACGAGATAAAAATCAATGAGTGACGCCTGAACACACAAACAACAGAAGAGCTTGGTTTTTAAGTATTGTTTAAAACCACTCCCTTAAAAAGTTGTACAATAGTTCAGTCCACCCCCCACCCACAGATACACAATAGCAGAGGTCAGAAGCTGAAACGATGCATGAAACAGGTCTGTTCGTAGAGAACTACTGGAGTCCTTACATGACTTTTAATGGAAACGTTTAAGATGAGGAACTAAGAGAAGTGTTTAAATTGACTTGTGTAACAGATTATTTTCTATATTCTATTTGCCAAAGCACAAACCCTTAAATCTGGGGTTTTCAACTAGGGGTGTCCCGATAAAACTATTTCACCTCCGATACGATACCGATATTACAGCCTTGAGTATTGGCCGATACCGATATCAATCCGATACGATATCAGCAGGAATCAAACAGACTTTTATTACCTATTTTGTAGTATGGACTGTAAGAAAAGGCTTGATCAGGTCAGATTACTCAAACAGAGAACAGTAGTCAGCAATAGTAGGTATGAGAAAAACTGACCCATTTGTTATTAACCAATAGGTTAAATAAATGTTAAGCTTAAACATAAGAATATACTACAATTAAAACAACATGAATAAAAAATATCAGAAGACCCTGAAAAGTGACCTCAATAAATCAAACAAAAACATATTTCACCAATTGCAAAATAACCACTGTGTTGAACTTAAACATAAGCATATTCTACAACTGAATAAAATAAAAAAATATATATATTAGAATGGACTACTTGTATCAGAGTGCTGATATCGGAGATTTAGAATGCAGGCCGATATAATCCGATATTTGTTTTTTTGACCGATATCCGATATCAATATCGGATCGGGACATCCCTATTTTTAACTAGTGGATCAGCACCCTAAAGTGGGTTCAACTGCTGTGTGCATGTGGCCATGTAATGCGTCAGAGAAAAATAAACACTGCGTAAAGTAATGTACTAGAGCCCTGAATGGATTTGTATGTCAAATTGTACCCTGTTTTGTTGTGTTAATAAGTGAATTTTGGCTTATTTCTCAAGATCTCAACCTAACCTATTATTCTGGACAAATAAAGCTGTGTTTTGATAAAATGTCAATATTATTAGAGTTTTAAAGCAACAGTTCCCAGCTGGTGTGTCAAGCCCTGTGATTGGTCTGCTGCACAGCCGACATGACTAAAAATGTCATCAGATGAACTCTTTAGCGACTCCAAAAAAAAAAATCACAACAAGCACACAGGACTGTTCAGAGCTGCCGAAGAGTTTTTCTGATAACTGTAGGCAGAGACAGGCTAACGCTACCCATTGACTCCCTGTGTTTGAGCTAAGCTAATTAGCAGTGGGCGAGCTCTGCCTATCTCTGCCTTGTTACTGCATGCACAGTTAAAAGAATGGTGTGTTTCTCTTTCTCAAAGACTCAGGAGTGAGGCAATACACAAGCAAAAGGTTTTTTGCATATCCCTTTTTACACTGCACTCTTGAAAAGCCCTCCAGCTTTTAAAGTAAATGTACCAAAGCATATGATGTAAGCTTATAACTGACATACATCCATTATCTGTGCTGCTATATCTGCTCAAGGGTGGTGTGGGAGGTAGAGCCTATCCCAGCTGACATCCAGCAAGAGGCAGGATCCACCCTGGACTGGACACCTGCTAGTCACAAGGCTGACACATAAAAAGAAACAACCATTAACACACACTTAGATCTAAGGGCAACTAAGTGTGACCAACGAACCTACCAAGCATGTGGTTACTGAGGCAGCTAAAGGAAACCCACACATGCACAGGAAGAATGTGGAAACTCGACACAGAAAGGCCACGTCTGACTGGGCAGTTGATCTGGAAATGGTATGCTGTGACACCACCATGCAGCCCATACATCTGTTACCTGATTAAGTTTTGGATGACAATTATTTTTTGTGTTAATACTTATTGTTTCATTCTCTCCAGAGATTAATTCAAATTTCCACATTATAAAGTTCAAGAAAAGACAGTATATTTATCCCATGTTTTGCTCTAAGAACACCCAAAGTGCAACATTTTTATCACATGATTTCTCGAGCTGTTAAATCCTAAGGTCAGACCAGTTGAGATGAGCTGCCTTAAATCTTATCATTTAACTGAGAGCCACAGGTGATTCAGACAGCGTTCAACCACAGCCAGTGTGTTCAGTGCATCTGCTGTTGAGTTAACTGACAGCTGTACAAAAGGACTTTGACATGTGCGTCATGATTCAGCGGCTCAGCGCTGATGTAACATCTACGTCCCTCCTTCTGCACACACTTCCACTTCTGAGGAAAGAAACACATTCACAGATTTCATCTAAAGGTAATTTGCAAATATGATCGTGCCTGACATTGCACAGGCCCTGCCCTCCGCTGCTCAAAGGGCTGTCATGAGTGTTCAGAGACATGCAGGAATTCCTGTCCCAAACACAGCAGTTTCAGGAGATAGAAAATACTTCAGTCTGTGTTTGTGCCTCAGCTGCAACTCTCTGTCCCCGTCCTTCACACACTGTGCTCTGAGCGCACGCAGCAACAGGTCAAACTTCAGATCAGCACTCACAGAGCAAACAGCACAGAGTAAATACACAGAGAGGAGGAATTCCTGCACTGCAACTCCCTCCCACTCCCACTTTTGTCTGATGCATTTTCAGTGTCATTTCTTCCAAGACCACTACTAAGATTTTGTTTCTTTGCTTTTTTTGCACCCAGTGTTTAAAGTTAGGCGTATTTGTGCCGAGGAGTTAACACTTTTTCTGTGTTGTATTTATATTTAAACCTTTTGATCTCTTAGACTGCTTTGGAGCTAAATCAAGTTTCATGACATCTGCTTCATATTTTTTCATAAAGCATTTATGTAATCACAATAATACCAGATCTAACATACCCTTTTTGATGCTTTAAGCAGGGGACATTGCCCGCACAGTTTTCCCACCCGGGAAACTATCATGATATAAAGTTAGAGGCCTTTTTGAGAGGCTGTCAAATCAACCTCAAAAGTCACACAATCATGAAGACATTGCTCTTACAAGGCTCTCAATAGCCTGCACTCACTTGACGTACAAAAAATATTGATGAATTTTTTAAATCATTTTAATTGTAGTTTGTGAGAACTGTTGAACTGTTATTGTGAAAAGTCCATTTCTTAAACACATGGTGAACATGCAGCCTGAAGCCACATGTCCATTCCCACAATCTATTATTGTGGCTGTGAAGACATTTTTATAGATCAATAAACTCTGAAAACAAACACACAAAAAGTCAAATTTTATTTAGTATTTTAATGCAGTACTTTTTTCCAATAAGTTCTGATGTTAGAATGTTTTGTGGGCAGTCTATTTTTTGTTTGGTTTAATTTGATGTTCTTTTTTAGTTTATTTTCTGGTTGTCCTCTTATTTTTTTAAATTGTTGTGCTTGATGAACTTTTATTTAATTTTAGCTGTTTTTACTTGTATTTTTTAAAACCTTGTTTTCTTGTTTTACTGTATTCAGCCATTGGTTTGTATTTGTCATTGTGTTTTTAACCAAGTTGTGTATATTTAACATGTTGTCTGTTTCATTTTTTTCCCGTGTTCGGCTGATTATTTAAAAAAAAAAAATCCATTGTTGTGTTTTTATTTGTTGTTTTTTTACATGTTATTGCATTTATCAATTTTTGGGGACCAGAATTTTTTTTTTTTTGTTTGTGTTGTATCACTGAAGTTGTGATTCAATTTTGCAATGAGCCTTGATTTGTTATTGTGCTAATTTATTTGTTAACATTTTTTCCTGGGATATTTTATGAAGTTGTGCTTTTAGATTTGCTGTTGTGACTACTTTAACTTGATTTTTGTTGGTCTTTCTTAATGTTGGTTTGTTTTCTAGTTGTTTATTTCGTTTGTTGCCAAATTTCTTTTAATTTTTATTTTTACTACTTTTGAGTATGTTTTTGTATTCTGATTTTTTATTTTTTTATCAAGTGCCCCTATATAAACCCCCTCTATGAAATGTGACTGAAGCATGTGAAAAAGTTATTAATGTAGGCAAAGTGAATGTTAGCTGTTTAACCAGTAAATTAACTGTTTACAGGTTTGAAAAAAATGTGTCTTATAAGACTGCACAGTGCTACTTGCATTTGAGTTATAAGAATAACTGTTAAGTAAAAAAAAACAAAAACAAATCAAAGCAATATATATATTTCTCTTGTCCAGGTTTGAGTAATTCTAGACCTGACCTATCATATCTGACCCTTTAGCTGTAAATATGTAATAGAAAAATGTCAATCCCATTTTCAAAGTCCCACTGCAGTTGCACCAAACACTTGTTTAATCTTTTGACTTCTTGCATTTCTAGTCTGTTTAAATGGGTTAAAAGTCAAAACCAATCCATGGGTTTTTAGATTTAGCTTCCTGCTTCAACAAACAGATAGTTTCAGACCTTGAACAAAGCTTTCGGTTTACCTGACAATCAGTTTTCTGAAACCTGAGCCATCATCATTTATTCACAGCCTGTGAGTCACACGTGCATGTGCAGAGAGGAAACCGGCCTGGGCTCACTTCACTTCACAGTTTGCTCTAACTCTAGCTCCTTTTTTCAAGCATTTCTCACACCCCACACTTTCACTTCCTCTTCTACAAGTTAACTTTTATCGATCTGAAAAAAACATTTGATTTCGAATGCAGCATCCCGTTGAAAAAGGCACCACTTCTGTGCTGATATGGATATATTTTTTTATTACTATTTCATCCGCATAGCAGAAAGAGGGGACAAAAAGAAAAGAGCAGAATCTATTCAACAACAGCTGGTGTGTGAACCTGAAGATGGTTTAGGTTAAAACAAAGAGAGAAATGAACAAGCACCTACATTGGAGGTAGAGGGGGGTTGGGGATTTTTTTAAAACATTTGCTGGGGTCCAAAAGTCAGTCAAAATGTGCGCACACAGCTCGCTGGTGACCCCACCCCCCTCTTTTCCCTCCCAAAGTGCAGACTCAGCAGTGGAGCAAACAAACTTTCAGCTGTAGTCGCTGTCTTAATTGTTGGGACACCTGTAACCTCCTTTTAAGGCAGCCAAAAATAGAAATACTCAAGAGTTATGGATGCTCAGAGAGGAAGGACAAAAAAGGCAATCCTAAGACTGGTGGTAACAGATTAAGACCCTGAAATGACAAGAAGTATGAATCCATATCACAGTGAATAAGTGTGAGTATCCAGCGTTCACATTGTGTCTTTGGAACAAACAGTCACAGCAAGACGTGATGAATGTCGTCACAGCACAGGAAGTTAGCACTGACATGTTTCCTCATTCACTCCAGTACAATCAAAAACTGTTTTATCGAGGTCCAAATGCATCCAGGGTACACATTCTGACAAAGTACAGAGGCAGCTTGAGCCACTAGAGTGATATGCTGATGATTCTTCTGGACTTTTCCATCTTTTGGATATGTAGCTGGTTTGTGAGAATACTGATGAAAGCAAGAAATGTGTTTAAGGCTGGCGATACGTTCAACCATTTTAAGATCCTAGCTATCAAAAACAAGGGAGATCACGTTCATATGGAGATGTTCAACCAATTTTTGGCACGATAATCCTCTGAAAACACACACTGATGATTTGGCCGGGCTGCAAAACCACACACCTGCTTGTATTCTAACAAGCTCACAGGACAGATTCCAGACAGGAGAGCTCATAAAAACATGGGATCAAATGTGGTAACAGAGGGGGAATATGTACTGTTATCAGCTGGCTGTCCTGTGTGTACTTTTAATTAAAAAAGGAGAAAATATTTGGGAAATTCTTGATGGGGAGTTGCACAGGAAAGCACAGTATTATTGGAGTCTTCAGATATGACAATTGCCATCATATTTTACAGCTTAGGTTTAGCTTTACAACACTTAGTGCAGCTTTTGCAAAAATTAATGGATATTTATTTTAATAAGAAAGTACAAGATCCATAAAACAAGGCTTCCTGTCAGCAGGTTGTTTCATTTAAATCTATACTGTTACTGTTAGAAAAATACATATTTCCATATAATGCAGGTGTAATCCAAAAAACTACTTTCATTTTCCCCCATATCAATATAAACTAAACCAATTTTGGAAATATCAGCAAGAAATACAATATCAAGCCTTCTTGTGTATGTTAATGTATGCTACTGTGTTCATAAGCTGTAAAAGCATTTTATATCCTGTTTATGATGTTTCCTTATCTACTCCCTTTCTATAGATCTGGAAGGATTTTTTCATAAGCGGCCTGAGCTGGTGTCATAAATATCTACAATTTTGGGTTGGGGAGGCTCTGACCCACCTTAAAGCAGATAAATAGGGCTGTCAGGCAAATTGCTACTTTTCAGGAAATTAAAAAAAAACAATTTACTACTGAATGAGTAAATGTCGTATTGTCCTGATAATAAATTATTCAATTGTACTTTAATTGTGGCTCTCAGTTAAGAGTGGCCCTGGCTGTTTGTGTTTCAGCTCCTAAGCTAAGCTAAGCTAAGCTAAGCTAAGCTATAATATTTATACCTTGTGATGTTTTGCTGTCACTGTGATTGTCACAGAGATAGAGTTGAGGGGACGAGTTGATCCCCTTTCACTGTCTCCAAAGGTGATATCAGAGGCATAACATTGGTCAGAGGGGGGCACTATGTCAAAGTGCCGTGTCACTCTCTCTCGCCCTCTCCCAAAGCTGTATCACAGCGTCACACACAGATGACACAGATACGATAGTCTTGGGGAATAATTTTGAATGTCATAATGACGTTCGCATCTTCACTGTGGTACTTATTTACTTAAGTTAATAGTGAAAGGGGCTTTTGTGTTTCATTTATTATAGTGATGCACAATACTGGAGTTTTCCCAATATTTGATATGCTGATACAGCTGAAACATTATCAGTGGTATCTCTGGAAAATTAGCTTGATGCTTTCAATGTGACAGTCTATTTGTGTGAGGAACAGACATAAATCAACAAAAATATTTAACTGGAACAAAATGAACCTTGTACTAATATACTCATACAGTGATGACCAGGTGATGATATTGTGCCAATAATATCACACGTCCCTCATACATACAAGGGATTTGCATTTGATTTTTAAGAATTGTGATTTTTGCTGACATGCTATTTCCAAAATTGTTTCAGCTTACACATATGTTTTCGTAAATATCACCAAATCTCTCTGATCCGTTAATCTTTTCCTCTAATTGTGGCAGTCCACTTATTTCAGAAACAGATCAAATAAAAGAACAACATGAGCTTACTATGAAATATAATAAATTTTGTTCGATCTATGTTCAGCAATAAAAGTCAGAAAACTCATTCCTCCCCTCATACATTTATGTAAACTAAACATGTATGGCCAAAGTACTGGCTGTTAACATTGCCAGAAACTGTCACATCTGATTGTTGATCCATATTTTAAGCTGTAATAGTCCAAAACCAATATTTTTCTGATAACATTGCTTTTCGATTATTTATCGTAATATAATGAAAAAAAATGTAAAAGGACATATGAGAGGGCTTTCTACTTTCTATAGATGCTGGCCTACAACATGGATGTCTGCTGAAAGCCACTGTTATAAATGGCAACTCATTAAACCATGACATCAGGGCTGTTATATCAGTTTACAGAGGATAATACTAAAGAAACAGAGGGCTGACTGACTGGGTTATCCATTCAATTGTCATCATTATAACTTGTCTGACGTAACCATTGATTACTGTGCTGGTTTTAATCCCAAAATTGCCTCCATGTTTGTAATCCACGTCTCACATGTCAGGTGGCTGTACATTGCCTGAGCTCTAAAAGGTGTTAGTGGAAACAAACCTAGGTTTGAGCTCTTCTGCACTTTCTGGCCTTGCTGACCTGCTTTTATTTCAATTAATCCTTAGAAATGATGACATCATGATCTCTTGCCCCTGTTTTCAACCTCTCCCTGGTCTCATCAACCAGTGATTAAAACGGCTCATTGATGGGTGACCAGGGCCTACAAGAGATATCCACTTATGTCACAAGCAGCTATATTTACATCATCATGAAGCAGCAAGGTTAAACAGCAAGTTTATCCCTGGCCTTACCATTTAAACATCACACACTTTGATCATTTGAACTACTATTTAATTGTGAAATGCTAATCAAGTTACTGTCCCTTTAAGTGATGTGAGGGGGGGATCAGATCAGAAATCAGGCTTAAAATTGTCATGTGTATAGCCAGCCTTAGACCTCTTTAAGCACATTATACAAAATAAAATTAGGAAAGCAAAATAATTCTCGCCAAAATCAAGCCTATAGTATTTTAAGGAGAACTGATTATACAGAAACTGATCCAAAACAAATATGAAAAAAGGAAGCCAGCAAAATACAAGAGTTTTTGTCGAACTGAAATCTGTAATTATCGTGAAATTATCACTATCAAAAAGAAAATAAACTGACTATATCGCCACGCTCTTTTACACTCAGCAGAGAGGTCGTGGTGTTATTTGCTTCAGATTGCATCTTGTCATTCTCAGCTACTTTTGTGCCTCCAAACGTCCAGGCTGGTGAGAGGAAATGTTAATATTTGTAATTTGAGGTAAGCCAGGTCAGGCCCTCGTAGAGTCCATCCCCTGACGTTGCACATGAGGGCTGAACGTACCAATTCCTATCTCTGATCCGGGTCAGGCCCAGCTTCTCTTGGATCTCGTGGGGCTTCATGGCATCCGGGAGGTCCTGTTTGTTGGCAAAGATGAGGATGATGGTGTCGTTCATCTCCCGGTCGTTGATGATCCGGTGGAGCTCCTGCCGGGCCTCGTCAATCCTGTCTCTGTCGGCGCAGTCCACCACGAAAATCAGACCTTGGGTGCCCGTGTAGTAATGTCTCCACAGCGGCCTGATCTTGTCCTGGCCGCCCACGTCCCACACGTTGAACTTTACATTCTTATAGGTGACAGTCTCCACGTTGAACCCCACGGTGGGGATGGTTGTGACGGACTGTCCCAGCTTCAGCTTGTACAGAATGGTGGTTTTACCGGCGGCGTCGAGCCCCAGCATCAATATCCTCATCTCCTTGTTGCCGAAGATCTTTGACAGCATCTTCCCCATCTTGTTTCCTGTGCATAAATACTTTGTTGGAGGGAAAATAAGGCTTCTCAAATGAGAGGGGGAAAAAAAGTAGCTGGAGGAAGTTAGAGTGAAAGCCCTCCACGTGATGGCAGAAGCGGGCTCATGCAAGTGTCAAATTCAAAAAGGATTTGGTGCCGTTTGTTGGCTACAATAAGCTGCAGTACAAAAATGAGGTGACCTGAGTGGGTGAGCTTTCAGCAGGAGCAGTGCGAGAGAAGCCCTTGCTGATTTGGGTGGGGATATACTTTCATGATCCACTGCTTTCCAGTGTAAGGAGAAAAATGGCATATCCTGGTGTCAAAGTCCCTTCAAAATCCACACTTCAACATTAAACCCCTCAGAATGAAGGGATTGGCTGGGTTTTTGGGTAGATATTAGGCCCAGGGGTTCCCACTTCCTCCTTGTCTCGCCGGCAGACAGTTCACACTTGTCTTTTACCCCAATTTCAGTCGATGGGTTTCAATTATCAGCGCTGCTTCCCTTCTTCAAAATGCACCAAAAATGTGCGCCTTTCCGCTCTATTTCTGCGCTGGGACATCCAAAGGAAGAGCGCTTCAAAAGGTCATTGATTCATTCGACTTTCTTCTCTTCCCCTGTCACATAAGAGCAGGGAGGGGTGTTAGAAACAGAGGACAACTTTAGAGCCGAAAAAACACTCACTCCGTGGGCAGAGAAGCAAAACATGACCGGAGAAGCTAAAGAGCGACATATTTACCTCCGTCTGCGGCGGTCCTACCCCAGTCCCCGGGCCGTGTCTCCCCGCTCTTGCCGCTCTCTGGCTCTTTCCCTCTCTCTCTCTCCAGTCGTTCACTCACAGCGGTGCTGTGTTACCGGAAAAGGTGCGGACCCGGATCAGCCGCCACTTCCTCTACACTGCACTCACACACTGCCGCTGCGTTCAGGGACCTCCTCCAAGCTCCGAAATCAGAAGATACAAACTCACTTCCACATGTAGAAGGCATTTAGTGTTGTATTGTATATATTCGGCACAACTGTGTAAAATTATGGACATGTGTATATATAGTAAGTCTTAGTGGCTGTTGTGCACTTTGCTCTCCGATTCATTGTTTATTTTTGACAATCTTGGCTGTGTTCATGCACATAGCATGGATTTTGGTAAGACTGTGTATTTTATTTCCTCTAATTTTATTCAGATGAGCTCCTACAGTATAAAGTCTAAAAAACATAGTATAAAAACTGTTACAATCTTACTGTCAGGCCCAAAAGATGTGCCATTGAAACCCAGCCACTCTCCAAATCTGACATCACTCTTAAAGCATAATAGATGCATGTTATTATACCGGATGTGCTCATTTTTACTGCTCTCCGCCAGGTGGCGTCCTTTCAACCACATGAAAAAAAAAAGTGTGAATATTTGACACTGCACAAAACTATTAATGCATATAAATCAACGTAGCTGCTTCTAATTGATATATCTCTGTAATCATTTAATAAAAAAATCCCCTTGCATGTGGTATATTGATTTCTTTTTTAATAATCTGACATTTAAAGGGTTAAAATCTTTAAAAAAAGGTGTATCATTAGGACTGATGTTGGCTTAACAATCCAGAATTTAAAAGTTCAGAAACATCAATGTGTAGTTTTTTTTTCTCTAAGCTACCTTATAAAAAGCACTGTTTGTGCTTATAGCACTGGAAAGAAAATTATAATGCATGAAAAGTATTCCCGTGCTAATTACTGAAAGATCCCATGATATACTGTATATATTTTTTAAATAACCTGAATGTAGTGTATTAAAAATAATAATTAATTTTCATCTGAAAACATGGCGACATCATTAAAAAATCCTAGCATTTAAAGTGTTCAACTGTTAATAATAATTGGAATTTGATATCAAAAACTAAGTCAGGCTTAGCTGGAAAAAAAACAATTTTAGCAGAATATAAATCATTTTAAAGCTTGCTTTTAGTTTTTTTCTTAGTACTGTGAGTTATAGCTCTATTTTACTCTACAGTGTGATGTTAGCCTCTCATTCATGAAGTAGGTGTGCAAAGTTGGAGATATATCTACAGTTTGGTCATATTATAACATAAAGTAGGATGACATGCACACTGAAAACTGAACCACTAAAAAGAAGGAGGAGATGAGAAACATTTGATGACACTAACAGACAATTTCAAGATAATTAGCATTAGACAGTTTGAACAACTGTAATGGCTTCATTAAGTATTTGCACTGCCCTTGGGACTACGTTCACAAGATCATGTGAAACTAGACATTTTAATGTGTTGCCAATCATGCTAATAATTCTACCATTCATCCAAAAAAAATGAGTCTGTTTAACATTTTAGAAGTTACTATTCTTCAGGTAACTGAATCTATTCAACAAAAGTTGCCCCTTCAAGATTAAGAAAATATGAATCACTGTTAAACAATATGTATATCAACGCTTGGATGTACAAAATTAAAACGAAGTTTCACTGTTATAGTGTTATGAAGTTATCCCGCTCCCAAAGCCCTGGAAGAAACTGACTAAACATCTGTGAGAATGTTTCAGATTCAGAGAGCTTTGTAAAAACATGATATTGGATATTTCGCTAATTTACGTCATTCAAAATTTAAGCAAAGATTATTATTATTATGAAATTTGGGGTTAAGATGTTTAATGGGCTTTTTGGAGCACTTGCATAATTATAACAATTACCTTGCCTGAATAAAAAGATGGAATAGATGAATACAAAACTGGTCATGCAGAATTATTTAAATCTTGACTTTATATTAATCAACACATAAGAAGTTTATGGGTCAAGGGAAAAAAAAGGAAGGAAAAGAAAAGAAAAGAAGAAAAACTACAGAATGTCGAAATTCCCGATTGTACCCGAACGCATCATACGCCATTTCGCATGCGCGTATATGAAAAAGTGATCAGCAGACCGGTGCATTAGCTCGCGGTGATTCCACTTGAGCTTAAATTTCTCATTTGTGGCTGGAACTTTCAAAACCATCTAAATGTTATGCGAAGTATTCATATGTAAAGGAAAATTTCTGAGATTAATGAACATACAAAGCGAGTTTCCGGTCGGCTTTCCTCGACGTGTTTCATCATTCATTCAAACGGTCTGCTCAGACTGTGACGTGGAGGCAGAGAGTGGGCGGGGCACCAGGAAGTCCAGCTTTAGAGAGCGCGGCGCGTGCGAGAAAGACTCAAGAACAGAGAATGGCCATTTGTAAAAAAAAAAAAAAAAAAGACTAAATAATTAACAAAAATAATAATATCGACCCAGTTTCGGGGTCATCGAAACTGATGGAAATAATCATAATCATAACAACAACAACAACAATAATACTAATAATAATAATAAATACATTTAATACATGTAAAATTTTAAATATCTTTAAATATTCACTGCATGTCTAGTCACTGTATTCCAAAATTGATCTGGTTTTCCATTGTAATTTCTTCAAATTAAAACATAAAAATTCATCTTCACTTTTATTGCGCCAATAATTGTTATTTCAAGAAACTTTACAATAGAGTCGACTGAAACCTTACACACATGGACAATGGACATGGACAGCCGGACCATAAATATGTCCTCATCATAATTGTCTTTGGTGAATACAGATTTAGTCGAGGTTAGCCACCTTAAATGTAAGTGGCATGTCAAATTCAAGTGGATCCTTTTGTCCATATTTTGTAAATTTTTTTATGACTGTATAATCAATGACAAACATGGATAAAGAGGTCATTCTAATGTTAACATTAACATCTATAATGATTATAAACTGGAGAGGAATTATGCTGATTGATATAGCAACATCTGTTGAACTGCCATTAAACTGGGTTAAGTATGAATTTATGTTAAATTAATTTATTTCTATTGATAGTTGATGCAGGTTAAAGCACTTGGAGTCAAGCAGGCCCACTGCAAGTCATTCATGATTATTTGTCAAGGTCAAACTAGTGCATGCCTGAATAATGAGATAGGGCTAAAGGAATTGTCAAATATTTTTGATTGCAAGAAATGACAACATTCTCAAGCAAGAATGGGGCAAGGTTTGCCACTTTGTGAACAGCTGCATCCCCAAATAATCAAAAAGTTTAAGAACAATGTTTCTCAAGGTGTATTTGCAAGGAATTTGGGGATATCATCATCTACAGTCTAAAAAACCAACAAAAGGAGAAGTGTGCGTGGTCTGACAAGTCCACATTTCATATTGTTTTAGAAAAAATGGATGCCATGTTCTCTGTGATAGCAGGGGGATGGGTTAGTGCCCATGGCATGGGTAACTTGCACAACTGTGAAGGCACTATTAATGCTGGAGGGGAAATACAGGTTTTAGAGCAACATACGTGACAAAGTGACATCTTTTTCAGGGACAGTCCTGCTTATTTCAACAACAAAATGCTTCTAAAAGAGTGAGGATACTAGAATCTTCAGTCCAGTGTCTCGGATTGAAAATGTGCAGCACATATGAAGCACAAAATACAACAATGCTGATATTGGACTGTTGAGCAACTTAATTGCCAAGCAAGAATGGGAAGGAACTTCAGCAACAAAGATTCCACAATTAGTGTCCTCAGTTCCCAAATGTTTATTGATTGTTATTAAAAGGAAATGGGATAGGCCTATAATTATAGCACCATTCTAAAATAGTGCTGAATGTCTCTGTCCCAGCTTTTTTGGAATGTGTTGCAGGCATCAGCTACAAAATGACTAAATGCTTGCAACTTGCAAATCATATTATCTGCCTTTTTGTTCACGCTTTACACATCGTCCCAGCTTCACTGGAATTTATGTTTGTATAACAGCCTGCATTATCCATGACTATTTGCGACCAACAACTTTTCAACCCATCATTCCTCGCTTGCCTCTTGTAGAGCCCAATATGTCACCATTACCCATAATTACACCTATCCCCAGTATCCCAATAATCCACGCGGCCAAGGCTAATATTGATATTCAGAGCAAGATGGTCTGCTGTCTGTTAGATCATAAATGGGGTTATATCGTAATTTTTTTTCTCATTTATGACACTGAAAGCATTGCAGTCATCCCCTCCCAAACTTTAAAACGGTTTTATTGTGCTACAAATCTGGCCTACAGACGTCTCTGCTGAAGGAAATATCACTGTCTTTATATTCACGCATTTGTAATGTTTTTGAGCTCAGTATAATGTCTCTTCACGTGGTTAAAATGTCTTTTAAAATGTCAGTAAAATGGCAGACAGAATAACCATGGAGATAGGTCAACAAAAACCCCCGCGCGCGCACACGCGGGCTGGCACTTTGCTGAGCATGCGCAGTCTGTAGCCGTGTTCTTCCCTCGGATAAGAATGGTGGGTGAAACGCGCCTCGCTGTCGTAGGTTAGTGACTTCGAAAGCTCCGACGAGTCTTCAAGGTTGACTGAAATTTCATGGAAGATACTGGTAAGCACTCGAACACCGGCTTTGTTCAGAGAAATGGTGTAAAACTACTTTACTTGAGGAAGTGCTACCTTTCGTGAGTCCCCGACGCTAGCCGGCTAGTTAGCGTGGAAGAGCCGAGGGTGCAGACTAATTCCTGGGGAGAAAGCCAGTTCCTTAGCACGTTGTACACGATTAAAACTGCTTTTATTACAAGCATGTAAATCATCTAAAGGCGCAGAATTTTTTGCCTGATAACATAAAAGCAATCGTAAAAGCCTTTTTATGTCTGAATCACTAGTATTGCATGATCGCAACAAGAAGCTAAATATAACTACGGGTCAGTAGTGTCGTGTCGGGCTCAGTAAATAGACGGTGGCGAAGGCCTAACTTCGGACTGAACTTTGGATGTGCAAACAACATCCAGGGCGCAACACGGCGGAAAACATTAATCACATTTAAGCCGATATTAAAAGTTTTTGTTTTGAAACTCAGGAAAATACTTAATGTTCTAAATAAAGAAGCCAGAGGTAGTGTCTGTTAATAATATATATCACGTGTAAGTGTATTTATAGCCGTGAACTCACTGGTTTAAGCTAAGGCTGGCGTCGATGTAATGTTTGTACAAGGAAGAGGACGGCGACACCACTTGCTGCCTTGCTGGGTGACCTTTTGGGAGAGGAGGTTTACCTTCCAGTTAAAGTTTGCAATGAGTATGTCCTTTTTCATGTTCAAGCCGTAGGACTTTCATGCCAGGATTATTGTTTTACTAACAGGACCGAGAGGTTATCACTGGCAACGGAGCAAGTTCTGGAAAAAAATTAATGAACATCGCGTGCATTAGGTAGAAAGTGTAGTTAAGAATATCTTTTATTGTTTTTCATTACGGGTTAGACTATTGAACGAAAGGCTGTACCGAATTCGTATTGTTTGATAATGACGAGGAATATATTTCACTATAAAGAATAAAAAATCAATTTTATGAAAAATCAGGATAATTATCAAATATCACATTGACGATTTTATTAACAACGAACAGTACAATATCGCCATAAAACAAAACTTTTTAACACCACTATTCAATACTACAGACAGATGAGGATGTTGATAATCAGTATAGGCCAGTACTACAGTTCAGCTACATATGCTGAAGGCTTTAATATCAGCAAAATATACAATTGTGTCACGATACTCACCATAATGTTACTGTACAGAATACATTCAATTCTTCATCAAATGAATGTGTAATTTAAAGGAACTAGTTCAATAATTTCCATCACAGATTATCTTAACATTTTAAAAGCTATCATGCTATGTTGTTTGCCTCGTTTTACTTCTGTTTCTAAAGTAAGTGTACTGTCACAATGAGGAACTAGTTAACCTTTAGTGGGATAGACTTGACACTCTGTCCAAAAGAAATGTGCTTGTTAGTTTAAGGTAAAATGAGTTTCAAACAAACAGGATATCTGTAAAAATCTAGTGTAATGCTTGCAGCCTCAGGGGAAAAAGGCTCATTTGATAATTAAGAATTGATTAAATGATGCAGTAGATCTTAAGTTTGAAATGTTTAGTCAATTATGATGCATCAGACGCATATTTTTTCAATTTCGACACTAACGCAAGTCATGTCCCAATTCAAAGTGTATTAGAATTGGTCAATAAATATACTTTGAATTTCAATTCCAATAACCACCTCCCACAATTACAAAAAACAGAACCTATCAGAAAATTCATTCCTGTTCCACATTGCACTTCTTTTTATCTGTCAGTGTTGAAGTGTTTGTATGTTTTTACATTTATTTTACTTTATAGTTTATACTTTATCATTTAAATGACAGTGCTACAAATGAAGTTCAGAGTGCATGATAACGTGAAAACAGTAAATCTTTTTCTAATGCTTGTGATCTCAATATTGATCTCATGTTAATCTGTCTGTTCTAGTGACAGAAATAAATTTAACAGATGTCAGGTGGCTAAATTTATGCTGCCATTGTGTAAGTAGAGACTGAACTAAAGTAGGAAACAAATGACCCAAATAGCTGCCATTAACTAACACTTTCTTGATATTGCACTAAAAATATTGGCACAGTTTTGCACCTCAAAGTAATATGATATGTTGGTGTATCATTATATTCTTGCACACCTAGTCATAACATGTTCTTAATTAATTTTACTTTTGGTACATAGTGTGTGCCATTGTAAATTTCGGGAAATGAAACCAGATTGTATCAACATTGTAACCATGTAACATGTCGCCTGTTGTATTGCTGTAGTTACCTTCAGGAGGCTTAAAATTCTTGGAAAAGCTTGAATTTTTGAGTTGTATGAAGAGTAAATGGAAGTGGTTTCCCTTTTGTCATAAACAAAAGAGAGGCTTTCTGACTGAACAGTTCACTAATGAGATGCAGTAGTAAGATAAGAAGGGAAGTTGGAGGACTCTTCCCTTTAAGAGGTTGATTGTAAATAGTGCAGATTAAACCTACTTTCTGGAAGAATATTAAACCATTACCATGTAGGTATTAAAAAGTAAATTTCATCAGATTTTGTCCTTAAAAATCCTTTTGGTTTATTTACTATGGTAGATTTTTTTTATCGACTCACTTGTACTTTGATTTGATTGGCCATGCAATTATTGGCTGATTTTACAGGTCACAACTTTTACTGTTTAAAATACAAACCCTGTTTTGACATAACTAACTGCACCAGCAAGGTGCTGTAAAACTTAAACACATCTTAATAGTGCTTGAATTTGACCTTTGACAGAAGAAACAGACCTTTGTCTTTGTCAGTTATACAGCTTTCAATTTTCAAAAAATCAATTTTAGATTTATAGATGCTGTTGCAAGTCAAACTTTTACAAGAAATTCAGCTTGTTGAAGAAAAAAATATTTGAATAGTATAATTAAAGACAGAAATCTCAGTTTCAAAGCAAAGTAATAAAACATAAACTGCTAATATAGTTGTTTATTTTCTGTCCATCTATTAATAACTGCAACCTAAATCTTTTTTTTCGACAGGCCCACAACTCTCAGACAACACGATTACTGGCATGCTGGACGCTGAGTCTCCTGTCATGGAGAGCAATGGGGATGCCTTTCTTCCGGACCTTCCTGTTCTAGGCCAAGCTGCCGATTGGTCTCTTGACCAGGTTGCACCAGAGCCTCTCACCAGCATCTTGCCCGAGGACTCCGATGCATCTCAGGATGCTCCAGAGCCACCACCGCTACCAGACGAGCAGATGATGTCATCAGGGTTGGTTGCCGTTGAGAAAGCCGTGGAACAGTTTCAGCTTGCCAGCGCTCAGCTCTTCCAAGAGGAGCAGCCTCCACCACCACCACCGCCCCCACCTCCCCCTCAGCCTGAAGAGGAGCCATCACAGCCTCCAGAACATCCAACAGAGTCTGAAGGCGGCGATGAGATGAGAATAGAGCCAGAAGCTGCTGTACAGGATGGCAGCCAAGGTAAACATAATAGCTGGTGCTCTGTCTCCTACTTCTACAGCAGATAACACATACCGACCACATCTTACTATTTCTTTATGGCAAAAACTTCCTGCTTTTCAATGTATCAGGATTTAAACATCGTAGCCCTTTTTCATATTTCGTCTTGACACGTTTTGTTCTACATTGTGCAGCAGAAGTGCCACAGGTGACAGAGGATGGCATGGAGCTAGAAGAAGCTCCCAAAGAGGCAGTGGAGGACGTGGCTGTTTCTGCGGAGCCGGAGCTGCCAAGTGAATTCGAAAAGCTCTTTAAAGGGTGTGAGGACAGCCCAGAAGACTTCAATGGCTGGGTTTACCTCCTGCAGCAAGTCGAGCAAGAGGTGAGACAAGACATTAAGTTAAATTGTTTTCTTTTTACATTTAAGTTTAGAGATCAGGTTTGTACATAAGAATAAACAATGAAATCTGGTATCAGTCAGCTTTGCTGAAAATTGAGTTGTAACCAATTTTTGTGCCGCAACATCTCTTGCAGAATATCCTTGCAGCTGTAAGGAAAGCATTTGATGCCTTCTTTCTGCGTTATCCCTATTGCTATGGCTACTGGAAGAAGTACGCAGATATCGAGAAAAAACATGGCAATATTCAAGTTGCAGAGGAGGTAATTTCACTATTTGCTATCTTGTAATTTTACTCCGTCTCATAGAATTTTTGACTGCTCACCAAGTTAATTGAGCTTGGACCAAGAAATAATGCTCTTCTCGGTCATCAACACTCAGATTTTTATTTTAACTATCAAGCTTTTGTGTATTTAATAAAGTTCTGTCTAATGTAATTTATTGCGCAGAGTTATTTTTCTGTTTACTTATTCCCTGATTGTTTTGTACATTAAAGTTCAGTGCTCTGAACTTATGTTTTTAAGTATCTTCATACAGTAACAATAAAATACATCAAGACAGAGGGACATAAAGTACACCACTGATGCCACAGACAGTGCCATTGACAGAGTTGGGTCTCCTTTCAGGTTTACAGAAGAGGTTTGCAGGCCATCCCTCTCAGCGTGGACCTGTGGCTGCACTACCTGACCTTCATCAAAGAAAACTCCGACCCTGCAGACCCTGACACTGAAGGACGAATTCGAGCGTGAGTAAATGGTTCTTAAATTCATGTTAAGATTTTTCCCTCTGCTTATGTGGTCAGATTGCATTTTTATGAAATAATTTAATCAAAATGCTGAAAATTAACATTTTCTCTTCTTATAATTTTTTCCCATTAGTGCGTACGAACACGCTGTGCTAGCAGCAGGCACAGACTTCCGCTCTGACCGTCTCTGGGAGTCCTTCATCAACTGGGAGACCGAGCTGGGAAGGCTAGCTCATGTCACCGCTGTTTATGACCGCATCTTGGGTATCCCCACCCAGCTATACTCACAGCACTTTCAGAGGTAATAAAAAAAAATCAGGACACTTACTATGGTTTGTAACTGATTTAAAATAGCTTTTTATTTTTTTCCTGAATGTTTCAATTTTACCTTTTATAATGTTGTGCACAAAGATTGACAAAAATGGCTGAACTGTATTGTACACATCCCTAGCCAGTAGAAAGTTAAACCCTTAAAGCATGTTGTATCATTTTGATACATACTTGTATGATACCTCTATCTAATCAATATGGTCAACAAATTAAAGAACATCTGAATACAGTCAGATAAATCATAAAAATGTGCTCTCGTGGATTATCAGTTTCCAAAAACACAATGTGTCAATGAGATTAAAAAATATCTTAAGGATTAAATTAATTTTAATGAAGCAACACTGGCATGTGCTCACTCTCCTCCATTTGCAGAGTAGTGAATTATAAATGTACTAAATTGATCAAAGCATCAGCAATGGTGATGCTAAGGAGGAACTGCTCTACTGTGTTTCCTCCCTTTTTTGTTTGGTTCAGTACTGTTTTGCATGTTTTACAACAGAGAGGAATAAACTAGTTTGCATCCTCACTTAGGGCTGTAGCATAAACTGGAAAGCTTTGCCTTAGATGCCTGAAAGACCAAACCTTTGTCTACTCTGCATTTATACAGATGTGCAGCGACAAAGCTCCACTGTCATGTCTTGAGATGTTCCCATTGACTGTGGATGTGATTAGTCTGTTCATTTATGGTATTTAAAGAATCACAATTTTTCCGTAATTTTGCCATTCTACCTGTGCAACACTCACATTAAGGGCAAAACAACATAGAGGTGTAAAAGTGAGAGCTCATAGCACTGGCTAAAGATATGTTGTATATGCACGTGTTTATTGTCTGCTCTGACTTCTCATGCGTTGAACCCTACATATTTAATTTTATCTCATCAGGTTCAAAGATCACGTGCAGAGCAACAACCCCAAACATTTCTTGTCTGAGGAGGAATTCGTCCAGCTGAGACTTGAGCTCTCTAAAACCAGTCTGACGCCGATGGTCAGCGAAGAAAATGAAACCCCTATTCCTCAGGAGGATCTGCCGCCTGGTACAGAAGATCTCGCAGACCCAGCAAAGGTAATAATTCACTGACCTGTCCTGCAGGGGGATGTTTATGAAAACACCGCTCAGAGGGGTGGCAGGACCTTTCCTATTCTCCATGATGAGATGAACAGAAAGCTTGGCTCAGGTTTGAAGAGCTTTCTTTATGTCAGCAGCAAAGCCAATGAATGCCAGGGGGGATTCAAGTTGGCATCCAGTCAGGGACTCGCCCTGAAACAACGCTGGCCAGTTGACCCCAGCACCTGCACCCAGAGGCTGCCATGCAGGGTGCAAACATACCTCCCCCCTCTGCAGGCTTCTTTTGTCTGGCAAGCTCATGGTGATGTAAATCTTCGGCTGCAGGACTAGAAGTTTTTTCATCAAGTGGAGAAAGTGGTGTGGTGAGGCAAACATGAGGGTGTTGACCGTCCTATCTCTGTCTGTCTTTGTGTAGAGGGTGACCGAGATTGAAAATATGCGGCACAAGGTGATTGAGGTGCGCCAGGAGGTTTTCAACCACAACGAGCATGAAGTCAGCAAGCGCTGGACGTTTGAAGAAGGGGTATGTATCTGTTTTTTTCACAGGTGTCCCCCATAACCAACTGGAAAGATGTTTGCCAGCTGAATAGATAATCAGCTAATGCACTGTAAAAATAAAAACATTTGATACAGTCAAATTTAGATCAACTGAGGCCTGCCAACCAAGGCTTTTTTTATAGCTCACTCTAACTCAATTTGAACTCCTTTCACTTCCTCAAATATATTAGAGAGTGCAGCTCTGAAACAGACTCTGTTTTCAAGTCAGATACTTGCATGTTGAGAAAGGTACTTAGAAATGATGTTGGTGTTTTAGCCATATGGATGTCAAGTCATTTTGCTTGCCTCATAAAATATAAAATACAATAAATATCTCTGGGTGTGAACAGTCTTCTAATACGGCTGCTTAATTGGACAGCGTGTTATAAAACAAGCATTTAATCCATTGCTTGTCCTTCCATGCGATCCCTCATCTTGATTTTGTTCCTTCTCATTTATGATTGATTTGCTAAAATTTAATTTCCTACTAATTCTTCAAGGCAAAAATGAGAGGCACAGTTTCAAAATTTCTACGTTTGCATGACAAAAAACTTGATTACAAAAGAACGACGTAATGTTATCAGACCCCCCAGCTTGTGTTTGGTATCGTGCTGTGCACCCACATTTCCCGTCCCTGCTGTAAACATACTTTTGACAACAACTTTCCTAAAATATTTTAACTCATCATTCATTTCCCCTTTAACAGATCAAGAGACCATACTTCCACGTCAAAGCCTTGGAGAAGATCCAGCTGAACAACTGGAAGGAGTACCTGGACTTTGAAATCGAGAACGGGACCCCGGAGCGCGTGGTTGTGCTTTTCGAACGCTGCCTCATCGCCTGCGCACTCTACGAGGAGTTCTGGATCAAGGTAATGGCGTCTTTGACCGCTCCTGCACTCGTGCTACCTCCCTGCACTTCCCCCCAACAACGATGATAATCACAACGACACAGTAAATCGTCCTGCACTCTCTTTGCGTGTAACGTTGATATGTGACTGTATCTGTTGTATTAGGGGATGGCCAGCTTGCCACACAAGATTTGACTGCAGCATTTGCCAACTACTACGTTGCATCTTCTTCGTCTCCCACTACCTTACAGAAACTTATCTAATTGGTTCCATGAAGGTGCTGATGGGTTTACACAGAAAATTTCTAAGAACGATCTTGTCAATGAAGAAATTCACTTTTTATTTCAGCTGAAATTTTAGGTTTAAATGTCTTGTCTCTCTTTGCCTTTCTCTTTTCTCCTCTGTTCTTTTTCCTCTGTCCTCTCCTGCACTTCCTCCAACTCGCTTTCTCTTTTTCACTCTGAAGTATGCAAAATATCTAGAAGGCTTCAGCACGGATGGAGTGAGACACGTCTTCAAGAAGGCCTGCTCCATCCATCTGCCCAAGAAACCAACCATCCACCTGCTGTGGGCTGCCTTTGAGGAGCAGCAGGGTGAGTGACGCTCAGATCACTGCAGTTTGAAGGTTTATGCTGACTAATTATTTAAGATGGGTCATGCTAACAGAGAATTCTCCTTCATCAGGCAACGCGGACGAGGCTCGGTCTATCCTGAAGTCCCTGGAAGCATTGATCCCTGGTCTGGCCATGGTTCGTCTTCGGAGAGTTAGCCTCGAGCGTCGCCATGGGAACTTGGAGGAAGCGGAGGCCCTATTGCGAGAAGCGATGGAGTCTGGTGGAAATTCCACTGAGACCTCGTTTTATGCTGTGAAGCTGGCCAGGCAGCAGATGAAGGTGCAGAGAAGTCTGAGTAAGGCCAGGAAGGTGCTGCTGGACGCGATAGAGAAAGATCAGGTGAGAGAACAGGTTGAAGCCTGTTGAGAAACATCTGTTAATATCAGCACACCAAGAAGGAAATACAGTGTTGCCATTTGTTCCATGCTTTTTCAATAAAGATGAAGTAATTGTTGAAGTGAACCATAAACTTTATTGTACAGTCAATAAATGACAACGTCCTCTTTCAGTATCAGTACATGGGTGAACACAGAAACACCCTGTCACATCATTAAGTCTTCTCTGCATTTGACTACTACTGGCCAATATAAGCTGCTTTGAATTACTGGATGGTGTTAATCTTAATAGATGTTTGTGTGTTTGTTTTTTTTCTTATTATTTTACTGTACGTTTCAGAAAAATTCTTGTGCCTCTGCCGATTGATTGTTTTGGTTGATGGTCTGTATGTTCACATTTACTGTGAATGCTGTATCTTAACAATCTCAAGCTTTTCCTGAAAGTGTTCACAAGTGTCCCGGCTGACTCAAGAATTAACATTGTAGATTTTAAAGTTGAAAGATCAAGGTCTTCAGAGCTCTGCGTGGGACAGCTTTCTTAGTCCCACTCCATAACTGCCAATCCTGTCATTCAGTCCTGTCAGCCCTCATAACGTGCAACTTCTACCACCCACACAATTCTGGCCATCCAAGTAAAAACACTCGTAGTAACTGGTTTCACCTTCAGTAAAAACATGAAAATCATTTACACAACGCAGATCAGAAGGCTAAAATAAAAGCTAGAAGCTTCTCACCTCCCAAAGACAGGCTATGCAACCTTTTGCTTTTAAAGCCTAAAAAATACTGAATAAATCTGAAAAATATGAAGAACAATTAATGAATGTAGTTTATCTCAAGTCTGAGTTTACACTGGGGCAAAGTGAAAACAAACAAAACGAAAGGGTTCTGGTGAAATCTATTGTCGAGCAAAGCAAAAGCAGGAGGCCTGAAGTACAGGCTGCATTTCTTTACTTTAGTTGCCTGTTCCTCATCACTAGTTTGACATTCAGCAGGAAACCAAGATAAAACCTTTACAGAAAACACCTTTACTCTTTTTGTAATGATATACTTTAATATTTCATGTGTAAATGTTTCGGTTCCAAAATAATTTGAAACAAACATGTATCATTTGGTGTTCTTTCACATAGTTCTGGTGCTGTCATACACATGTTTGTCATGAGAATTTAGGCTATTCAGGCTGTGACTCTCCACAGAATCTACATTTACATTTCTTAATGAGCTCCAAATGAACTTAAACCTCAAATGCCTACTCTTTAGTCCCTGATGGGGATGGGAATTGATAAGATTTTATCAATACCAATGCTGTTAACGATCCTGCAATCGATCCAATTCTTTAACGATTCCCTTATCGATTCCTACAGATTTTGCGTGCAGGCAAATGTTGGTCTGATTTTCAGTGGGAACAATGTCCAACACACGTCACAGCATAGATATCTGCTTTTGCAAGTTGCTGGTGTTTCCACTCACTTAACGTTGTGTAGTAGGTGCAATTAAAATTAAGCTACAATTCTGACGCTTCTGAACCCTGTCAGTGGAAGGAATTGATATCAAAAAGATTAATGATATCGATTCTTTGATGTCGCTGTTAACGATTCTCATCTGGAATTGGTTTTCGATTCCCATCCCTAGTCCCTGACAGAATTATTTACAAAATAGTGCCCTCATTTTAGTCACACATTGATGAAGATTTTTTGCCAATTTGATTATGTGACATTTCTTCAGTTTTTCTGCATGATTCTGGCCAAAATAGATTTAGAAAAAGAGCTTCATAAAGAGAACCATGAAAAAAGCAACTTCAAAATAAACTTGTGAAAAGTAAAACATATGTTTATAATGGCTGCACTGTATTTGTTATTCAAATTGTTTTTTGTTTTTTTTATTTTGCTTCACAGACTAATCCAAAGCTTTACCTGAATCTACTGGAGCTGGAATACAGCGGGGACGTGACGCAGAATGAGGCTGAGATCTTGGCGTGTTTCGACCGAGCCCTGCAGAGCCCGATGGCCCTAGAATCCCGCCTTCTTTTCAGCCAACGCAAAGTAGAGTTCCTCGAAGACTTTGGCAGCAACATCAACGTGTATGTTTGTTGATTCTTGCAAGAGATAGAAACAGTTTTATTTATATTTGATCAAACATTTAGTGGAACTGATTTTATACTTTTCCATCTTTCTCAGACTTGTGGCAGCATACGAGGAACATCAGAAACTACAGAAAGAAAGTGAATCCTCGAAGAGGAAGGCTGAGAACGGATATGACAGGTACATAATGAGGCGGGGTTTGGGTTACATCAGCTGATCATTATTTCCACGTTTATGTAGCTGTTTTCACACATACACAGATTTCTAAAAAAAACACAAAGAGCTCTCCCTCAGAATTTTTTAAGTTCCTTGTTTGATTGTCCCTCAAATGCAGATGTTTCCCCAGTGAGGTACAAGGGCAGCAAATCATTCAAAGCAAACTCGGATTAAAAAGAGTTCCCACTGAGTGATCGAGGAGTTCTTGAGATGCTTTGTTTATGAAGATCTCCATTATCTTTGGCACTTCCTGGGGTCTATAACTCTTGTTTGTGTACGTGTGTGAAGGGCTTGAAAAACCTTCTGTTCTTCCATACACCGTTCAGCCTGGGTCTTGAAGTTAGTTCTTCACTGTATGACAACAAGTGTTCGACATTTCAGAGTTACAAATGCAAATCTGGTTCCATGGCTTCATCTACAAAAAGGTTTTTTTTAACTTGAAACTTTCCTTCTTTAGCTCTCAAGAACCAGACGCCAAGAGACAGCGTGTGGAGGATGACTCCACAGGTGCAGCAAACGCAGCGACAGACGCACAGGCAAACAACTCAGCGTACAACTACAACTGGTACCAGGTTGGTCTCTTATGTGAAGTTCTTGTTTCTTTAACATGTCTCCATAAAATGTTCAATCTTCGCAAACATTTCGTTGCGTTTTGGCCTTCTGTTTAGATGAGACCACGTTGCGTTTCCACCTAAAACGCAAACTTTTGAAAACGCTCCCCAGAGTGGAAAGATTTGAATCCGCTCCTCCATCCAGCCTCGTGTAAACACAGAGCAGAGCGTTTCAGGGGGAAACGCTGATGTCACCACATGCGCAGTACTCTTTCACATGGAGGCTGTGCGCGCATACCAGGAACAACAGCAGCTTCGGCCATCCGCCGAGTAACGTGTGAGCGTCTTACCGTGCTCGGTTTGTTATCCAGAAAAAACTATCCAGACAGGTTTGTTATCCGAACTGATGTGTTGTCCAGAAAAGAAACTCCTGCTTCTCTGTGCGTCTATTCGCCATTGTTGTCTGTGAAAGGTTTTCTTCTTCGTTCGTGTGTTGTAGCAGCGCTGCATCTCTGCAGACCTACACCGCCATCTACTGAACCGGCATGCACACTACAGCGGATTTACAGGGGATTAACTCGTCTCTGAGCGTTGTCATCTAAACGCAGAAGAATTTGAAAACGCAAAGGAAGAATCTTTGCGTCTTCAAGTCAGGAGTTTCCATGTAAACAGCCCCTTAGTTTCCTTTTCCCTTGTCCTCTTACTGTCAGCTCACTGGGCTGTGCTCAGAGATCTGAATGGTCAGTTGGCAGAGCCTCATACAAGCTCAGGCTACACTGCTGTTTCAGTCTGTAATATTCATGCCCAAGTGACACTTCACCCTCACTGTGAACATGAGGGAGACTTGAGAGGGGGACGAGTTGAGCCCCATTTAGGCCCTCCTCACATGAGGACGGCCCCGTATTGTCTTGGCGTCGGCATCAAAACGTATCACTGTTTACACATTGTATTTTACATAGGCTTTTACATTTACATGACAACGCAAAATCCTGTCTGGTTGCCCGTCTGGTTCTGCTCCGAGGTGGATTCCACGTCAGCAAGTGCTCATGCACGCGCAACATGCTGCGTCTCTGCATGAGCACTTGTTGCTGTTGTTGCCGTAGTTGGTGTTGTTGGTGTTGTGTGAGCAAATGTTGTTATAAAAGTCGTAGCAATATTTGTAGCTGCTGGAACAAGATCAGAATCAGCCCCGCTGCCGCCATTGTTGTTGGTGGTGGTGTGTGTGATCACGTGGATTGGGGGGCGGGGAGGAGGCGGGGTACTATGAGGTCACCGTGTTTACCGGACTTGTCTGTTTACACCAACTACAGCATAAAGACGAATACGCAGATATCCACCTGCAGCCCCGTTTTCAAAAAAGATGCAGAGTCATGGACAAATACGCGTCTCCATGTGTCAATATCACCAGATCGATTGTTTATTTTACTGCAGTCTTACAAATTCGTACTCGTGTAAAGCCCACCTTAGTTTCTTCTCACGGTAGCAACAGAGGTGTGATGCTGGAGAGATGGAGGCACGCGAACTTGTAGCTGCCTTGTAATGTGTGTATGAAGGCACGTGCCATGTCACGCACATCCAAGCAAATGAAACAGTGCTCCACAGGGCACTGGAGGGCTGGAAGTCCTCCATTATTTCTGTTTACAGTTTCACACATTTACGTGGCTCTCTCCTCTCATCTCACATCCCCGCCCTCATGTGAAGGTGCTGCTGGCAACGCAATCAAGTTCAGAGTGTAATGCCACAAACTGTATTTAACCCAGCCAGATGAAGAGGGGCACTATTTTAATTTCAAAATTAAACTCTGGATATGTGTGGATATCTGATTTTTTTCTGGACTTATTGTCACTTATGCCAGTGCTTTTTGGTCAAAAGAACGCAGTCTTAATATTGGCCTTTTCTTAACACTGTGACTGCTTCTGCGTTAGAAACAAATGGATTTTTATAAATGTTTTTAATTGCATATTTTCTCTCCCCCTTTCTCCTAGCAGCAGTATGGTGGCTGGGGACAAAACTCTTGGGGACAGTACAACCAGTATGCCCAGTATAACCAGTACTACCCTCCTCCTCCAACATAATGGACAATATCCTGACGTGAAGACGGAGACTCAGAGAAAATCATCCTTTCTGGCCTGCCCACATCTTTACGCATGACCACTCAGCCGACTGTCAGTGAGAGTAAAACACTGATTTGGTCCTCTGATGTGGTTTGAGTGCTAATCACATTAAAAGAGTTTGATCAGATTTGACGTCACCATAATTGGAAAGGAAACAGTTTTGCTCTCCATGGCAGTTAAGCTGATAAGTCATGTTGAATTAAAAGAAGCTCATCCCAACACTGGCTGCTTTTTTTGGGTTGTTTATTGCATGTTAACTGAGGGCAGAATTATTTTTCTGTGTGATAAAGGCTTTTTACCTTTTAGATGGGATGACTCAGTTTGATCTCTTTCTTTGTGTTGAAGATTTAAAGGAGGCTGTCTTTAGATATACCTCTGAGTTGTGTGATTCTCCCACCCAAAGCTGAAAGATTTTTAATATGTCGTGGTTGTTTCCATTGAGAAAATGAAGAGTTCCTCCTTTTTTATTTTGACTTGATTTGATAATAAAGAGATTGATATCCAGATGTTGCATGTGGATCATTCATTTTGTTTTGTCACTTGCTTTGAAGGACTGCTGAAGTTGCGACCAGTCGAACATTTGTTTATTTGGCATTCGCTCTGGCTGTGAAATTGTGAAAGCTACCAGCCACTTGCACTTTTATTTTAGCCTCTGTCCAAACCAGTGGGTTTTAAACATTTTGACCCTTGATTCTCCTGAAATCCAGCCACAGTTTTTAAGGCACATCATTTTTTTTTAAGGCACATGATACATTCTTTAACAGTTATACTTGTCATATAAGGTAATTCTAAAAAAACAATTAAATCTGAGTAACTTTTATGCAGCTGCATTTTTTCTGAAAATGCATTTATAGAATCACTCAAGAATTCAGCAAACCTAATTAAGTTTCACAAATTCAGCTGAAGTTTTTAAGGTTGGCTAAAACAAATTGAAAGGAACAAAGTTGTTCTTCACTGCATCCAACAATTCTGTTGACCGCAGAAGGTTGTCCCTTCAAAGCTAAGGAGTACGACGTTAGATTCATCTGAAGAAATCTGCAAGTCTGATCTGATTTTAACCAAATGTTACCTCAAGACAAGAGTTTCTCTAGACCTTATGTTGATTATTCATTTTAAATAAAGACTATATGAATTCACCACGAGCACAGAACTGGACTAACTATCAGTCATCTGCTAAAGGTGTTAGTGGAGTGAGAAGTAGAAAAGTTAGTGGAGACATTTTTATGGTAACTATATATTTATGACTGTTCTGACCTAAAGACTTTCTCTATTTCTCTCCGGTTTTGAAGATAGTTGTTATAGTACTATTGAAAGTAATAACCATGGATGGAGAGATTTTTGTTGTATTTACAAACACCCATATATGATTATGAAACGGAGAGGACTGATGTTGATTGCTCCAGTTGTAATGGCTGAGCTGGGGCACATTTTGCAGGAACTACTGTGTCTCTTAATCATTTGATTTAGATAGAGATGTTAAATATATCTCACCTCACATGTTAAATGTATACCTGTTATGCTGACTTACTATCAAAATGATGCTCTGGAAATAAGTAATGAAAACACCTGTACCCGTTTATTACTGTTGGGGAGAAATTTGTAACAATCTTTACAGGTGTAAATCTCATGGTGCCACATTTTGTTATTGCTATAACTTATTCTTATGTACTGGAATGTTTCTTAAAGTGGGTGGGTTGAAAAAACTAAGCATGTACAAGGAAGGAGGTTTGTTTTTATGTCGTAACTTCAGTAAAAACTGAGCCCCCTCTAAAAGTAAGATCCTTTAGTTTCTTCTAGTTGTAGTTACAATTTTAAAAATTACCGTGGCAAGCCCTGACTTGATTCAAGGCTCACCCTTTGGAAAACACTGGTCTGACTTCTTTGTTAAGCTTCTTGAAATCATCTGTTATGAATTGGTCCTTTACTAATAGGAATAGCCACAATACTTCAATCTATTTTTATAATTACATTTTTTTCTGTGCCTTTTTTCTTTGTTCAGTGAAGTTCATAAACATGTTTCCTCATACCAGTCATGTAAATCACACATTAAATCATCATTACTACTGACATCTAAATCTTGCCTTATTTAAATTTAAGTTTCTTATGACGTCATTTGAGTTAAAGGATGATGGATGTCATAAAAATGTACTTGTGTAGTTACACCCAGATACTCCTGTATACAAACAATAAAAACATATGGCTCTTGCTTGAAGTTGAATCATACTCCAAAGTTCAGTGTGGGCGGGGCCACCGGCTCCAACCCTGATACGTAAATCCGCACATGCGCAGTCCTGTCCGTCATACATCCCTTTTCGTGTCTAGCGTTGAACGACTAGCATCAAACGAGGTAAGGCCTGAACAATTTCACTGGAAAACCCTCTTTTTTAATAACTCAGACACATTTTGAACAGTGGATATTGTGTGTAAGCAGTCATTTATCTCGCTATATGTGCGATTTGCAGATATTTTGCCCTACAGACTTTATTTTTGAGAGTATTTATGTAACGCGTGCCCCATGCGGCTAGTTATGCTAGCGTAGCATTAGCAAGATACAGAGAGGGACATGTCCGGGCAAGTTTTCAGCACGTTTTCAGCGATGATTTTCATTATTTTCAACAGTAATTTTTATTTATCCTAAGTGAACGGTATATTTTGTCACATTTGAGCTGCAGAAAAATATCAGGTATGTCTATTATGTGGTGATCGTGATGGAGAAAGTCTCTTTTTAAAGTGAAACAACGCCACAGGTTTGTCTCCGCTTTAACTGGACACTCAGCGTCTTTGTATTTAATTTTGTCTTTTCAGCATCAAGATGCAGCTCTTCTTGCGTGCCCAGAACACTCACACCCTTGAGGTGTCTGGACAGGAGACTGTTGGACAGATCAAGGTAAAATTAAGACTTGTTGACAGTTAACTGTATTGACAGGCTATATGGGTGTTAACTACTACTTTATTTCCCTCTCTCAGGCTCATGTTCAGGATCTGGAGGGTCTCCTGGTTGAGGACCAGGTACTGTTGCTTGCAGGGTGCCCGCTGGAGGATGATGCCTCTCTGGCATCCTGTGGTGTCACAGAGCACTGCACCCTGGAGGTAGCTGGCAGGCTGCTGGGAGGTCAGTGAGAACCTGTTGAACATGGGTTTTACCAACAGATTAACAAAAATCATCAGAAGTGCAATATATATGATTATTGGATCAATTCGTTCTCCACAAATAACTGTTTTGTTTGAAAAATTTAAACAAGGCTTAATTTATGTTTTCTCCATGATCAGAGTTTGTGCTTGTGCTTTATGGCTGATCTGAATGATGTTTTTACTCTAACGTGCTTTCACAGTTGTATAATGTCAATTTAATTTAAAGTGTAAGCATGACACATTGTTTCATCCTGGTTGTTTACATATTCTGTGAATATGACAGTGCAGTTTGTAATTTTGTTTTATTACATATGACCGACCATTTATGGTTCATCAGATACTGCGATACGTCACTGTTGCCACGCTATTGCAGGCAGTGATGGCATAAACATGGCAGATTACATGTCACATTGAACCAGGAGCTACTAAAGTCCCAATGTGATGATCCTGCCATAACAGGCAATAAAAGCATATTGCTCTCACATCCCATATTAAAATCTTGCTCTGTGTTTCTGATTTAACATCATATGAACTGATTTTTTTGCTTCTAATCCATCTGGCAGAACAAGACGTACTAGTTTGGGAATACACGGTTCATTTTTGTAAGCTAAAGTTCTCTTCTGTCAGATGTTTCTGGCTGATTTTGGTGGTCATAAAACGGCGAAGAAAACTTTTTTTGTGCATGACTCCAGTCATTCAGAGATATCTTGAATAAAGGTGCATTACGTTGTCTTCTGTAATTCCACAAAACATGGTCTGCAGCACCAACCTTGCAGTGCATTTGGATCTATCTTATTCAATGTCTGATATCAGGCAGATCCATTAAGCCAAGTTCCAATCAATCAACAATGATTGTAGCCCAAAGTTGGTCAGCCAAATTTACGTCTTTTAGTGAGGTGGAGGAAGAGGCGGTCGCTAACCCTTCTGCCAAATTAGCACTCCTCTTGAGAAGTTTAATTAAATTTGAAGCAAGCTTATTTATCAATGCTTGCTTCATTATCTGACTGGCTTGTAACAGGTGTGATTGATGGAACAGTGTCCGATTACCTTCCTGATATACTTTTGAAGGGTTCTACCCATTCCAACTACTTTCTATAGGTTCTTTCCTAGATGGACAAGTGAAATAGTTACTAAACGTCCATCTGGCGTGTCAAGTTACATCTATGCAGGAAACAGAGCAACATTTTTTTTTTATGTGAGTGCTTGCTCTTCAGAGAATAAGGTTTCAGGGTGTCTCATATTTACATTATTGACAAGCCAAAACTAAAAATGCTGTAATAAATGGCTGTTCCTTGTAACAAGCAGAAACAGAACTGTGCAATCCAATGGCTATTTTAATCTTCACTGCACAAGGTTTTTATATCTTGATATACTTGTCAGGAAACACGCAATGGTAAGCAGTTAGTGGAACATTTCTGTTCAGTTAATCCACAGACACCAGCTCAACCTCGAAAATCAGCTTTGCATTGGGTGGAATTCTGAAGATCATGGGTTAAGGTGACACCTTTGGTTGATGAAAGACTTTAATGAATACAGTGAATATAAATAAATTACTCAAATACATCACATCATATGAGGAAAGGATTGGAAAAAAATCTAGTTAAGAATCAATAACATCCTCAAGGAATCGATATCAGCCTTTATGTTTAATTATTTCATCTGTTCCTTTCACTTGGTTCTGCAAGCTTTCCAAATAAAGAGGCAGGCAGCAGACATGAAGAAGTCAAACTATGGCAGACAACAGGCAAAATTGGGTCTTAGTTTTTGACAAAACTTGCTTACTGCACAACATTCAGAAAGTCAAACTACCAGAAGCATTTCTCATTGCATTTAGCAAGGCATTAAATATCAGGAGCAACGTGTTTGAAGTTGTTTTTACTGACAACCTTTGTAGGCAAACTTTGTTTCAAAGTCAATGGGAATCAATAATGAAATCATAATGGCATCTGCATCAATAAAATCTGCTCAATTTCCATCCCTACCTCAAACATGGTAAAGAATGTTAGAAAAGGATACTTGGATTCAGGGAGACCCTTTCTTCCATAGGCCCACTCTGGTTCGATCTCCAATCGAGCGGTTTCCCCTTTGCTCATAGTTAGTAGGCCCTCATCCCACTGAAAAAGAAAAGTAGAATTGGTGATTCATGGGGAAAAAAGTGCCACAAAACTGACAGAACTCATCATGCTTAGAGAAAGAACTCACCCCTCTGATGACTCGACCCAAACCGACTTTGAAGCTCAGGGGTTTGCTTTGCTTCTTCTTTCTTGCAGCTGCAGAGACAACAGCAATGCTTTGAGCTTTAAGTAATGACCTCATTTATTTAGGAGTTTCCCTCAAAGCTTTTTGTCTTCCATACTTGCGGGGATATTTGTGTCAAACACAGTTCCATCCTCCAAAGAGCCGGTGTACCAGCAGCTCACCGTGTCCCCTTTCTTTGGAAAGTTTTGTTTGTCGCCTTTCTTCAGCACTGACTTGGTGTACTTAGGCGGCCCCTTTAAACACACAAATGACAGTTATATATTTTTTAATATTAGTGTTGGATTTTTTTTCTTGATAAATACTGCATCAGAGAAACAGTAGATGGTGTGTGGACTATAACACGTTTGTGGCACAGACAAATAAGGCTAACACATTGAAAAGACTATTGTATATATATATGAGCAATGTGTGCCTTTAGACTTTGTCAGTATTAGATGCACCCTGACAAAAATAGTCTGAAAACTTAGGCCATAGCAGCATCACTAATGTAACTTGCAGGAACCGAACAATGCGAAAGGATCTTAAAATGTAGGAAGTTACCTTGAAAGGCTCAGGTGCCATTTGCCCACAGTCCACATGTTCTGATGGCAGATTTGGTAAGAGTAGTTTCTCAGTTTGGCTCACTTTTCTCTCTAACAGACCACAGGAGGTATCTTTCCTGGATCTAGCTGATGCAGCATAAAGTGATAGTTTTGAGAAGGAACGAGTGTTAAAGTAGAAAAAGATGGGAAATTTGGTTACTTAGAAGGACCACATAAAACTTTTTCCATGCCTGAGGGCCACAAGGTTACAAACTGTCAGATAGTCTTGATGGAATATATATATAGATGTATGCATATCTATATTTAGCACCTTTTAAATGTGACAAAACAGAGTGTTTACCATTTTTCAACTGCATTTACTATACCTTTACTATTTTCTAAGTACATATATATTTAACTAACACTAATTTTATATTGTAATGTATTCTTATGCTCAATAAAAGAGTAGGGGGAAACAATTGCAGTAAAGATAGGTTTTTTAATTACTTGCAACAAACAAAACATTCACCAAGGTACATAAATATGTCTATAACATTGGCATGTCAGGTGGAATCATATTTTGTGGATTCCACCATTTTTGTTTTGTTAATAATTTGTTTATTTTTGGTAGACTGCCTTTCATTATGTGGAGGGCTGCATGTGGCCACCAGTTGCCCACCCCTGCAGTAGGGTATCATCTTATTTTGTCCTTTTGGAAAGTTTGCAGATATCAAAATGAAATCCCTTTATTCCTATATAAAGTTTTTAGAACATACAAAGTTGCCTCAAATGTGAAGCATCTCCTCATTTTTTTTCCTTTACAGGAATGATAGAAAATAAATCTTGAAAACAAATTATTCGAGCATATTGTTGACAATGCAGTATGATACATCTAAATACTTTGATCATATAGCCTCTGTTTGTCATCAGCTTAGAGGAAAGGTTGACTGTTTTAGGATTTGTTCTTTTTCTGTGTATTTAAGGAACCAAGCAGCTATATTGAATATTTTTGTTTCGTTTCATTCTGATGACGTATCACAGGCATTATCAAAAAATACTGACTCTGTTATGAAACCACTTACTTTGCTCTCAAAGAGGTCGTTGTAGGCCACAATCAGTTGTTCTTTCTTGGCTGTTTTGGCCACATTTTTGATGTTACCCAGCAGCTTGTGCTCATTGAGGAACTGAAATCAAACACACAAAACCATGCATATGAGAGCTCAACTTAACCAGAATATGCTCTCAAACATCAGACAGTATACAGCGCGACAGAGACAACTTTAGACCGACGCAGATGCATGCAGGTGTTTGCGCTGATTATTGAATAATCCACAATAAACTGAGCTCCAATGGTTTCCCTGGAGGAGTCTCTATGATTACAGAGAAACTAGCATGATGCTTACACACAACATCCTTCCTGATGTAGCTCTTTGTAGCTAACTATGCAGCATGCAGCTATTTTAAGGGGGCACAGACGCTTTCTGTTCACAGTATTGAAAGTAAAACCACAAAGAGGTTATAGTAACAAACATACCGAGTGGGCTGCATTGTCCTGAATGAACTTAATAATGTCTTTTTTGGGCAAATCATCACTTTTGAGCTGCTCATCGCTCCACTCCCGTGCTGGTTCTTCCGCCATTTTGAAAGACGCACGATTCAACTTTGACCCCCGTGGCGTACATAAAAAACTGCCTAAAATTGTTATTTTGACAAGTTCGTCATTTCAAATCACGGAATTGCCAGGATATATCTGATGTGAATTGATAACCAAAATCAAATAATGATTGTATTTTATCTAACGGAGGAAAGAGTTAATGTTGAATCTCTGCACGAAACACTCAGTACAAATATGTTCGCGTTTAGGGGGCGTCGGTGTTTGTTTTAGCCTGTTTGAAAAACTGACACACACACACGTTAACAATACATAAACAATATTTATTAAAGAGGAAACTAACAAAGTGAGTGAGTCACACAGTGATATCGTGTGTTTCTGCCACCTAGAGGAGAAACAGACAAGCTGTAAGCGAGAGAGAAGTTTTTTTTTATTCAACTGTCCAAAAATATAATAATTAAAACAGTATTTTCTGTTCCAATGAAGTAAATAGTCACACATTAAAGAGTGACCTAATAGTGTGTCCATTGTCTCTATAAATTTCCCCCTAAACGCTTAACATGTCCCGTTCATCATTTTAACCAGCTGAAATCAAACACCTGAACATCTCATCACGTTTGCAACTTTCTGTTACAGATAAATATCGTAATGCAAAGACTACTATAGATTTATGTATCAAAGTGCAGTTTTGTGTACTACCAAATACAAAATTACATTAACATTTGACTTATAAGTTACTATAGCCTATTCTGTAAAATTACAGAAAGGGAATGGTTAATTATTCAACATGCAACATCATGTAAAACAATTCATTTTAAGCAAGTAAAGATCATGAAAATAAAAAATAAATATGAGTAAATGGAATAGAGAGAGTAAAAAGAAAAAATATTGCCTAGGATTTGTATGATTTTTAAAAATAAACATCTTTTCATTATTGCCAATTTGGAAAATAATAACAACAATGATAATGACAATAATAACCCATCCATTAACTATGATGATTAGTCCTTTTTGGGGTCATGGAAGCTGGAGCCCATCCCAGCTGACATTTGGTGAGAGATGGGGTACACTCTGGACAGGTTGCCTGCCAGTAGCAGGCCCACACAGAGAGAAGTACAAAGACTTACTCTCATACTCATACATAAGGGCAATTTGGAGGCACCAGTTGACCTAATGAACATGATTTTGTTCTGTGGGAGGAAGCAGGAGCGCTCTAAGAAAGCCCACACATGCAAAGGAAGAACATGAAAACTCCACACAAACACTCCTATTGATCCAGGGATCAAACCAGCATTTTCTTGCCATGAAGCACATGCACCACCTGTTGTGTCATCATGGCGCCTGGATAATCCTGAAAACAAAATCATGACAGGAATACTGAAGATTGTAATAATGAAAATGACAATAAAAATATGAATAACCATTTGTAACACCAGTATAATGTTGTTATGGCTTCTTTTTTTCAAATACATTGATATCAATTTTTCATTGTTTCAATGATTTGTCTGTTGCTTGTGTTCAAAGGTGCACTATAGTTTGCAGTAAAATTTAAGTGGTTCTATTTTGAGGTATGAAATCTATCCACATAATAGGCACAGGCAGAAGCAAGTACACGTAAGTGGTGACTTAAGGAAATGTGTCCTCTTTCAGCATGGTTTAATTAAAGTCTGAGCAAATTTAGAAGAAATTAAGATTTTAATTTTCTTCAATGGAAGAATAGCTGACAGCCAAGTGGAAATTGGTTCAAAATCTTTTGTTCAAATTGAACAGGAAATTCTATCTAATCCTCTAATCTAAGACACTATTTGTAAAAATCACCATATTTCTCCTCTCCATCCACAAGATGTCACCACTGACAGCATGTTGAAAAAAAAGTCTGGTTTCAATACACTGTATTGACCCTGAATTTCAGCAGGTAAATACTGTGGCTCGGGCCGAGTTACCAAAACAGGGTACACCCCCCACATCCAGGGGGCGATCATACTCATGCGCAGATCAGACAGAGGGGGGAGGGGGAGTCGTAGGTTGCGTAGCGTGCGCAGTTAGCGTAAGAGAGATACAATAGGTGCAGTAGCAATGGCTGAAAAACTGCCCAAAAGAAAAAGTTCAGAGGAGCAGAAAGTGAAAAAGAAGGGCTATGACCATGAAAAAGCAAAGACCCGGGTCAACATTGGTGTTGCTTTTCGACGGTGGAGGGACTCCTCGAACTGAAAGATACCTGAAAACAGACGCGGATGTCGCCGTCTTTCTGCTGGATAGGTAAGCAACATTAGCTTTGTGGTGCTTCACATAACAGTAACAGCCGTCAGACATTCATCTTATTGTCTAATCTGCCAGAATGTACTGTTGTGATGTTTTCAATAATGGCAGTCGAGTTGTCTGACGAGTCGGGGTTACCTTAGCTACGTTGGTCAGCTACGCAGTTTCTACAGCCGTTTCCATGACGATGCACGTCCATCAGCTTTCAGGGGTGGTGCCAGGGGTGAGGTATGAAGGGAGAGGCGGGTCTAAATACGTTTATCAACAACTTCTCCACTCGATTTCTCCTACACCTTTAATAAGGCCTATGTCTGTTTATGGGATGGCACATTGGAGATATATTGTAAAATATTCTGGAGTTTTTTTCCCCTGTGGTTCTGTTGCAGTTGTACTCAATCTAGTTTACATCCAAACTGTTGAGAAATTAACAAGCTTTATAAATTCTTAAACTATTTAGAAAAAGACGCAACAGAAAAAGTTCGATAGCTAAAACAAATGGTACAGTCCAATATTCAGAAAGTGTTTGCAGTATGTAATGAAGATAATTTATGAGTAACTGGTAACAGTTTCTACATTTTGCAATGTAACTTGCCCATCACTGCAAGCTTGACACGGGTTCAGTCTGCTTGAGCTTGATGAGTTTAAAGTAAGAACTGAGTTTGGTGTGAGTCCCTCTTAATGAACCTCATCTCAATACCTGCAATCATCCCTTCAACATAACAAGAAAAATGTGCCATTCCTCAAAGTTAAAATCATACAAATTTACGTACTATTAAAATAATTTAATGTGACTGTCTTGTCTAATATATTTTAGGACAAATTGTATTTGTTCATCTCACGCTTACCTGTCAGAAATTCTTTGCGAGGAGCCCCAGTATCAACACCAACATCACCTAAAAACTGAACTTTAATTTGATCAACTGGGGAAGAGTTTTTTTGGTGCTGCCACTGGTTAAGACCTCTCTCCAACATGTTTTGACGGGAAATGGTGATGTCAAATTTTTTTTATTTCTGAAGTTACAGCACCAGCAATAGCCTGTATAACATCGTCAAGACTACACATGGGTAAAGAGCAAAGGAAAACAACAGTGACATTTATTCAGGAAAGAAGCCATAGGCCCCAATCCAAAGGTTGGTGTATATCATGAATTGAAGTGAACAATATTTTAATGCTGATTTAATTGGTTTGTTGAGGTTTCAAGTTCTTGAAATTAATTGAAGAAATATTGCTAACTGCATACAAAATTGTTATTATAATGATAAAAATGTACGCTGTGCATCTTTTTTTCTCCTAAACACTACTTGCCTTTCAGACACAGTTTTACCAGATGACAAATAATGTAGGTATCTAAAAAGTATCATTAACAGACAAGATTTTCTAACTTCTTTCACTTATACTTTTACATGAAAATAGGTTCGTAAAAACCTATTAAAAATAGTTATTACAGTAATGTTTTGTTAAATGTTCAGGGAATGTTAAATGAAGTAAAATGCTATGCTAGTTGGACATGCCTTTCAGTGCCCTCTCCAGTACGTTTAGGGATAGCTTCTTCCCTGGAGGAAATTTCTATCATGCTGTAAGAGATACAAATTTTTTCATAGTTGCTTCATTACTTCAGGTAAAGCATTTCAGAACCATGACTTTTTACCAGAACAGTGCTTTAGTACTGGCATATATTTTGTCTGTGTCATAAATTTTTACAGAAAAGTAAGCCATAACTATTTTATAGTTGAGATTTTCTCGTATTTTCCAAATCACAAATATATTTTGTGTTTATTTTCTCTACAGCAAAATATTATGTATAGATATTTATTTGTCCATGTCTCCACAAGTGCTGGCATGGACTGCTAAACTGTCCTGTGAGTATTCCTCTTGAAAGACTGGACAGGCAGCCTAGATTCAAACACTGACACAGAAGGACAGGAAAAGCCATTTAGTTCATTAGTTCACTAAATGGTTAATGTTGTCTGCGTAACACTCTTAGCTTTATAGTTTTGGCATGACATTTTGATACAAAATGTATTACATTTAGGCTTGCTGCAGTCCCACTTGTCCCTGGCACACCTCCCTCAGAAATGGACTCAGAGACGGTCCTTGCTTCAAGGGGACACTGAAAAGATGTGGGGCTTACACTTGATGAATTTAAGGGTTCTTAATGAAAATTATATTAAAAAGATATGTAAAGTTTAAAATACCCTGAATGATTTGACTCATCCTCAGACAACGAGATGACCACACAGGATTTAACATGAACAGCCAAAACTTGCAAAGGCATGTCCAATCTACAAACTTTGCACTTTGCCTTTGGCATCTTGTGGAATTCATGTGCGCCCAGTGGGTGCGGGGATATGTCCAGGGCTTCCTTTAAAAAGCTAACACTGTAGCCTTCTGCTTGGGGTGGTATGACACTAAATTTTCTTTGTCCTGATCCACCTGAAACGAGCCCTGATGAGTCAACAAACGAACAAAGAGCTATAAGCAAATGATTAGGTGGTTCATGGCTTTTTTTAAGACTCATACTACCAAGTGCTTTATACAGCAGCCAGCCTCCCGCCAAGCTGCCAAGTTTTGGGTACTGCTGTGTCAGAAGTTGGGTAATCTGTTAAAAAAAAAAACACAAATAAATTCATTGCTTCACAGAAGTTTATCCCTTCCATTTCCCCCCAAAACTAAAAACCTTCTGTGCACAAGGTCTCATGTAAAAATAACACAATGGACGTTTTCAAGGCTAAACTAAAGTTTGTTTAAATTACCTCAAAGTGATCAGCAGACTTTGGTAAGGAGATGGCACGTCTCCCCAAACCAGCTAGCAGCAGTATCAATTCGTAGCTTGCTGTTGGTGTCCTGTCAGTATTTCGGTCCAGCAAAGAAAACTGAAATGTCACAGTTCTTCCACTATTGGCACTTTATGGGGGACTAAAATGCTTTCTACCTCTTACTGGGGTTTTTGAGAAAAAGTCTGGGAATTATCTGTGGATAAACAATCACAAAAACTGATTAGTCGTAAAAAAAAATTTAAGCAGTATTTACTTATTGTCACATTTAATTATATGTTTCACAGGTTAATTTGACTTTTTCCATATACCCTGTTTGTACATGAAAGAACCAAATAAAGGGTGGTCAGGTATGCCTAATTTCAGCAAACAACCCCAGAAAATGTAAAGTAAATTGATTGACAATCAACCGCTGAGCCACCCTAAATATCTAATTCTAGAATGTCGCTAAAAGGTACTACACGACAAGGTCATTGCAAATAAAGGGACTGTGAGGAGTTTCTAAGTAATAACAAAAAAGTCTCACTTTTAGATATATGCCTGATCAAAATGCACACTTTAAGATGAGTTTTATAGCATCAAAATAGGTTATCTATAAATGCTTTATAACATGCAGTTTTCTTTTAATTTTAATAAAAAATTTGAGGGAAGTATTTTAAATATTTGAATTTTAAGTGTGCTTTTGTTTTGCAAGTCCTCACCAGACATCCCAGCTTCCGTGTTTAATTTTAAGTTGGGCTAATGATAGCGGAATCGTTCATCAATCAGTTAACAGGCAGACCCATTGAAATCATGTGATCGTGCAGACAGTTTTTATTCTGAAATCTGTTCTGGCACGGCCAAATTGAGTGGCGGCTAAGTTGACACTGGATTTTGGAGAGGAGGCTGGCTTAACCGCAGTCATTTTGCCAATGAGTTGTCCTGTAGAGCGGGATGGTCGTGGAAGTGACATGGGAGAGGAGCTGCCTGTGTGGGACGCTTGGTTAAATGTAATGAACCCCTCTAGCAACATGTGGCATTAACGGCCAATCGGCTGAGCAGACTTGAGTTTTTTTAGCCTTCTTCAAGCCCAAAACACCAGAAGAAAGATGCTGGATATTGGTAAAGAACAAGAACACTTCACATTTGTTCTCAAGTAAGGTGCTGACTACTGTTAGCTAACCAAAGCTGTGTGTGATTGGTAATGTGGCAACCTAGGGGTTTGAGGTGCGAGGAAGTGAGGAATTATCCCTTGGCTTATGAACACACAAATACTTCAGAGTTATCCAACAACGCCACTTTGGGAATTTCACCCAAAGAATTTACCCTGCGCACGAAGGACACAGGTCCGTTACTGAACAGGCAGGAGACGTGGTTCCAGTACAAAAAAAAAAATCTTTATTTAAATAGGCAAAAATGGAAACTTTTAAAATGGTTTAAAAGAGGGGAATGAGGAAGGGGGGGGGGACCCAGTCAGAAGCTGAGACTTACCAGGGGTGAAGAGGGGCCGATGGAGAGGGAAGGGGCATCCCAAAAGAACCTAAATAAAATTAAAGCACCCCAGACGCTCGTGTCAGGCACTCACTCAATCGCACGGACGTGAAGGGGCCAAAACCAGGGAACACAGCACACCAGAAGAGGGGGACACCACCTCCCTTGACACCAACTCCTCCACCCGTGGCTCTCAGCTCTGAAAGGGGAAAACAAAATTAGATGGGCCAAATCACAAGAAAACCAGGACTCAGAAAGAAAACAAAGACAAAAAAATACTAACAAATTAACAAACTCAAATTATCCAGACAAAGGAAATAAACAGGCAAAAGAAAATAATGTTACTTAAGGAGAGTAACTAATCACCTCAAATAATGAGAAAAAATATATATATAAACAAATCAAATCAGACCATTTAAAGGGCAACTTCGGTATTTTTCAACCTGGGTCCTATTGCTCCAAGTGTATTATAATGCAAAATAAACCCAGTATCAAAAAGCAAATACCCAACTTAACCTAAATGAAATTACTAACCTAAACCCTGAAAATAAGTTTGAGCATTAAAAGTGTTTATTTCGCCACAGACCGGTTGCGATCGCCGGTGCTAGCTCTCTAATTAGCATTGTAAGCATTGTGTTTTCCTTCACGTCCTCTGACCTGTGTGACGTCATCTCCTGTGAGCTTGTTGCCGGAAGAAAACAGAGGAGCCATGCAGCGCGCCGAGCTGCTTATCCCGGAGGACAAGTTTTACTGCATCGGTATCATGGCTGAATATTTACCAGATTTCGAGAGTGAAGACGAGCCTTTTCATTACGACGGCCACCCGTATTTATTTGAGCCAGAGTATACGGACGAGGAGCTGCTACAAACTCAAGAGCTAACGAGGATAGCAACAGAGGGCTAACGAGCAGACGAGGGTGAAGCAGCGGCGGCACGAACGCTCTAGATTTGTCTCTGACACACACATTTACTGTTGCCCTAAATCCTCTTCACTTTTTCCTCTCGTCCAGCCAGTACAGACTTGTGGCCTACCGTGTTACAATGCTAATTAGAGAGCTAGCACCGGCGATCACAACCGGTCTGTGGCGAAATAAACACTTACACAATACATACAATACGTATACGTATTGTATGCATAAAGACATATTAGTTATACTTACTTTATGGATAGTTGACCATTTGGTCCCTGTGGTTTTGGTCGCCTCCTCCAATTTATTTTGGGTACATGAAAAAAGGTATCCAGCACTGCCCTGTTGATCAGAGGGGGGAGATCCTCTAATGTAGTTACACAGCGTCGGGTACTTTCTGTATCATCCCACGACACATCGAGACCACGAATATTGGACAACAGGTCCCACTCGTTACAACACAGACATTCTTCCTCTGTGGGCATAGAGTCACAGCAACCACAGGAGCACCATCAGTCCTCAGAAATTCACGTTAGTGCAGCCGCTGCTTCACCCTCGTCTGCTCGTTAGCCCTCTGTTGCTATCCTCGTTAGCTCTTGAGTTTGTAGCAGCTCCTCGTCCGTATACTCTGGCTCAAATAAATACGGGTGGCCGTCTTCACTCTCGAAATCTGGTAAATATTCAGCCATGATACCGATGCAGCGCTGCATGGCTCCTCTGTTTTCTTCCGGCAACAAGCTCACAGATGACGTCACACAGGTCAGAGGACGTGAAGGAAAACACAATGCTTACAATGCTAATTAGAGAGCTAGCACCGGCGATCGCAACCGGTCTGTGGCGAAATAAACACTTTTAGTGCTCAAACTTATACGGGATGCAGTTGCCCCCCTATCTAGCTTCGCGGCTGCCGGCTGCATCCGCTCCCTTGATACTGAGCCAATTTTAAAACGAGTTGTACCCGTCAATCATATACACACATACACTTGGGGCAATAGGACCCAGGTTGAAAAATACCGAAGTTGCCCTTTAAGAATCAAATACAGAAACAAAAGGGTTACTAATTTATGCTATAATGCAAAATAAACCCACTCCACAGAAGCAAATACCCAACTTAACCTAAATGAAATTACTAACCTAAACCCCTGAAAATACTCTGCCCGCAGGGTGATATGGTGTTGTCCGAGACTTCTCGATGCCATACAGGGCACAAAGCTGCTGAATCAGGGCACTTTCAAAGTTCCGGCCCTGGTCCGAATGGATCTGGGCAGGGACACCAAACTTTTCAAACCACTCGGATACCAACACCTGGGCCACAGTGGAAGCCCGTTGGTCACAGGTAGGGAAAGCTAGGGTATACTTACTGAAAACATCAGTCATGACGAGGACATTTTCAATAACACCTGAGGTAGGTTCCAGCAAAGTAAAGTCTATGGCCAGGATCTCGTTTGGTCGAGAAGCCAGAAGGTGGCCCATGGGACTCCTTGTGAGCTTTTGAGCGTCCTTGGCCACCTGACACCGATCGCAATTCTGACACCACTGAACAACATCTGTGGTCATGCCAGGCCAGTAACAGCGCTGCCGTAGCAGCTCTAGCGTTCGGTCCAGCCCCTGGTGACCATGTCTCTGGTGGACCTCTGTGAGAACCTCTGTCTTAAAGGCGACTGGAAGGAGCAGCTGTAAAATAGCCTCTGCCCCATCAGAGCGGAACTCCTGGCGATACATGACCCCAGACCTCTCGACTACTCTATCCCACTGCCGCAGCAGTGCCAACACCGGCGGAGACAGCTGCTGGCGTTCCTCTCTGGTGGGCCACTGCTTCCTTTTCCAAAAGACCACGAATTCTCGGAGCACAGGGTCAGCTGCCTGGAGGGCTGGTATGTCACACTGGGGGAAATGAGGCAGGTCCACAATAGTGGTCTGCTTAGCCTCAGCCCCTGATGCCAACAGGGCCTGCTGTAATGGTCTTGGGAGGGATGTACCCGGGAGCATAGTCTCCAAATCAGAGGCTGCAGAGGAAAGCTGACGGGACAATGCATCCACATTTTTGTTACTCCTCCCTGAGCAGTAACGAATGTCAAAATCAAAGGCAGCAAGCTGGGCGGCCCAGCGCTGTTCAGTTGCCCCAAGCTTGGCAGAGGAGAGCTGGCTCAAAGGGTTGTTGTCTGTATACACAACACATTTTTTGCCCAAGCAGGTACTCCCTGAACTTCTCAGTCATGGCCCACCTCAGGGCCAAAAACTCAAACTTCATGGAGCTATAATTGGCCATATTTCGTTCTGTGGGCCTCAGACCCCAGTTAGCATAGGCGATGGGCCTCACCTTGCCTCCCTGCTCTTGGGACAGGACAGCTCCCAAACCCCCATGGCTTGCATCCACCTCTAAAATAAAAGGCAGGGAGAAGTCAGAGTACGCAAGTACTGGTGCTGTAGTGAGCCTGGCCTTAAGGGCGTCAAAGCTCTGTTGGCATTCTGCCGTCCAGTATCCTTCAACAGCCCACTGCTTCCTCTTTGTGGCATTCACGTTCCCCAGCTCAGCCACAAGCTTGTGTAAAGGTGCAGCAAGCTTAGCAAAGCCCTGCACGTAGCGGCGGTAGTAGCTGGCAAACCCCAGGAAGGATCGCAGCTCTGAGATGGTAGAAGGGGGCTGCCAGTTAGCCACTACCTCAACTTTACTTGGATCAGTAGAAACACCCTGGTCAGAGATCACATGACCCCAGTAGGACACCTCCTGTTTAAAGAATGTGCACTTTGAGAGTTTCGCCTTCAGATTTTCCCTCTGCAAACGCCCAAGCACCAACTCCAGCCTCTCTAGATGTTGCTCTACTGTGGATGAAAAAACGACAATGTCATCCAGATATTGTCTCGCAACGACTGACACTGTTGATCACAGAAGAGTCTCTGCATGAGCCTTTGAAAAGTGCTGGGAGCATTGCACAGTCCAAACGGCATGCGGTTCCACTCAAACAAACCGAAGGATGTACAAAAAGCGGTTTTGTGGCGGTCCGCCTCGGCGACTGGAACCGGGTTGTACCCACTGATCAAATCCATTGTAGAGAACCAGCGAGCATTTGTCAGGGCATCCAGAGACTCCTCTAGACGAGGGAGAGGGAAAGAGTCTCTCCTGGTTTTGCTGTTTAAAGGTCGATAGTCCACACACATACGAGAACTACCATCATTCTTTTTGACCAGCACAATTGGGGCAGCATAAGAATGACAACTCTCCCTAATGACTTGGGTCTGCAATAACTGATTAATATGGTCTCTAACCATATCATAGTCAGCAGGTGGTATGCACCGATAACGCCGCCTCACAGGAACGTCATCCAAGAGGGGGATTTCATGGGCTATCAGACTGTTACAGCCCAAGTCACTGTCAGTGACGGAAAAGACAGACTGGTACTTGGTAAGCAGGGCCCTAACCTTAACCTGCTCCTCAGGTGGCAAAAGTGACAAATCCACTGTTTTTACCTGATCAGGAACTGTCTCAGAGACAGACTGGGAAACTATGGTCGCAGTCACAGGGGGCACCTCGGTGACTCCTGCTTGGAGGCTAATGATGCTTACCTCAGTTAGCGCACCAACATTGGTGTGAGGATAAAGCAGCACATCAGTTGAGCCTACATTCACTACTGGGATGTACGCTGTGCCCCATTCCACCCGGACTAGCGCAGGGGAGGCAAGCAGTCCGATGGCTCAAACAACACAGGCGAACCAGAAAGAAGTTCAGAGCAGGTGGCCTTGACGATCTTTATGGTGCCCCCAGGTTAGTTCTGTTGGCCATGTCTCCTTTTTTCCACGGAACACACAGTCTGGACCACGACAGGTTACGGTGATTTAAACAACCTTCACACTGCTATGAGCAAGCATGAGCGCGCATCTCCGCACATACTTTGCATGGTAAAACTGCAGACATTTGGAAACACACGGATCGATCATCAGCTGAATGAGGGACTGTTACTCGCCACGGAGCAGCACAATGCGCGGGTAAAAAAGAACCGGGACGTGTTGAGGAGGCTTGTGGACATCGTTGTCTACCTTGGAGCACAAGACCAGGCCTTTCGAGGGCACACAGAAGGAGAAGGATCAACCGTGGTAACTATATTGAACTTGTTATACTCCGGAAATATGATGAGAGGCTTGCCCATCATTTGGAGTCATGTACTGTGTTCTCTGGCATGTCAAGCCACATTCAGAATGATTTGATTAAAGCTGTGGCTAGTGTGGTGTTGAATGAGATAAAATCTGAAATTAAAGATGCAAGCTTTGTAGCTATACTACTTGATGAGACTCCTGATGTGTCCAACTTCGCCCAGCTTTCTACTGTCTGGAGATATGTCACCAAAGAGGGAGAAGTGGAAGAGAGATTTGTGGGCTTTTCTGATGTCAGCGCTGACAGAACAGCCGTGGCCCTAGCAGAGCATGTTTTTGCCACTGTAGATAAGATGCAATGCAGTGACAAGCTTGTTGGTCAAACATATGATGGAGCCGCACCACCTAAATGGCTTACAGGCCAAGGTGAGGGACCGATACCCGTCTTGCTGTTTTGTGCACTGTATTGCCCACATTCTTAACTTGGTGCTGTCACAAGCATGCAGCACTATCAAAGACTGCAAGGTTTTTTTTTCAACTTTAAATGGCCTGGCGTCATTTTTTGCTACCTCTGCAAAGCGCACCAAAGCTCTTGATGACATTGTGAAGAGGCGATTCCTCCGAGCTGCCCCAACGAGGTGGAACTACACGTCTAGGTTAGTGAACACAGCAAAAGACATCAAAATGAAATCAAAATCAATGACATCAAAAACAACCCGTTGGACTGGGACGAGAGGTCCATTCTTTCAGCAGGGGGCTTTCTGCAATATTTAAAGGACCCCAAAGTCGTATTTCTCCTACAGCTTTTTTCCAATGTTTTTTCACACACAGATGTGCTTTTCAACATCCTGCAAACCAAAGGCTTTGATATTGGCTATTGTGTGAATCAAATGAGGAGAACAACAGAACAGTTGCAAAGACAGAGAGGGGAATTTGAACATGTTTTTGCTCTGGTCCCAGAACCCGAGAACCCAGCAAAGAGGTGCAGAGGGGCAGATGACATGAAAACGGAATATAAAGAACTTTATTTCAAAGTGCTGGAAACGATTGATTCCCAAATGCTTCAGCGTCTTTCATCTTTGGATAAGATGGCATTTCTGGGCCTCCTGGACTTCTCCAGATTCCATCAGTATGAGCAGGCTTTTCCAGACAGCACATTTGACTTTCTCAAATACACTTATGGACAATTTTTTGATGGTGTGCTTTTGCGCAGTGAGCTGAAAGTTTTGTATGCATCTCCTGATCTGAAAAAGCGAAACGCCTTGAAATTAACCTGTTTCATGCGCTCAAATGGCCTGTGTGATGCCATGCCTCAACTCTACAAAGTGAACTGTTCCTCACTCTGCCATCCACCACTGCCTCAGTAGAAAGAACATCCTCTGGACTAAAACGGATCAAGACGTATCAGCGCAATGCCATGGGACAGCAGAGATTGTCTGGCCTTCTTCTATGACAAAGTCATCGCGGAGTTTACCAAGGCCCATAGGATGGAATTCACCTATAAATAAGGTAGGACATTCATTTATTATTGAGTGTGTTTTTATGTTACTGGCCTTGTCAATTATGTCACTGTACTCATTCATTAACCTATATTTTTGATAGTTCAACTCATTTTTTATTGAAAATATGTTAGTGTCTTCAGGCCTAAATAATTTAGCTTGCAGCAAATATATTTCACAGGTTTTCAAACTTTTTATGCGTGCTGTCCGTGGTGCTGAAATCCGCTGGCGCTGCGTCGGGACGTAAATTTTTTTCCTCTCCCTCGCTCTGCTTGAGCGTGGCTGAACCCGGCTTGAGCCCACTTCATGGGCATGAGTCTGTTCTGAATACTGTAAATTCCAACATGTTGTTGGTAACTTTGCGGGCATGTGATTCTGTCATTTGGCTGACCACGGAGCTGGTTACATTACTGAGTGTGTGCATCAACCATATGTCAGGCAGGAATATTTCCTTTTTCATTTAGCCCACCTATACCTACACTGTAAATTCCAACACATTGTTGTTGATAACATGGGGCAAGTGTGAGTGTGAGAGTGTCTATTAAAATTGTGTTGATATACTAGTTAAAAAACTACAGAGCCCCGGAGATGTCTCACTATAGTATAGCGAGGTAATGCTTTATTTATCCCGGTCCTTCACTATTATATAGCGAGGAGGGAACGCTTTATTAACTCGTGCCCACACTATATAAGGCGTTCCCTCGCCTTAATAAAATATTCAGCAGCCTGACACCTCCGGGGCTCAGATAAAAACATATTACGTGTTTTTATTAATAAATAAATAGCCAAAAATTGCAATTGTTAGCGCTTCAGCATGACCACTGTAACAGGTCACCGCTCGCCACTGTATTACACACTTTATTATTCCTGCGATGATTCCACGACCGGAAATGCTCTCGTGCTGGTGCTCTTCATTTGTTTTGGCTGTGGTCACACAAGGATCGGCTCGTGCGACTACGCCGAGTGAATCACTCAATTGTAAGGGTGAAACGAAATTTCGTGCCACAAAATTTCGCAAAATAAAAAATGACAAAACAAAATTAAAAGACGCACGAAATAAATACGAAGGGGCGGGCGCACGACTGGTGATGTTTACCCTCCTTGCCTACCGTAGCAAAACACTTGCTTCAATATGGAGGAGGACGAAGCGGAATACGACGGAGGATTAGGGCCACGTTGAAAACTTTTAAAAAAAAGGAGGTTACGGGAATAAAGTCGTAAAGTTACGAGAATAATCTAATAAATTATGAGAATAAAGTCGAAAAGTTACGAGAATAATCTCATAAATTTACGAGAATAAAGTCATATCAAACAGGAAACATCTGCTTGGCTATATTTAGAAAGATATTCACAGATTCAGACTTTGTGGCTCAATAACTCATCAGCAAAAGAACATAGTTCCAAACCAGACCCCTCTTTTTGATCACTGTAATGAAGACTGTGAGCTATAATGTTGCGGCATGTGTGTTGTCTCAAGTTAATAAAAGATTACAGAGGTTTATGTCGCGGTGCGGATAGGAGAGACGAGAGCTAGGACACTGGGGCGGAGGCAAGGTACTCTACTTTAGTTGGCCTTATTATGTTTTTTACATGGGATGATATTTTTTATGTGTGCGAGGATGTTTTTATGTGTCTCATATGAGCTGCTGGATACAACAATTTCCCTATGGAGATAAATAAAGTACCTACCTACCTACCTACCTACCTACCTACCTACCTACCTACTGATTTCAACAACTGAAAAACTGTTCCTAACTGTGAGGAGTCTAAGATTCCTCACGGTCGCCACTCTCCCTTCTCCCTCACTTTCCCTTCCTGCTCCTGTCTCGGGGGCGGAGTCTCCCGCTCTGCTCCTGGCACACCTGCAACCTGTTCACCTGTTACTCTGCCTATTTGAAGAAGATGCAATGCTATTAAATAAGAATACATGCTGCAAATCGATTTAAATATTTTGATGAGTAATGATACAATATAAAGTAGGGCAATATGATTTTAATTAAAATAATTTTGTATAATATAGAACCATGTAATACAATGAAACAATGTAAGATGCCGATTGACACGAAACAATGCCATTTATGAGGAAGGATTTGATGCAATACAATTTGACTTGATTTGATGAACCACGATACGATGAAATGTAGAGCATTAAGATTTTATTTAATGTAAGTTAGTGTTATGCAGATCCTTGTTATACAATGTTACATGTATAGATTAAAAGGTTCTGATGCCATTTAATAAGAAGAAATTATGAAAATCAATTTAGCATGATTTGATGAGTAATGATCAGACATAACAGTGATAAAATTTGAATCAATATAATTTTGTGTAACACAGGAAGGATGCAATACTGTGTGGTACAATGATACAATATGATATACTATTTGATAAGATGCCATGCCATTTTATATGAGATGTTAAGATATGACACCATGTTACACTGAAAACTATGATACAATATGGTTCAATGATATATGAAAGATCTGATGATGTTAATCTGATCCAATAAATAGAAAGCAATATGATTAGATGAGAAAAAGGGGAGATGTACCAGCCTGACTGATGAACACAGAGGAAATTTGCTGTGCTGGAATCAATTTTTTGATGACGGCTTGTGTTTCGGACTCACTCAGTCTGGATGGCTCAGATGGTGGACGGCGTGATTACAGCTCTAAAGCAGTGGGGCACATTTTGGCTGAATAGTGCCTCCTGGCTGGTTGACATTGGTTATGGGTCTGCTCAATAGGTGAGTGATACCAATTGACCAGTTGTTACTCGAGTATGATGGCGAGTTGCTTTGAAATTTACACCAGAAGTTTAGTGACTTTCCTGGCACTGTGCCGTGCGTTGAGTGAGAGAAAACAAATGGAGGAAATGATGGTTTAGGAGTTATAAGAAGAGGCATGGTCAAGGTGTGGCCCTGCTCCTGAAATTCTACTTTAAGCTCCTAAAAGTCAGTGCTTCACTGACCCAGAAAAACTCTCAAAATGTTTCTAAATTAAGAAAATCATAGAAAGAGCCTTGGAGACATGAGATAGGGCCTTTAAGTCATAAAAAATGACCTTGCTTTTTGAAAAGAAAACATCAGAATGTCAAGTTTGTCATATTCTGGGACAAAACTTGGCTAAAATTTTTTTGCCTATAACCTTACTTTATCTTATAATGTAACACCTGAATAGATTTATGATAAGTTGGAGTCTTCTTTTGTTGTAATTCTATTTGGAGTGAACCATGTGCATAATACATTTTACAGACCAGTGATTCCCAATGTGTAGACTGGAGCCCTCTTGTGAGTCCCAGAGGCACTGCTAGTGAGCAGCAAGAGGTTATTTACAGTAAATTCCCCTATTTAAATCATCATGAAAGGCTTAATTAAATTTCACATTCCCAGACTAACAACAAACAACTAGGTTAGTAATATTACATCACAGGGCCCTCATTTCCTGGCGCAGCACAGGGTGGTGGAGCCTGGCATACCCCGCACAGTGGTAATTTGGTCAGGCCCACCACTGTGCACAGCCAATTTGCCAATTTGGTAGACTGGCTGCGTCGAGATGGATTTGATGATGCACCAGGGGAAGGTGTCGACAGATTCAGCTTGGCGCAGTGACAACTTTGTGCCAAAAAATTGCAAGGAAGTTGCACTGAAAGCTGTCTTTCAGTCTGCGTCAGCCAGCAAGAAAGATTGAAATTGTCACTGTGCCTCGCCCGCAGTGCATTTAAAGGCAAGAAGAGGCATTCATTTGATTGGTGATGATGACACTCAGCTCAGCTGTGTTAAACCCACTCATGCCTTCTCTCCTTCCAGAGAGACGTGTGAAACAGAACCATTGTCACAGGTAAATAGGAATTAAATTCACTTGGACATTTTGTTCAATTTGTCATTTTTCACTTGCCTCCTGTTTTCAAGAATTAAGATGTTTTTATACATGAAAGGTACAGAGAAAGTATTTCTAGAGTCAAAAAGTATGTTCATCTAAATATTCTTTAGTCTATCACCACTTTTGGTCTCATGTAATGGTTGTGTGGGGTTTTGGTGGGCCCCATGTATTTGCTGGTTAAAAATGAGCTGTGACAAACTGGAATTTGGAAAAGACTGTTTTAGATTTTTCCCAGCATGAATTTCTCTAAGGCATTTATTGCTGCCTTTCCCATGAGCAGCCACAGACAGGCCAGTTTTCCTCATATTTTTCTTGTCAGCCTCTGGACTCCTGCTGCCTCACTCTCATGGTCGCCTTGTCAGACTCTTCTTTGTTGCATCAGCCGGTCTTTCTGTTTGTGCCTGGCCGTTCCTCTGGAAATCTTTGCTCTGCGCTCCAGGGATAAAAGACTTGACATAAAAAAGAGCTTGTAAGAATATGTCTCTCAGCTGACCTTGTCTGCCTCTATTCATCAGTATCCTGGAGAGAGAAAAAAACATGAGAAGATGAAGTTGATGATTAACCTTCACGTGCTGGTTACGAGGCAACATAACCAGGGAAGGGATTCTAATAGATTTTAGTTAAGTACTTTTGTGTTTTTTCTATGTCATACCAAAGTAGAGAAATTTAAGAGGAACATTATTAGCTATAAAAGTTAATTGCCTGACAAAGTCTGTTACATGCCACACAAAGCTGTATCAACCAACCAATCATATATCATGTTTAAACTCATGCTCTGCTTCGTGATCCACATTTTTCAAAACCCCTACATCAATAATTCATCATCATTGAATAAAGCCTAAGTGATGTCAACCATAAAAACCATGTCCAACTAACTTCCTGTGTCATTATAATGAACCACAGAAAGATTTGGAAGGTATAGCTGTTAATTAGTTACCATGTCAACCGGTGACTTAAGCTGATCGGGTACTTAAAATATTATTGGTTATCAGCTGATTAAAACAGCATGGATCCTCATGAATTCTGCTGGCTTCTTCAGCTGGGGACCTTCAGCAGGAATTGGAGCATTTTACCGCTGAGTGATAGCAGTGCGATTGAGGGTCAGCGTCTCCAATCCTGAGGCCATGGTTCGCTGCAAGAAATGGTAGATTGCTCCCTCCATGTGGGGAGGTGGGCCTTGCCCCAAGTGAAGCAGTTTAAGTATCTTGGGGTCTTGTTCATGAGTGAGGGTATAATAGACTTTGAGATGGACAAGCAGATTGGTGCTGCATCTGCAGTGTTGTCGACTTGGTACCAAATTGTTGCATTAAAGAGGGAGTTAAGCAGCAAGGTAAAACACAATTTATGGTGCTCCATCTTTGTTCCAACCCTCAACTATGATCATGAGCTTTGAGTAATGGACAAAGAATAAGATAAAAGCTGTTGAAATGAGATTCTTCAGGAGGGTGGCTGGGCTCAACCTTAGATGAAGGGTGAAGAGCTTAGACATGTGCAAGAAACTAAGTAGATCCGCTGCTCCATGGCACTGAAATACCGCAAGTCAGTAAAGGTGGTTCAAGCATCTAAGTAGGATTCCTTTTGGTCACCTTTCTGTTAAGGTTTTCCGGGTATGCCCAACTGGGAGAAGACCCCAATGCGGACCCAAACCTGCTGGAGGGATTATCTGACCTTGGGAATACCTTGCAATCCCCAAGGAAGTGGATGTGGACTAACTTGCTTGACCTGCTGCCCCAGCGTAACCTTGCAGAGCAGATGGACCTTCCCGATTCATTTACTGAAATCCTGCAGGTTGATCTTGCCAACATCCAATTCTCTACATTTTCACATGGCTAAATGCCTAACGGCCCAATCAGAGAAGAAAGGTGGGAGCTGAAGATGCAGGGACAGCAGGAAGTAACTGCATGTTTGAAAACAATGGCAGCGCGTGAAGCTGTCTCAGTAGATGCAGCAATATCTGCATTTTTTTTTCAGAAATGGACTCAATTTCTCTCTTAAAAGAGGAGCAGATAATGTAAATGTTTTGCCGCTGAAAAGATAGTCAAGCGGCTCTTTCCCAAAAGGGCTAGTGAAATATTTCAGTAGTGGACTTATATGGAACTGTCCCTCTGGCATGTCAGGTAAACCCCATGTGACCTGAATGGAGTCCTTCTGAGTTTCTATTTATTTGGGTTTGAAAACAAGCCTATGGTTTCCTATGATCCTGGGTTATTGTGAGATAGGCTACCAGTGATTTTCAAATGGTGTGGGGGGCAGACTGGTAGACCCTGTAGCAAGTCTAGATGTGCCTTAGAAATTTATATATCAATACAACAGGACAACAAATTTGAAGCCTGGATGTCACTTTAAAAATGCACAATAATAGGCAAATATTCAACTAACATTATAGACATGTATTATTAGATTCATACAAGTAATTAAACAGAAACTTGGTTTTATATCTAAATAACTTGTTAACATGTAATTTATTTTAAGTAAACATCAAATTATTTTTAAGTATATATTAACACTGATCAATATTAACATATGCAATTCATTATATTAAAAAAATGTTAGTTTAGAACAGATATTTCTTGGAGAAGCTGATTGATTAAACCTATTTAGGAGCTATATATACAAAGTGTGCATTTAAATACCGGTAAGTCTTTATGTGAACAATTCGGATGATATGTAAATATGCCTATATATTGTATACAATATTTGTATGATAAGAAGATCGGTGTATACATAAACATACATTTCTGTATCTCATTTCTGAGGTACTTACGAATTATTAATAAATAATAATAATAATTGTTATTATTGTTATACGCTTTTGTTTCTGTAATGGAACTGATTTGTAAGAATGGACCAGGACAGATAAGCACACACATATATGCGCGGGCTAAAAAAATACACTTAAAATCATTTATCCTACGCCGTTTGGCCGATTTTCTTTCACTTACTTGCACGTGATAAAGTTCGATGTTGTGCCCTCTTTTTCGCTTATCGAAGCGTTGCAGGTCGTACACTTGGCTGTCTTTGTTTTCCGTCTGAGTGAAATTCTTTATATGCAAAGAAAATAACTTTGGGCACAAAAGACATAGCAGCTGAAGCCTGCGTCCCGCGCTATCTGCCCACTGATCATCACTGTAGCAGGAGCGGGTGTGTGGTAGGAACATATGTGTGTAGCGCTGTGTTGTTATGGACCATAATAGTTGACGGACATGTGTACTGTGAATGGAGCATCAACAGCGGCGTATATCTCCTGTCTGGCTCTTCACATAAAGCCTGAGTGAGTGAAATTTTCTGAATCATGTTGTCTCAAGTCAGGTCGAGTCTGGAGATATTTTCTTCCGAGTCCCAGCCGAGTCTCAAGTATTTATCTCCCGAGTCGAGTCGAGTTCCGAGTTTTTACCTCCCGAGTCCGAGACGAGTTGCAAGTTGTCTCATTAGCCGCTCGAGTCGACTCGAGTCCGAGTCCTATGACTCGAGTCCAATTGTCTGGAAGAGGCAACTGAAGGAGTTTGGAGAGGACCGGCCCTTTCAGAAGCATATTCATTAGGTGGTTTGGTGATTGTTCCATCAGTCATATTTATAGTAAGTCAATCAGATAATGCTGTAGGCGGCACTATTGTGCTACCAAACGTGAGCCACTTCCGAAAATAAACTTGCAGCAAAAACTATAGGAAGTGGTGCTAAATATCCTTACTATAGAGAACTTTGTAGTGCTGTTGTTTGTTTTTCATTTAATGACAAACTGCTGTCCAGATCTGATAAAACTGCTATTGAATCTGTCTGCATCTATGCTAATCTCTGTCAGAGCAGTCACTGCTGTCATCCTGCTCATAGCTCATCCCATCATGCTGATCCAAAGGACTCTGATTTGGCTGTGCTGCTTTGGGCCTCGCACAGCAGAAGATTTGAGCTTGGCAGTATGGATCAGCCTGATTACAGACAGTGAATCAGGTGGATGCAGCTGCTGAGCAAGGTTAAATTATGTGTGCCTTGGGCAGAAATAGTCTGAAAACTACTGATTTATACTAAGCACAACACCTGTCATTTTCATTTGATGGACTTTTCTATTAGAACTGGTTGCACTTTAGTTAAGTTCAAGATCACCTTAAATTTACTCAGTTCAGTGTAATTTCCTTCTGTGACCACAGAGTGGTGGCAAAAGCATGTTTGAATGAGGACAATAGGGCTTAGTCTGGTACAGTCAGGCTACTATGTTGAGGGAGAGTCAAAATGTGATATTCTTATATGCACGGAGGGGAATGATATCTATTTGTTTTTGATCCAGTAATGTTTTGTTATGTTTTAGTTGGCACCTACGTTTACAACTCTAATTTCTGAGTTAATCTCTGCCACAGGGCCTCTTTAAATTCTCTCCTTCTCTTCTGTTTTCATTATAACGCCACCGGTGTAACATTTACATTTAGGAGTGATGTCTCTCTGAGTTTATAAGCGTCTGGATGCATCAACAGAAGTTTGACGCGTAAAAAAGGCCTCTGAGGATCATGTCTAGTGCATTGTGTTGTGATGAAGTGTTTCTGAGGAATGCAAAGCTGAGAAGCTTAAATGAGCTCACTGATGCAGCTCCTGAGAGCTCCTCACATCCGCAGGTTACACAAACAACAGATACACACAGTTCCTAAGATGTGCCTCAGAGCACAGAGATCGCAAACAATGTAATCCTGCTGTAATGTTTGAAAAATCATGTCCTTAGATACTCTCAATTCAAGAACAAGCCCTGTCAGTCAGAAATTTATCTGACAAGTCAGCCATGTCTGACGGAAGACAGACTTTTATGCACAAATCGAAAAAAACACTGAGTATTTGTTCTGAAGTTGATATTAGGGTCACATTTCAACAGGAAAACAGTTTTGTTCGGATTTTGTTTCTGTGGGTTATTAATAGTCACAGGTGTTATTTTTTGTTTTTAACAATCTGAAGGCCATTGGGCAAAAAACACTGTGAAGCTCCTCTTTATGCCTGCAGAGATCTGACTGACAAGAATACTGAGCATTTTTTAAGCCAGAAATTTACTAATCTTTTGTCACAATTCAAACCAAAGGAGAGAGAAAGCACAGCTCAAACGGCAAAAACATCTGGTAAAGCTCACCTTATTGTGGAGTGAAGTACATTTTAGGAGTTTGCTCACTGTTTCATTAAGCTTATTAACTTTTACAAATTTAATGATGCTGTCTGAAAAAATGAATGGAATTAGTCTGTAGCTGGGTTTCCATCACAGTTTTTTGCAAAATAAAAGCGATATTCCTAAAATTTTGACAAAGTATATTTGCGCTTTGAACGTGTTTCCATTGAAGGTTGTTATAGGCAGGAGCATTGTAACTCTCGTGAAATATCATCCCGCTAGATTTCCCTGCCGGAAGATGGACGCATGAATATGCCAAGGCTTGTCAAACCCTTTCTCCCTCATTTCCGTTTCTATCTCCATATAACACTCTGCATTGTTTGCTGTCTAGTATGGCAGCTGTGTTTTTCTCAAGAATAATGGCAAGAAAAGTCTCCGACTCCTCCTCTGTCCAAACGTACCGCGCCATATTTACTGCAAGAGAAGTGATCATGTGACCAGGTACGTCACGTCCTGTGACATATAATTGCAGAAAAAGTGTTTCCATTGCACCTTTGCAATATATTTCAATATCGAAATGTCTGAAAAACCACCTAATGAAAGCATAAAAAGTGTTTAGCGATATTTTAGTGCTTTTTCAAAATTCAGGTGTTTCCATTACCAGTTTTTTTATTGCACTATTTACATTTTGCGCATATCCAAGGGTAATGGAAACACATTTAATGTTGAATTTACAAGGAGCAAAGAAAACCCCAGTTCCCCACGTCAAATTTTAGCAAATCATTTAAGCAAATGTAATATTATTACTATTATTATTATTACATATTTGTAAAATATATTGCATACACGGCAGTATTTTTGACCAAACAATGAAAGGGGTCATGATCATATAGTAAACACATTTTTGCTGGTGCTTACATGTATCTTGTAGGTGTACCTCTGTTTAAACTTACCGGAGAGAGACAGAGAACCTTCTTCAACAATAAAAAATATAGCAATGATTTGGGAAGTAACAGAAATGGCCACAGTCATTTAACAAACAACCTATCAATTCATCTCCATCTCAAGTTTCTCTCTGTCTAGTGTCTATATATCCATCCATTCATCCATCCATCCAATCATCCATCCATCAAGTATTCATCCAGCGATTAATCAAGCCTTAAGTCATCTCATGAATGGAGCTATGGAGAGACAGGTGAATTCACTGATTCATAAAACCATCCATCTTTTGATTTATCCATGTGTCTATCCATTATTTTGATGTGTCCATCCATCCATATTCTGATCCCCCTTCCAACCAGCCCGTCAACCATTCATCCATCAATTAATCAAGTCATCACTTTCATCCAGCCATCTCCTGATTTGTCCATTTTTATATTTAATGATCCAAACAATTATACAACTATCCATTCATCCACATGTCTATCCATCATTTCAATGTGTTCATCCATCCATCCATGCAACAATCTATTAATGAATTAACCCTTTGAATGTATGAATGCACTTTAACTTCCAAAATGTATCCATCCATATGTCTGTCTCCATCTTTTAATGTGTCCATCTACGCATCCATGAATCTGCCCCTGTTAACCTTCCTTTTTTCCATCTTCTGGTCTGCCTATCCATTCCTTTAAGTAGACACGCATACATGCATACAGTGTATGTAGGCATATGCAAAGCTGTGCACAAATCATGTACCTTGGTATTCATTTGTCCATCCATCCAAAACTACACTACTCACAATAAGTTAGGGATATTGTGAGAGACTTGGTGGATTGCATACATAATCTGTTTTATTCACTTCAGTGATTTTTGGGATAGGGAGGCAATTGTGTTAGGGTGATAGACACACCTTATTTTAGTTTTCCATGTAATGGTCTCAGTGTGTTCAGTGCAACTTACCTATTGGGGCAAATATAAAAAAATTACAAAAGACAACCCTTTACAATGTGGCATCAATTTCAACATTCTGGAGGTATAAAAAGCTGGTATTGTCAGCAAGTCACTCACAGTTCATCATTCAAGCAGCAATGAACACACAACGTCTCTTAACGGACGAGCAGCGCCACCTAGCCATAGTGCGCCTTAAGGTTGGTAGCAGGCAGTCAGATGTTGCTCGTGAACTTCGTGTGTCTCCAAGTGCCAGCAGCAGACCTGCAGCAAGACACAGGCTACTGGCAGTGTTTGTGACGGACCCAGGAGTGAAGCCCCACGAGTGATAGAGTTCCTAAGATCCGATGCACTCAGACACCGATATGCTACTGCCACACAGCTGCAGGCCTGTCTAAGAGAAGTGAGGAGTACTAGGGTCTCCAGAAAAACCATTCACACCAGACTCTACCGCTTTGGCTTGAATTCCAGACGAGCATTGCAGGTGACTCCACTGACACCAAATCACCGCCAGGACCATTTGCAGTGGGCACAGACCATGTGACCTGAATAGTGCAGCAGTGGTTCACCGTCTGTTCACTGATAAATGTCGGGTCACCTTGCATAGAAATTATGATTGTCAGTGTTACTGGAGAAGACCAGGAGAGTGATACGCCGAGGTTAACATGGTCACCAGGGTTCACTTCGGTGGAGGAGGTGCAACAGTCTGGGCAGGCATCACCAGTCAGTGCAAAACAAATCTGGTGATTGTAGATGGCCCAGACACTGCATGTTCTTACCTCAATGACATCATAGAACCCAAAATGATCCACCAATTCCACCAGTACACCCTCAACTTTCTGTTCATGGATGCTAATGCTCCACCACATTGTGCCAGAGCTGTCACAGCTCGACTTCAGGAAGTTGGAGTGCCTCATATGGTATGGCCAGCAATGTCCCCTGACCTGAACCCCATAAAAAAGTATGGGCCCAGCCGAAGCAGAGACTGGATGATTAGACCCCACCCCCATGTGACCTGGCAGAACTGCAGGTAGCACTTGTGAAGGAGTAGAACACATCGCCTCAGAACAATATCATGTTGTCAGCCAGGAACAAGAGATGTCGCTGTCAAGCTGTCATTGCAGCAAATGGTGGGAAACATCCAATACTGACCTTGTCAAATTTGGTTATTTGGGGCTATCTTTGTTATTGTGTAAATTGTTAGGGTAAAAGTATTAAACTAATGAAAATGGTGTTTCTTCTCATTTATTAATAGTCATATTAAAGGGACCTGTTACTTATTTTATCAAAATTCAGACCATATATAGCACTCATGTAAATAATATCCCTGACTTTTTTTGAGTAGTGTATCTATCCTGTCTCCATACCCCCATTCACGAGGTTAACTTGAGTCATAACCAGAGAATTTCCCTCAGGCTGTAGTTACCCTTTTAATCCACCAGGGGTCAGAATGTACATACTGTTGATGTGTATGAAAAAGGGTGTTTCACTCATCTAGGAGAGATTGATATTTCCAATAAATGAAGCTTACAACAATATTTGACTGAAGGGAAAATTGGCTGTGATTCACTGCTGCTGAAGAGTGCAACAATAATATAAACCATAAAGAATGAAAATAAATAACAGGTCGTGACAGAGAGAAGGAAAGGTTTGCAACTCTGCTATGCTACTGGGACAATAATTCGCAGTCTGAGTGGACAATGTTTTTTTTGTACAAGTGGTTAAAATGCCATTTTTATGTGGAAAGTTGAAAATATTGAGGGAGCCATTGTTCCTTATGGATTGCTCAGTTATGTTGACATTGCTGTAAGATGTGCAAAAAAGTTTTTTTTTTTTTTTTTTTTACTTTTCCAGGTGTTCTTGGGGTGTAGCTAATTTCCTGAAGCATCCCCCCCCCCCCCCTTTTTTTCCCTCTACTCATATCAATGGAATTAAAGGCTTTCATAATGGAAATCATCTTTCAGTGGCCTCGGCCCACTGTGGATAACGTGTTTTCCGCTCAGAGCCTAATAAGCTCACTCTAAGCCATATGGCAAACCTGGTTCACCTGCTTGCACCCGAGGGCTGTGAGAACATATCTTCAGCTTCATATAGATGCTGATTCACATACTGCTGCAGTTCAAACCTACAACTTACACTTCATAAAATCTAGGAAAGCAACTCCAAAGTGAGAAGTAGTCAGGGTCAAATACTCCACATCTGGCAGTGGGAAAGTTGAAACTTTAACTTCTTTTCCCATAAAATCTTTATCTTTCAAAGCAAGTTTTATTTCATAGAATGTGTTGTTTACCAGCTTACAGCCCAAATATGTTTTGTAGTATCAGCAGGTATGAGTGTTGGTGTGAATGGCTGGCTGTCTCTTTATGTAGCCTTGTGATTTGCTGACAACCCATTCTGGATTTACCATGCCTCTTTCCCAATGCCAGCTGGGATAGGCTCCAGCCTTCTGTGCCGCCTGAAAGGAATAAGCAGTGTAATTGATAGATAGATGGCTGTATTTATATTCCGTTTCTTTAAACTACTATGAAACATTTTTAAAATGGCCGATATAAAAAAAATATATTAATTGTTTAGTAACAGTGTTACTCCCTGACTGGCTGTATTCTGTTCCATTTGACAAAACACAGAGGATGTGCTCAGTGGTCCTGAATGCTCTCTACACACATCACAGTGTCAAATATTAAATATTATAATACTATTGAACACTTAATATTTATGATTTTAAGTCAGGGTGTCCCAGATGATAAACAGACGCTTAACTCCTCACACAAAAAGACAGTCAGATCAGACAGTCTCTTGGTTGTCAAATCATGGAGATCAAGACGTTGAACATGTGTGACAATAACTACTTTGTCCATTCATGAGTGAATGTTTGCAAAGTTTAAAGAAAACCCTTTGAGTTTTTTGAGGTTGTGTTCATATATATTAGACGGACATACAATGTATGGCAAGAATAGATAACCTGATAGTATACTTTCTCCTATCCCAGGCACAGAGGCATACAAACATGGCTAGTGGATACAGACACAGGCTAGAATTAAGTGCAGGTGTAGTGGTCAATGGATTTTCCCCAACTGAAGTTTCCTGCTATCATTGTGTAACAGGGTTCTCTCCATCCAACGTGCTGCACCTGGCTTCAGAACACTTCCAATCCTGATCTAAGCCTACAGATCTGTAGTCTCAGTTGTAGCCCACGCCTTCCCTGTCAGATCTAATCTCTGGGCCGCATGCCGTGAAATGGGGCTTATTAAGAGTTTAACCGAGATCAGCCCGGCCCAGATCTGAGGCATTGGAAGGGAAAGAGGGAAATCACTCACCTGAAAAATCTCTGATTCACTAGAAGTGGGTGGCATAAGGGGCTGCTATCAGTCACTGGAGGCTTTGCTGTTCAGCCCTATGCGCTCTCTTTCCCTTCTGTCTCTGTGATGCGTCATCTGTTAACTGCTAATTAGAAACCAAAGAGAAAAGATGGATTTGAGATTTCTATTGGAACTGGTCCCAGTATGATATCTCACAGGGCTTCAGGGGACAGCCTGCTGAGCCACAGGCTTCAAGAAAGTCCTGTCTCCTCACATTTCTCTCACACTCTCTGCATATAATAATAAGATTTGTAACTACAGTTTTTAATCTAAAACTCCGATGTATCCCTTTATCCATATCTGTGCAGGATATCAGCAGCTTTTCTGTAATGGATAATGTGCTTAGAAAAAAGGTGGGACACTGGCGGTGATATTTTCTCTTGCTTTTACTTTACTTTGGTCTGTTGCTTGACTTTAGAAAGAGCGTGAAGATGTGCACAATAGATGAGTTGCACAACATGAAAAGTGAAGGACATATATTAAATGCTGAATTATTCAATTTCTTTCATGCCGAGGACTTTATATGCTGAAATGGTCTTTATTTGTCCAACACTTTTCTCCAGACTGAAATATATCAGCATGAACGGATTACCATTAAATTAGTCACGGACAGTCATTGTTCTAAATAATGAATGCTAATTAGTTTGGTAATCACCTCACTGTTCCTCTCCCAGCTGCACAAGTTTAAATTTTTGTTTTAGAGGGAAATGTTTCCATAACTGGTGCATGAATTGCTGCCAAATTCAGTACAATCATGATCCTCTCAGGATGTACAGTTAAAACTCTGTCTCACTGACTCATTTTCTCGTTTCACTGCAGAGTGGTACAGTAACAAGTCCTAAAACACAGAAGTGATACTGGTTCCCTTAAGCTTGAGGCAACTTTTCTCAAATTCAGTTTTTCTGCAGCCCATTTTGAAACCAGAACATTTTACATGGCCCCTGAAAACCCTCATATAACTACTAAAAGTATGGTCAGCGTTGAATTTTTGCAGCTGTTTTTCTTGTTAAATAGCGTTTATGACTGCAACACTTTCCTTGTCCCTTTCAAACCCTAAAATGGATAAACTCTTGAAATCAGAATGCAGGCAGCGCAATGAGATAGTGATTGAAATGTTACCAGTAAAAAACAATCTAAAGCCATGTGCTGCATTTGTTTTATAAAATGATTTGAAATTATTAGTCAGGAATTTATTTCTTTCCCAAGAGAGGGACATCATGATCAGTTCAGACTCCCAAATGCAGGTAGAGAGGGGATGGTAGGGCTGAGGTAATAAGTAGGCTCAGAAACAGGTGTGTAACTCTTTTGTCCTGCACAGTGTTTGGTAGCATCACCGCATGGAGACCTCAGAAACCCCACTGGTGAGAAAACTTTGATTACGGTAAATCACAGTGATAAATAAAGTAACTTAAAATAGTGCTTGTTGATCATTTAAGCCCTGTGCATCTAAAATGTAGTGTTTAGCAATAAGATTGTGGCACTGGTGATCTGAGGTTTGACACATTTTCGGGATGTATCTTTTATTCTCTTCCATTGTTAAACTAAACCATATGATTAAGATGGTTTGATCTGAATATACTGTAGACCATAAACATAAATATCAAGTGTGGAATATATTTCAATCAAAGAAGTAATCAGGCTTATGATAACTTTTAGGCTGACCAACAAAATTATATCATCCCTGCAGGTCTCTTTTAGACCCTTGCCCTTTTTTTCTCTTTTCTTTGAGGGCTTCATACAGAAATAACATGGATAGTATGGCCACTGGCCACTTTAAGTGTATTAAATTTAAGATAATAGGAGATGAGGGTGGCCAATCATTTTCTTGGTGCTCTGGCAACCACTAGAATGCTCTTGGTCAGGATGAAATCTGCAGAGTGGAGAAGCTGAATCCTCACATTCAGACACAGAACAAGCACAAACTGCAAAAAGCAGCAAGGCTTTATAAGACTTTTGCTACCTGAACATGAACATCACAATGAGCTTCGTATATTAGATCTTAAGACTGAGCAAATGGTGCAGAAAGTTGTCATGTTTAGTGATGTTTGGTGCTGTAATCTATTTGTCTTTGTAATAAAATTGTTTGGACAATGTAAAATGAACAGCTAATAGTTGTTTAAGCCACCGTTTAGACAACCCTGCTTTTCTGGGTAATATAGTTTGGATCCTGTAACTCTCGCAGTCTGTATTTATAAAGCTTTTATCCAGCTTAAAGGTAAATGATTGTTGTAATGTTTTTAAAATGTGCTTACCTTTTTCTGCTGTCAAGACTCAAAATGCTTTCTTTTTTTCATAGTTGACTTTTTGGCACTGCTGTAAACAGCACAAAACATAATAATTTTGTCAGTACTCTGCTTTTAGAAATCAATTTCTGTCCCTTTTAGAGTTTTCAGTGGTGATACAACATCACCTGAAAAAATCAATGAGATATTACCATGAAAATATGCTTTACTGAAGTTAGCTAGCATGATAAGCAATATGTCTTGTGCAGTTGATTTATATATTGATAATGTCTTAAACTGCTAGTATGATATTATATTTCTTTTCATTGCATTTATACAGCTTAAAAAAATCAATTTAAAAAAAGGTCACCAGTTACTTAAAGGGACTGTGAGGAGTCGAAATACACACTTTAAGATGAGTTTTACAGCATCAAAATAGGTTATCTATAAATGCTATTCCTTCGCCTTCCGGTCGGGTCGGACAAGGCTGGACTGGCCTGGATACTCAGCTTCGGGAACAAGACAATTAAAACTACAGAAAATTTATATTATTTGGACACGTCTTAGAGCACCGGGCTGTAAGTAGCAATATATAGCCGGCTACAAAGCTAAGATACTAAGTTTTCCAAAAATTGCTTGTTGTCACACATCAAAAACTACCGCTACGTAACTAGAAAGAGAGACATTACCTCGTCGCTTTGCATCCTGTAAGTTGTTGAAAAAAGAAGTTGTAAAGCAATGCAGAGTTCTGAGGAAGGTCCGAGCTGCATTCATTAGCATCACAACAAACACACTTTGGCGTGGGTCACGTCTTTGGTGCATTCTAGTTGTAGTCAGAAGTAGGAATTTCCGGGTTCCGAGTAGGAATCTGCAACTAGAACGCCCCCCGAAGTCGGAATTTCCTACTGGGAACTCGGTGAAACCTCGCCACCCCTGAGTTGACAATTGAAGATGGATGCCCCCAGTGTGAACAGTTATTTAGCTCCTGTAATAATCAATGTATTTGCACTTCTGACTGGGGTGTGTCGCTCTAGATCAGCTGTATACATAGTATTGTTAGACTTATATTTACAAAAATGCTGCCATAGTGATAATCACATTCTTCATGTGGTATTTGTGAACAACAACGCAGGGTGTGCTAACAACAGCTAACAATAGCCTGGCAGATCAGCATGTTTTTTTCCGACTTCAACTGGAACGCCGATAAGTTCCGAGGTTACTGGAACGCAGCATTACGATAGTTGCTGTGCGTGCTCATGGGTAGCAGAGTCTTTTTGTCGCCGCAAATAGATTCTCCTCATAGCACCTTTGACAATAATAATGCACTCTTCTTTGACGTGCACCATCTACTGCATCACTGGATTGGCTTACCTAAATCAAATGCTTCCATATGTTTACCCGCAGTGGGTCTAACTGTTTTAAAGGCACAGTTTTATCAAGCATATGCTGTGCATCCAGAAGTGGCATTTAAAATACCCATGTTGAATACCCAACATTTGGAGCCCACTTACACTTTTTTTTTAATAACAAACAGCCCAGACATAATTTCCATATCATTCTCCCCCTGGCTGGCAGTACTGCTTAACACACTCTTGTGCCTCAAACATTTACAGATGAAAAAGAGCACAACACTTCCATTTAAACTCTGATAAAACAGTAGTAGAAGAAGAAGAATCATAATATTTGGACTGTTTCATTTCATGTGTTGCATACAGTTACAATGAGATGAGCTAAAAGAAAACAAAGAATGGGGAAAATGTGGAACATGAAGACAGCAAGGGTCTTCTTGACAGCTGTAAAGGCTTAGAGGATCCTGCCCAAGGCTATGAATGCATGCTAAAAGTCAAGACTGGTTAGGTCCAACTGTAAAGCAATGTATGTAGTTTTTATTTTCTAGTCTTTCTAACTTCTCAAATTATTTTTACACTGTTGGTCAGATCTACCCTTTCACAACACTTTACGATAGAATTCACTCACTGATGGTTCTGAGTTTCTACATAAGCTGTCCTTCAGTATAAGCAGACACAACAACACAATTGACATGTGACATCCAGAGCTGGGCTTGAACCTTGAACCTTTTGATTGATGGTAAAATGTATTACCAGGCTAAACCAGCTATCCCCCCCTGTCATTCTTAAAGTTTTGACAGTCACGATAAGGCTAAACGACCACTTAAATCCAGATGAAAGCACCCAAGATCACACCTTTGAATAAACAGAGGTATCTGATATCAAACCATTTTCAGTTCACATTGAAGCATTCCAAAACTTTAACTTGGCAACTGAATGCCTAAATGTATTAGTGCATCATACCAGAGTGGCCTTTGTATGCAGAACAACATTAAAAGAAATTTGCTCACCAAAAAACATTGGTTTTGCTTACCAATACAAATACAGTCAGGAAAAAATAATCTGACACTTGAAGCACTATAAGCACAGATCATGCTATTTGAATCTAAAATATATTTAGTCATATAGTGGCAATGCATTCATGGGTGCAATATAAACACAACAGTCAACCCCAGAGGATCTCCCCCCAGCCTGAAATCAAAGTCCATCTCACCCTCACACAGACATCATACAGTCTTCCTGCCCCCACCCTGAAGACCTACCACCAACAGAGCTTTGATTCTTGTTTATCAACCTTGGGATAAGGTACACACGTGCGTCCCCTGGAGGGAAACCTCTGGATGGAGATGGTCGATGCAGGGCAGCTGTGACTGGAATTCTGAATCAGAAGCAGAGCTCAACGACATTGAAAGACATATGTCAGAGCTGAAAGTTTGGATCATGAGCCTTTCCCCTGCTTAATTTGATTTGAATGTGACAAGTGCACAGCATGATTGAAAGCTAGTATTTTTAATTCCAGGAAACAGAATGAGCGAAGACCGGGTGTATGAATCATCACACTGATTTCCATATTTTTTGACACGCTCATCATTTGAAAAATACGCCAATTGTCTGAGCAACATTTCTTTTTCAACTGCTTGGTGTTGAGCCGAATATATTTTATGGTGCCACAGATTGATTTCAGCATGTTGGCACTTCCATGTTTCATCTAGCAGTGTGCACTAAAGTGAATCATGGCTTGTATCAGTCATACCAGGAAACCCTACTAGCCAGGCACTAACCTCCTAAAAGGGATTTTTCCTTGCTATTAAAAGGATGGCACATCCTCCCATATCAGGAAGTCAGGTAATACATAGGGACAATTTTGCTTTATTTAAACTAAACAGAGCCTGTTTTTGAACCTGAATGCACTGACTGCTCTTTCCCATTTCCTCAAAGATTGGAATGCATTTTTTTTAGCGCTACCTGTCTTATTTTAAAAACACAAACCATCACTGAGCTTGAAAGAGGTTTGTGTAATTGAAAATGGGTTTGTGCTCAGTAGATGAATTCCATCTTCCTTCCTTTCATTCCATCATCGGGATGAAGCGAGTTTCAACGCAGCTGCCATGTTAATACATCATAGCTGCAGAGAGGAGACGACTCGCAGATAACAGAGCATGTTTCCTGTGCTTAGTATTTATGAAACAACTCCTGAAGGTTATTTCTGAGGCTGAATCCCTCCTCCAAGAGATGGAGCAGAACAGGAAAGATGGGCAAACACGTGGCAGGTGGTATTATGGGAATCTTGAACTCATTTTGTAGTTTACAAATTAAAAGTACTCCATGCGCTGCTGAGACCCACACACAGGCCTGAATGTACTTTTGAGGAAGATAAGATGAACTTCGGGCTAAGAGGATGTTTCTGGAATTGAGTTTTCAGTGTTAAATTCTGTTAAAGGTCATGGTACACACCTGTGCAAAATCCACGGAAAGTTCAGGCACTAAAGTCATGAAGTGGTGACCGTCATCTCCTGCCTGCTTAGGCACTCAGGCTCAGAGTAAGATCAGGATATGAGGCTGACATGAACATGGTGCCATGCAGTGAACATAGACGTCTGGCAAACACACAGGTATACACACAACTTCTCATGCAAAAATCAACCCTCCTGTAAGTAAGTATTCAACCATTTTCTGATATGATGTTGTTGATGTTAAGCTAGCAAATACAACCCTTGTGTTATGTGAGTTCTCATTACTGTTACCTGTTAGATAATTCTTGTCTCTGTGAGCTTTTGTTGGCTAGGCTACATCAGATCATATTAGCATGAACAAACGTTAGCTGTTGCTTTAAGCATAACATGAACAGCTAAGGTGACAAGTCTAATCTTAGCTAATATTTCATTGGTTTTTAAGCATTTATCATAGAGTCACAGCCATGAGCCATTCTAACAAAAATTTAAAGAATTAAACTAAACTGCCCTAACCTTATCAACTAGAGCATATTAATAGAGAAGAAAAATATACTGAAACTCGCTCACAGATTGTTTCTTTATTTTGATTTAAGACTGAAATCTTTTAGTGTTGTCACTATGTCTCACTTGTCTGCAGTGTTCATCTGCTCTGAGAATCAAATTCATCTCAATAATGGAGGAGAGAAAAGTGCCCACTCCAGATTATCTTTGGCACCTCCACCACCTCACACTTAACATGGTGCCAACCTATCTGTCTGTCTGACAAAATTTATGAAGGTTTCACTTTTAAAGAAAAGGAGGAGGAAAGTTCATGTTTAAATAATGAATCTGTGCAGAGGATGAACTACAGCCTCAGTGTCTGTTCAACTTTTCACACATTTTCCTCAGGTAGAAGAGACAGTGACCACAAGTTCAATGTCTGTCAGGGACAACTGACGGGCTAAACTTTCCATCTTTAATTCTGAAATATTCAGACAGGAAAGAATGAGGAAAGTCTGAGAAATACCACACTATAGAACCTTTTAGAAAAGAACTATATGTACCCTCTCAAGCCTAAGCAAGGAAGATGCAGACAAAGAGGTATGGTTTTGATAATAACGACTGTGATATTACAGCATTGTTCAGAGATGTTAGCAGAAGGTCGGACTCTGTCATGACAAATAAGCCATTATCTGGAGAGTGAGATAGTCCACTGGGGTTCAGAGCTCATCATTGTAGAGGACACAGAGAGAGGCAGCAGATGGGAGAGACAGGAACTATGCAGATCAACATGAATAACAAACTATACAAGTGGAATTATATGTATAAGTAACAGGTGGTGCTATCTTCTTCAAAGAGTACTCATGTGTTAAGCCTAAATAATCAAAATGAATTTTCATTGTGGCGCCCACTTCAAGTGGTATTTTGAATGAGTTTTGGTTTAGATGCCCAAATAAGGTCTGTGGTAAACACAAGCAAAGAGGGTTCAATCTTTTTTCCTACAATTTTAAACACAACTAGAGATGCCTCACTTTTACATTTCCATGCTTTCTTGCATTATACAGAGGTAGTAGCTAACAAGGAGCTAGCTTGGTTTATGCAGGTACATTAGATGTTCTTTTCACAGAAATGTAATCTTACTGGGGATGAGGCTAAAGTTAGAAGTCCTATGAAGCTAAACCTTAGCTTTTTCTGATTCCCAATTGGACTTATAAAACTAGTAATGCTCAGAGAGCCCAAACCTGCCAAGGCATTTCCAACATTGTAGGGCAAGTTATTCTCAAAAATATTGAAAACTGACGAATCTCCCACTGATGACAAATCCTTAAAAAATTCCTGCATCCACATCCAGATTCCGATCACCTCCAAAATGAGATCAGTTGTCCCTTTGCCATGTCCAACATTCCCTGAAAATTTCATCCAAATCTTTTGAGAGCTCTTTGACTTTTTGAGCTTAAATGTAAAAAACTGCCCTAGGCAATGATAGCGAATCATTTTCATAATTCTGTGATCCAAAACCAACAAAAAATAAACAACTGGTCCTTGCCCCATCCATAAATGTCATCAAATTCCATTTATTGTCCTGTTTAAGTAACAAACACTAGCAAAAACATAACCTCCCTGATGAAAGTAATTGTAAAAGTTGTTTGATTTGTGATGATCGGCTTCATGATCAACTTATAGTAACAAACAAAAAACTTTTTGTCCGTAGATCCTGTGCCATGCTTCCTTCAAGGGTTGGCCTTCAACATGTCATTCCTATTGTTCTTGATGAAGTTCTGTGGGACATTCAGCTGCACATAAGTTTTGGATAAAGCTGCAGAGAGAAGATAAAAGTGGTTTGATGTTGGGGTTTTTTCAGTGAATGAATTATTTTGAAACAGGCAATATCATGCCTTGTTTTGTCATGTACACAAGCACACAAACACACACAAATTTAAATCTATATAAGTTTGCATTGTTTTTAAGTTAGAAGAACAGCCATTTTTAGAGGTAATTCTCTTAGATTAATTATTTCAAAATGAACAATAGTTAACCTAAGAGCAAAGATGAACAAAAACTCAAATATGAAATAAAAACATAGCCCTTTTTTTAACCACATGGCAGATTATTGTTACCAGCATCCTTCTTCACTGTAGGTTCATAATCCTGAATGAGTCACTCAGCTCCCATGATATATATGATTTATCCATTTACATACACATTAGGTTTGAGTTAAACAAACCGCACATACATGAGAAGTGTAAGCATTAAAATGGTTTAATCAGACGGCTGCAGACTGGAGTGGACGAATACATCAGCTGACGAGAGAGTGATTTAAATAAATAAAAAGGCTGAGAGAGGGGATGACGATGCAAAAGTGACACATTCAGACTCAGCCACATTGTCTTCATACAGGATGACAAGTTACAAACTGTAAGCAGAAAATGTATTCTTTGTGTTTTTTTAGATGAAGCTGAGGCTGGCACTTCCAAGGTGAAAATAACAGCTTACAACACACGTCTCACAGCAGGTGAACCCACAGGAGTTTAACTACTTGTCTTTGCATGTTTCTTCACAGAGGTAACAGAGTCATAAAGCAGAACGATGCAATTTTACGTCCCCCTCAGGAATATAAAGCGAAGACAGGATGGAGTCCTGCTTTTAAGGCTTGACCCTGCTCCCTGGTGATACTGCATTCAGCAAGACAAGACTCCAGCTCATCCTAATTATTTCTAACTGATGGGCCAATCCATCAAGGGAGACAGTCTCAAAGAGGAAAGCGGGGCAGCGGAGGAGGCGATGGAGGGAAACAGGGAAGGATGGCAAGAGCTCATGCTGAGGCTAAACCATTCTTCCACTGTTTGATCTCTCTTTTCTGTTTTATTCCCTCGTTGTTCATTTTCATCACTGCCCTTTGACATCTCTTTGATGCTTTCTTAGCCTCATCTCATGCTCTTAACATGAAAATATGCCTTTTTTCATGCTACTTTGGAGCGTGCAAGGAAAGTCGATAACACAAATACATGAGGTTGTCATCAGCGTGAAACAAAACTATTCTTTGTCCAAAAAAGTCAATGTGGATTCAGTAAGGCTATTAGTTTTTTTTCCTCATAGGATCTTGTGACAAATGTCCACAGTCCAGGCACATTGGGTCATTAAATCCAGATTTATAAGATTGATATCATTGCTTATCAAAACACTAACGCCCCCTTATGCCATCAAAGGCCCCAGGCACTTATTCTCCTCTCAAAGAGAGGGAGACTGATAGACCTGAAGAAGGGACACAAGCAAGGCTAAAGAGGGAGAGGAAGATAGAGAGAAAATGTCCTCAGCCACTGCAGCTGAGTGCAATTCAGCATCACGGCATTAGCTGACGTCTCCTGATAACAATGGTAAGGGATTAATCAGTATTCTGCACATAGCTCAGGGCTGCACTAGTCCTTTATCACAGAAGCGGCTGCGCTCCCCCTCTAAAGGTAAGGTTAAAATGGAGATTAGGCTTTGTTCCTGCTCACCTCCTCTAATGAACCTTATCTCCTTTCACTACCCATCTCTTCATTCTGTGTCGCTCACAGAATAACACACCTTATGCCCTCTTTTCTCCTCTCTGGAGGAAAACAAAGAAATGCTCGCTGTTTTCTGTGCCTCTTTGTAAGTGCAATGGGCCAGTCACCCTGTTGTCTCATTCATTCCTGCTTTGAGTCATTCACATTGGAGCGTTTACAGCTCTCCCCTGCTTAGAGCCTGTCTTTTCCAGTGTCTAAACAGTGTGTCAAAATCCCCCAGCAAGGACTCATTTTCTCATAATTCTCCAGGATTAGTCTCCGCTGTTTACTAAAAGCAAATGTAAAATTGACTTCAGCAAACCAGTGAACACTGATGACCGCGCTTAAATATGACTCAGGCTGACTAATTGAAACATGGTGTTGCAGGTCCAATGCTATTAGTCTCATATGCTCAGCAACATATTCATAGTTTATGGTTTATTTTTTATTTGCTATTATTCAAAAAACACAGTATTTCATTTGAAGGCAAGAGATGACATGCCTACTGTCAAACAATGTACTTTTTTCAACCTCATTTGTAAGAAAGGAGATTTTCTGACCACCTCAAGATGTCCAAGGTCAGATGTTAACTGGCTGTTAACTTCATAGATGTGGATGCTTGATAGCTGCCAAGTGTCCCTGCATTCATTAAGCACAGCAGCAGCGCACGTCCTCTTGAGTTAATGCAAAGCAGACGCAAGATGCAGAATGCACATGGTTGGTAGGATTAGTGTTGGCATAGGAGATAAGTCCAGACAGCAGGAGCTGCAATGGCAGAAAGTTTCAAAGACAAACTGATAAACCAAGTCTCCAGTGCTCTAATTCTTAGTTATCTGTTGTTGATACTCCATTGGCAGATTAGCAGATGGGTTCTGTCATATAAGTTGGTCTTTGAATCCAAAGATGTAATGAAGCTAAGTTTGTGGTAAATGCTCAACCACAGGTAAACTGGTAACTTTATTCGACTATTTACATAGCTATTTGAATCAATCATGGGATGTATTTAGTATGATTCCAGTATAACAGAACAGGGGTAAAAAACAAAAAATATCAGTGAGGTACTCAGAAGACACTCCATTATGGATGCCTGCTGAAAGACACTTGAGAAGTAATCACTTATTAACCCTTAATATTGAGAAAGTTCCACCGATGGTCCTCACTGGACATCATGCTAAATTTTTGACCATCCAGTAAACTTGAATCTACAAAGTCAGCCATGATTATCTCCTGCTATGCAGTGGATCATCTGATAAACCTTCAAATGTTATTAAAAACTTGTAAACAGTGTTAACAGTAACAGTAACTACTTACTGGTATTATATTACTGAAATATTACTTTCCTTGAGTAGAAAATACAGTGAGCAATTTACATTTTTAAAGAAATATGATTATAGTTTCTAACGAGGAGTGCCCAGAGAGTGCAAAACCAACCACCAATGCATGTCTGACATTCTTAATCAAGTTATTATTGGAACAATGTGGAACATTTCTTGTGCCATGACCACCATTCCCTTAGATAAATTTAAAAAAAGTTGAAACTTTTTTTGTTACTTTGTTCACAGACAGGCAGACAGATTGACCTACAACAGTAAAAAGATATCCTCCTTTGAGAAGGTATTTAAGTAACTTAAACAATGCTTTTTGTCCTCGGTCACCTTTTGCAGCAGCTGGATCTTCGTTTTTCATTGCCTTTAATCAGGCAGATCATCTTGTCAAGCTCCAATTTACAGTGATTGAAAGTGGCCTAATGTGGCACAGCCCAAGACATAGCTACAATTTCACATTTAAGAGAATTGTAATTTTTTTAGACATTTATGTCTGTTGTTCATTTTTAAGCAGTTAAAGTCATTCTTAAAAAAGAACAACTAACAAGATACTTAAAAGTGAATTAATTAGGAACCAAATGACAAGAAAAATTATTTTATTACATATTTAAGCAGTGACTGGTAAGAAATAATGCATAACAGTTTTTGAGATACGTGATAAAGAAAAGTCTCATTTGCAATAGAAGCTCTTAATGGACTTATCATAACACTGCAGGCAATCCCAGGTATTGCAGCTGAAATCTAACCCTGTTTGATGATGACTTAACACCAAATGAGATGTTGAAAGCAGGAGAACACACCCCTTTGTGTAGTTTGTCACTGAATACATGTCTGGTAAGGTATTTCCTTTAGTACTGCATACTGATCTTTCAGGTCTTTTCGCATTTTCTTCCATAATGACCCTCTAGAGCAGTGGTTCCCAACCTTTTTTGTCTTGTGTACCCCCTGAGCCTTTTTGTCATGCCATGAGTACCTCATTACGAATACATGTTGACGATTCTTCTAAAGCAGAATGTAATCACAATTGATTAATAAAGTAAAATATTTTATATTGATTTGAACATTTGAGTTCTCAGAAATTTTCATTTCACGTCAAATTAAACATAAATAAAGTACCGTCTTGAAAATAAATATGTAATCTTTACTAAATAGATACAAAATCAAAATAATCAACCTGCCTTTGTTGTATAGAACTGTTGTAATGTTTACCACAGAACACCTTTGAGCTCTTTTGAATAAGACCCCTTTAAACAGGCATTTAAACTTTAAAAATCAGGATCAAAAAACTCAAAATAGTTTCTCTGCAGTTCACTTAACCATCTTCTGAATCCAGAGCAACTGGATGTTCCAGTTATTTTTCCATAATTTCCCTGGCTGCAGGTTGGCAGCAATTTTCATTTTGGTTAGGTTCAGGTTATTATTTCTCTGGGAAAACTAGTTGTAGTTCAAAAATGCAATTCTATTGACAGGTTTAACTCAGTCCTTCAAAGTTGGAAATAAATTTGTAAATTTTTCCACATACCCCCTGCAATGTTCTTGCGTACCCCTTGGGGTACGCGTACCCCTGGTTGGGAATCACTGCTCTAGAGGACCAAGATGTTTTTGTTCCGAAGAGTAATTCTGTTCAGCTACACTGCGTTACTTTTGTGGCTCCAAAATACACCTGAAATGTAATTATCTGCTAAAATGCAGTGTTGCCTTAAAGGGACTGTGAGGAGAATTTATTACCGGCAACGTAAAAGACTCTGCTTCCCATGAGCACGCGCGGCGACTGTAGTAATGCTGCGTTCCAGTAACCTTGGAACTGGGCGTGACATCATCTCAGAGTTATGATCTCAAAGTTATCAGCGTTCCAGTTGAAGTTGGAAAAAACATGCCGATCTACCAGGCTATTGTTAGCTGTTGTTAGCATGCCTGCGTTGCTACAACTTCAACAACTTACAGGGTTGCAAAGCGACGAGGTAATGTATCTCTTTCTAGTTATGTAGCAGTAGTTTTTTGATGTGTGACAAAAAGCAATTTTTGGAAAACTTAGTATCGTAGTTTTGTAGCCGGCTATATATCGCTACTTACAGCCCGGTGCTCTAAGGCGTGTCCGAATAATACAAATTTGCTCTAGTTTTAATTGTCCTGTTCCCGAAGTTGAGTATCCAGGCCAGTCCAGTCCTGTCCGACCCGACCGGAAGGCTAAGGAATAGCATTTATAGATAACCTATTTTGATGCTATAAAACTCATCTTAAAGTGTGTATTTGGATCAGGCATATATCTAAAAGTGAGACTTTTTTGCAATTACTTAGAAACTCCTCACAGTCCCTTTAAGATGGCATTGATACTTTAACTGGTCACTGTTGTGAGTGAAGTCATCTCAGCTCATGTCAAAGTGGTCTACACAGAAACATGTATACAGTAGCTCTCATGATCCCCAACTTAAATTAATAGAAATGCAAACTAATTGACAAACTGCAAATCTATCTCTGGCCTGAAAATCATAGAATGATACAAAAAAGTAAACCACCTGGACTGAAGAAATGTTGAGCTTGAATGACGTCAGCTGTGCGTTCACGGCAGACTTGCCTTTCAGTCCTGCTACTAAATATGCTGAACTCAAATCCTGAATAAAATTAAAATGCAAATGTTCTAGAAAAAAATCACTCACACGTCACAGTGTGACACTGAAGCATGAACTATTCTGACCAAAATGGTTTAAGAACCTGACTACCAACATGTTTGTTTCTGCTGCACAAAAGAGCACATTAATTTGACTTCTGGTCTATTGCCAAGTTTACACTTGAGCAACTGCAGTTTTTACACCACTCATTTTTTCTAAATCTCTGGGTCTATTTGTCTCGCCAGCTTACAGCAGTGTCTCGCTTTCCATGAGATGCATTAAGAGCAATGTTAGTCAGGGACATATTATTATGTTTGTGACCTTGTTTGTGTTTAGCTTTCACTGCAACTTATGAAAAATCTAAATAAATACATTACTTTAAAAATCTTTTTAAAGAGGCGAATGTGGTTATGAAAAAGTGGCAGCCTTTACACAAGAGCAGAACCCAAAGATAGCGCTTCATGCCACTCAATTTGGGGAGCTTCAGAGCGTCGTGTGAACATGAAAGAAGCATATTCCAGCACAGCAACTGTGTGATTCTCTGTACTGTCAACATCTGAAAGGAGTAACTGAGAATCTCACCGAAGCTGAGGTTTTAGGGCTACCTTTCAAAGTTAAACTGGCGTAATGATGAGGCGGCAACATGCACTCAGGAAAAAATGTCCTCACATGTTTGCGTTACATTGTCTAAAACTTCAGTAGGCCTCAGTATGTTAAAGAAAACTTTCTTTTCTTTTTAGAGGCTTTGTACACCCTCCTTTTTTTTCAAAGTGAAAGTGCTTATGATGACGGATGTTTTTTTGACTATTTTAGCTCTTACCTGTGCACTCTTAAAAGGCAATGATTTCCCCTGAAAGAGTGTTATTTGAGGGTGTTTACAGTTTCTCCACTCAACTGAGGAATGCTTCTCATCAGTCTCAAAAACACACTCATGCATTTCAAGTGACAGCAGAGGGTTTGATGGGATAAAGCGCTGCAGCTAAAAATATAAGAGTAAAACCTAAAGAACAGGAAATTTCTGGTCAAATCCTCTTTTTCTGCTGTACACTTTTAACTAAACTTCACATACTTTACTCCTTTTCAATAAGTTTACGCTGGTTCCAGATATCCCCAGAATATGTGTCTTGCCCTAAGATCTGCTTAGTAAGTTGATTTGGGCATGCTCATTAAAAGCCATCTGTTTCTGCCATGCTTATAACACACTGTTTTAGTATAAATCGTCATGAGTTGTATCTCACCATGCCCTTGACTATGCATATGCAGATTTGGCTTTACTAGCACTGTGCTTTAATGTATACTGTGTCTACTTAGTAATAAACATGTTGGCGGATGTAAGCTGTGTGCAAATTAAACCCCTCTCTCAGTGAGTGTCTCCCATCAGAAGGAGGTGGCATATCACCTTACAACATCAATAGGGAAACTAAATTTTAAAATTAACTATTTTTACTCATTTTTACCAAGCGAAGCAACTGTAGGGATGACATGCACGATTTTCTTATGTTGGTGGTGGAGGGTGGCTGTAGCTAGACTATGGACACAAATTTTTATATATATATACTTATATTTTACATAATGTGTGACATCAAATGAATGGATTCTGTTTTACATTTGTTTTGTTTTGTTGCTCTTGCACCACTACACTCTCAGCTAAATAATATAGTCCAACTCTAAGGCCAGTGTGCATGCAACCGAAAGACTTTCCCTACAAGTTGCAGAAAATGGGTTTGCAGTGTAGATACAAAAATGGTGCTGGAATAAGTCCAAAATACACACAAGTCAGTTAGCGCTTAGGATTTTCATTCTTATTTGCTCTATCACTTGAACCGTTGACACAAGCAATCCGCCAAGCAGATAACATTTGCCCTCAACTCACAATACTTGACAATTTATATCTCTGTATATACAACCCCAAAACCAGTGAAGTTGGCACGTTGTGTAAATTGTAAATAAAAACAGAATTCAATGATTTGCAAATCCTTTTCAACTTATATTCAATTGAATACACTGCAAAGACAAGATACTTAATGTTCGAACTAAGAAACTTTATTTTCTTTTGCAAATAATCATCAACTTAGAATTTAATGGCAGCAACACGTTGCAAAAAAGTTGGCACAGGGGCATTTTTACCACTGTTTTACATCGCCTTTCCTTTTAACAACACTCAGTAAACGTTTGGGAACTGAGGAGACCCATTTTTGAAGCTTTTCAGGTGGAATTCTTTTCCTTTCTTGCTTGATGTACAGCTTAAGTTGTTCAACAGTCCGGGGTCTCTCGTTTGTATCTTGCACTTCATAATGCGCCACACATTTTCAATTGGGGACAGGTCTGGACTACAGGCAGGCCAGTCTAGTACCTGCACTCTTTAACTATGAAGCCACGCTGTTGTAACACGTGCAGAATGTGGCTTGGCATTGTCTTGCTGAAATAAGCAGGGGCGTCAATGAATAAGACGTTGCTTGGATGGCAACATACTGTATGTTGCTCCAAAACCTGTATGTACCTTTCAGCATTAATGGTGCCTTCACAGATGTGTAAGTTACCCATGCCTTGGGCACTAATACACCCCCATACCATCACTGATGCTGGCTTTTGAACTTTGCGTCTATAACAGTCCGGATGGTTCTTTTCCTCTTTGGTCCGGAGGACATGATGACCACAGTTTCCAAAAACAATTTGAAATGTGGACTGGTCAGACCACAGAACACTTTTCCACTTTGCATCAGTCCATCTTAAATGAGCTCGGGCCCAGTGAAGCCGGCGGCGTTTCTGGGTGTTGTTGATAAATGGCATTGGCTTTGCATAGTAGAGTTTTAACTTGCACTTTCAGATGTAGTGATGAACTGTAGTTACTGACAGTGGTTTTCTGAAGTGTTCCTGAGCCCATGTGGTGATATCCTTTACACAGTGATGCCGGTTTTTGATGCAGTACCGCCTGAGGGGTCGAAGGTCACGGGCAGTCAATGTTGGTTTTCAGCCTTGCCGCTTACGTGCAGTAATTTCTCCAGATTCTCTGAACCTTTTGATGATATTACGGACCGTAGATGATGAAATTCCTAAATTCTTTGCAATGGCTCGTTGAGAAATGTTGTTCTTAAAATTGTTGGACAATTTGCTCATGCATTTGTTCACAAAGTGGTGACCCTCACATCATCCTTGTTTGTGAATGACTGAGCATTTCAGGGAAGCTGCTTTTATACCCAATCATGGCGCCCACCTGTTCCCAATTAGCCTGTTCACCTGTGATGTTCCAAATAAGTGTTTGATGAGCATTCTTCAACTTTCTCAGTCTCTTTTGCCACTTGTGTCAGCTTTTTTGAAACATGTTGCAGGCATCAAATTCCAAATGAGCTAAAATTTGCGAAAAATAATAAAGTTTCTCAGTTCAAACATTAAGTATCTTGTCTTTGCAGTGTATTCAATTGAATATAAGTTGAAAAGGATTTGCAAATCATTGTATTCTGTTTTTATTTACGATTTACACAACGTGCCAACTTCACTGGTTTTGGGGTTGTACATTTTTTTTTATTATATCTGGTTTTAGGATTAATTTGGATAAATCAGCATTGCTACCACTATCACTAGAAAATAGCAGTGCTGTGGCTTACGTATCAATTTCATTACATTTAATACAGCACTTCACATGTCTTGGAATAGAGATATATACTTCTCTGGAGGCTATCGTCAAGAACAACTTTACAGAAGTATTAAAGAAAGTCATAATTGATTTGGACAGATGGATAATTCTGCCAAGCTGAGTACAAGCTTGCATAGCAATTATAAAGATGAGTGTGCTACCTGGAGTTAATTATATCAGTTCCATGATACTACTTACACTCCCAGCTGGAAGTTGAGAAAAATTACATAAAGGTATCGATAAATTCATCTGGAGAGGCAAGAGGCCAAGACTGGAAAGCCCAACCCTCCATTGAAATAGAGGGACAGAGGGCTGTCATTACCATTTTTTATATATTATTCCTGTGTTTTTACCCTTCGCCCACTCATAACATAATCCAAATGCAAATGTCTCATGGAGTACATTAGGAGAACACATAGTGCATCCTTGGAAGGTGTGCCTCATGTTAAGCTATTTGAAAACCCCTTTTATAGACTCATATTTAAAAACAAGAGTTGTGGTCACTACTTTATATCAATATATATGTATAAAAAATCATATAAACCTTTAGCCTTATAGGTGCAATATGGAAAAAGGATATACTGGATTTGGATTCCAGACTTGACTGGAATGATTTTTGTGTAATATACTGCCATCTTCCAGAAACCCTGATCACCAGATTATTCATTTTCAATTTGTACACAGACTGTACTAAACACCCTGAAAGCTTAACTGAATTAAGATACAGGACAACTGCTTCTGCTCATTATGTCCTCTGAACAAACCAGGGACTTGAGGATTGTAAACCTGTTGCCAACTTTTGGGAGCAGCTGCTGTATCCTGCTAACAGCAAACAAATCATGGTAAACCCCCAAACACTTTTTTTTTAAACAATCAATGACCATAAATGGATCATTATGTCAAAGATGAATAATGCTTGATGGCCTAACAGCAGCAAAACAAATAATTGCAGTTACATGGAAAACACCGTGTACACTTGACATCTCTCATTGGTACACAACATTTGTTGACATTATCTATCTGGAAATATCTACAGCCTAAATCCATAACGCTAAACAAGAACACATCATTTTGGTATACACAAGCAGCAGAGGAAATCAAATCCAGGCCTGGAGGTTGACAAGCAGCTTTCCTCAAAGAACCACAAAAGTCATAGTAACTCCTCCACACTCAGAGGAGCCCGTTACCTCTTGCAAACCAATTAATCTTCGGCTGTCATTCTGAATTATTTAAATAGTTCCTGTGGGAACTGCAAATCTCTAAAATGTAAACAGAGTATATTAATTTAAATCATCAAGACTGTGATCTGATTTTCACTGAATGGTGAGGTCCAGAGGGTGGGAAGGGAAGAGGAGAAAACATATCTGTGTTTATTGTCATGTATGTTGAGACCACTGTTTTTAAAAAAGAAAATTTGAATAAAAACATTTGATCTCGAAAAGCATTTAGTACTTTCCTCATGCCCAAAACCAAATGGTATTTAGAATATCAGTTTTGGATAAATGCCAAAAATATGTTTTGTGATGAATACACACTCAGGTTTTGAAAAACAAAGATTTCAGTGCTTAATGTGAAATAATAAAATGCATCTTTTGTTGCCTGCTTTTGAATCATAAAGTGTTGTGTGTTTTACATGACGATTGCTGACTGGCTGCTAACAAGAACTACAAAAACGGCAAGTATTTCTGATGTTTCTTAATGTTCAGTTATTCATGCACTATTGCTTCAGCCATGAGGCCAGACCAGATAGGCTCATTTGATTATGAAGGGATTATCAAAGAAGCAGTTACAAAAGATGTTTTATATTGAAACTATTGCTGCTTTTAAGTCAAGCTCCTATGTTGAAGTTCTATAGCTTACTAATAGCTTTCCACTCTCTCCAGTTACATTTGACCTTACAAAAGGAAGATGTAGTTTTCTTTTTCTAGTTAATCATAAAGAGCAGAACATGCAAGTTTCATAATACCTTTTGTTCTCCACATGCCTTGTTATCAGCAATGATCCAAACAGTGAAAAATCCCATAGGATTTTGCCGTGGAGGGAACCAGTGCAATGCTAACTGCATGTTGGTCTATACCAGAATCCATCTTTCCTACACCACTCTAAGGATGAATACTGTAATGGTATTTTTAAAAAATCAATTTGGACATTTCAATGCAGGAATTGGACATAGTGTACCTTTACAAAGGTCATATTGTATATTTTTTGTACATTTCCAACTCACTTGAAAAAGCTTGAGATACTCCAAAAAAAGTCATACGTGCCTTAACATGGTCTGAATTTAATGCTCCCACTAAACAGATTTTCCACCACTACAACCTTCTGAGGCTTAGTGAGTACAACTACCTACAGAATGCCTGTGTAATGTACCAGACTGTCCACAAATTAAACCATAAACTATGTGACCTCATCCCAATCTGTGCTCCTCGGCACACCTATGCCACCAGGAATAAGAATATAATTGCTGGAAAAAAATCGAAGGCTAAAATGTACAAGCTTTAGCATTGTATGTAAAGGACCACAGATTTGAAACAAGCTTGATGAAACACTAAAAATGTCATATTCATGGAAAACCGGGCCCCCTATTAAAAGGTTTAAATAGCTTCCTTGGGGTGACCCCTTTTCACACACCTGATTATAAAAAAAAGAAAAAAGAAAGAATAGATACTTGTTGTATACTCCAAGTATTGTATTGTATCTTCTGGATGATGATGTGTGAATACACTAAACTAAACTATATTTTCCTAGAGTACTTTGTTGCATAAAACAAACAAAATCCATGTTTTTGGTACTTCTCCCTCTTCATTTGTAAACTGTACTTGTAAACCTGCTACCACTGTGACATCAGTAATTCAAATGCACTGGCTGAGCTCAACAAAGAGATTAAATTGTTGAGAGAATGCAGAGCCTTTCAAAAACAATGCACAGATCTGACCAATTATCATAGAGTAGATTGATCAACCATAAAAAACAAGTAGGGCCCACATGGGGAATCAAATATGAACTTAAGTAAAGGCAAAGTCTGACCTCTTTCATGTCTGAGAAAACCGACTAAAGAAAACAGACTAAAGGAACTTTTTATTTTGGACAACCACCACATTTATCCTCAAATGAGCTGGTCTTGATTCGAAGAAAAATAACTGAAATATCCTCATTATAAAATGTTAAATATGATTTATGCAGTAATGTCATCTTAGGGCATTCATACTTGAATACTCCTTGAGAAACTCCTACAAAGTCATGAGGAGGTGTTGGCAGATGAAGCACCTTCATATCCTGCTGAAAATCTGTAGCACAGGATGGTAAATGATTTAAATATTTTTCCTCCAGCTCCTTCCGTTCTGTTGTTGCAGTCACGGTTTCCAAAGCCAGACTGCAGCCTGCCTTCATAAATGACCAATGTGATCTGCCATTTACTATTTCCATTCCTCCCCACTCCTTTCTGCTTGTCTTCATGGGGTACCAACATAGTTTACCTTTTATGAAGCTAGAGTGTAGATCTCAGCAAGCCAATTTGCATAAAAAACTTGCTTTCAGCTCATTCCGTGCAGGCACTATTGTTCACCCTGAATCTCTGCAAAAACGCTCAAGTCATTTCTCTGCATGAATGCCTTTTCTAAACCAACAGGCCTTAGATGAATTCTAAATCACTCAATGTGCTCCATTCGACACTTTCTCTTTCCATCCACAGTTGGCATGATAAATCTGTATGCACATCTGCCAAGCCATCCCTGTCCTCTCTCTGCCTCTCACACCTTCAGTGCTCTCTCCCCTCTCCATCCATCTCTCAGTCCCAGACTCATTTGATTTGGGGTGTAATTGCGGGTGCAGATCTGTGGCTGGGTGTGGAGAGGAGCGATTGCTGTGCTCCACTGAGTGCAGAGGATGAGATAGAAGAGAGCAGAGCCCAGGAGAGTCCACGCTGTTAAAGCTGGTTACCTACACTCATAGCTAGTCTCCAAGCACACTCCAGAGCCAACATGCAGCCGTGGGCAGCTTCGTCTGTTTAAGTCTCCCGCTTTTTGCTTCCTTCTCTCTTGTTCTCTGTCTCTTCAAGTCTTGAATCTTTGCCTCTTGGCAGATTTTTACCATAAATGGCTATTCACTGTGGATTGAATAATTGAATATTCTCATAACCTTCAGGTAACTGGTAAATTATATGTATATTTTAACCATTAAAAGATACCTCATAGGGCTTCTTAGGTAGTTTTACTTTTAAGCGAAGGTAGGCATTTTCTTTAGAGCTCTCAACAAGGATTCTCATGGTATATCTTTATGGGTGCGTATTAGATATGAAATACACCCTAATCAGGCATAGCATTATGACCACTGAAAGGGGAAGTGAATAACAATGATTATTCTTCATGGCACCTGTAAATGGACGAGATATATTTGGAAGTAAGTGACCATTTTGTCCTGAAAGGATAAGTTCGGTTTCTACAGCTTTCACATTGTTTATAGAATGAAGTAGAACAATATACTCACCCAGAAGGCTTTCCTGATCCAAACAGTGCTTCGGGAGATATTTAGATCCAAAATTGAGCAGTGGACATCCGTATAAAGGTAGCACACGGGGCATGTATAGCGCCGCTCCTAAAACTGCATTAAACATCTAAAAACTCATTAGTTTCACCAATATTTCATCATGGTCCGCTCACGCTGCTCCTCCACGACAGTCTGTGTCACTCCAGACATGTTGTGTGACTGTGCTGACCTCTGAACTGAAGAAGAAGAGCGCTTGCCTCTGCGCATGCGCGTTGTGGCTCATTGTTTCAGGGGAAGACTGCCGGCTACACAACGACTTTCTTCTTCCAGTTTTGTGCAAAATGGACGAATATCTATGGGATGAAGATGTTGTGGAGGAGAACTTTGAATATGATGGGTGTCCTTACAGTTTCGAGCCAGAGTTTACAGATGAGGAGTTCATCGAAAGGAGGACGCGGAGGCAAAGAGAAGAACAGCTCTCCAGAGAGCAGTTTCAGTTCAGAGGTTAGCACAGTCACAAAACATGTCTGGAGTGACACAGACTGTCGTGGAGGAGTAGCGTGAGCGGACCATGATGAAATATTGGTGAAACTAATGAGTTTTTGGACGATTAATGCAGTTTTAGGAGCGGCGCTATACATGCCCCGTGTGCTACCATTATACGGATGTCCGCTGCTCGATTTTGGATCTAAATATCTCCCGAAGCACTGTTTGGATCAGGAAAGCCTTCTGGGTGAGTATATTGTTCTACTTCATTCTATAAACAATGTGAAAGCTGTAGAAACCGAACTTATCCTTTAAAGTTTCTGTTATAAGCAGAAAAAATGGGCAAATGTAAGGATTTGAGCAGGTTGATAAAGGCCAAAGTGTGTTGGCTAGACACCTGGGTCAGAGCATCTACTGCAGCTCTTGTGAGGTGTTTCCTGTCAGCAGTGGTCAGTATTTATCAAAAGTGCTCCGGTGAAGGATCGATGTGTGAACCAGAGGCATGGTCATGAGTGGCCAAGGCTCACTGATGCACTTAGGGAACAAAGACTGCCCAATGTGGTTTGTGTAGGAGGCTGTACAGTTGCAAACCAGTCAGTGCTGCAGGAGGTCATAACGTTATGCTTGACAGGGTTCATCCAAGGTTATTTTCAGTGACTAAAATGTTTTTTAAATGTGCTGCTTCCTGTTTCACATAAATGAGTCGGCATCATTGGCAATGTTGAGAGAAATGAATGAAACTGGCAAAAGCTAAAGTTATGTGGATTTCTCGGTAAGATGCAATTTCATGTGTACACAAGGATTTAAGGAAACATTCAACTTAGATGGCACTGATTCCCCTTTTGATGAAATATGTAAAGCCTTAGATAAACTATCATAGTCTACCACTTACCTTAAAGATAGAGAACAGTTCATATCCTACAGTTGATAACTTATTTTTAGATACTTTAATGACTTCTCTTGAAAATGCTGAATTTGGTAGACACATAGAACTCAAAGCAGGTGATATATTTGTCATGTTAAATTGAAATCTCCTACTTGGTCTGGCAGAAACATGGCAAGTGTTTTTGGGGGGTGGGTGGGTGGACACAGCAGATAGACTGTTCAATATATATTAAGATTATACCTAACTTGTGTGTTTGGGTCCATAGCAAAAGCATATCTGTCAGGTGATTGGATGATTGTTCTATCAATCACATTCTTTATACAGAACAGTTGGATTACGCCACTGCAGAGGTGTGAAGTACAAAATGCAAGCCTCTCTGTAGAACAACTCTTGCCAAAACATGTTTAAAGGGCAAATGTCCTCTCTATTGAGGAGCGCTTTCAATATATCTTTTTTAACTTTATAAAGACATAACCAAACTGCAAATGAGGCTGTTAGCATCTGTACTAATCTCTGTACAAGCAGTCACTTCCTGCTGCCATCACGCCCCCATCTCTTCCTGCTCTAAAGGACACTGATTGGGCCATGCCCCTCCTGACCAAACCCATTCATTTTAGATTGGAGCTACCAAGCCTGATTACAGACATTGAATCTGGCTGATCCAGTTGCAGTGCAATGTTAGCTGGGTGGATGTAAGTAGGCATCAGCTCAACTCACTGGCAGGAAACTAGAGTCAGCAGTTTGCATCTGCACATGCAACCCAACATGTGTTAGTTTTTCATGAATTTGGTGCATGTGTGAAAAGGGCTCATGTCTACCCGCTTGCCTGCATTCAAAATCCAACATTTTTCTCTGTACTCCCCTCTGCCTTGTTTTCGCCAGCATACTTTTCACAGTGCACTGCAGTTTATCCTTGCCAGCCCCTTAAGTAATCAATTACAACGCCAGGTGCTCTCACAATTTCCATTTCACATTCACTTGGCTAGAAAAGTAAACCCAAATATGTGAGAATGCATGAACTAACAGAGAAGACGGATGATTTGTTGCCCACTGTTTCTACTTAGTGCCTTTGTGTATCCCATCAGGGAAAAGAGTCAACCTCAGGAGCTGAAAACCCAACATGAAAATGTTGATTTTTTTCTTAACTTCTTTCTGTTGTTGCCCATTGTGTAACAGTATGTGTGATAATATTTTTTTTTACTACAGTGCTTGGCCTCAAAACTGCAGTCTCCCATGAAAGCGTGTAATCAAGTCCTTCAAGCTGCATAATTACACCAATAGATGACTGTTCAAACCCATCAGCCCCCTGTGGTTTCATTGTAATATTTAACTGAGGTGTAGCCTGTAATTATAGTCATGACACATAGCGGATGGAGTGAAGTGGCGATGGACAGAGTGAAATATTAATCTCACTCCCATGTGAGATAGGAACCTAACAATTAAGTCCCAACATGCTACTGTACATAGCAATCAGCTCACTGGGTTCAAACACCTAGTTGCATGACATTGATGAGCAAAGTTTTCCCCAAATGGGCCTCCATCAGGAATTACTTTATGATAAATATTCCCAGTGAGTTTATTTAAAAGTGAATACACAGACTCAGCTCTTTGCTCTGTCACAGCCTTGAGATCCACTCAGGCATCATTCAGGAGGGAGACGACTTTAAATGTGTGAGTATTTTTGCTCCATAGGACTCTCCAGGCCTTCGCAGGAAATGATTTATTCAGGATGTAAGCGAAGCAGCAGGCCACAGGGCCTCCCCTGCCATCATTTAGGTGCATGTGCCCGCTTCATTTATCCTCCCCTTTTATTGATTAATTCATGGCCCTGATTAAAATTTCACAAGTTGCCAATTGTCCTTCACATCGTCTGACACCCCTGTCGATCCGGAGCCAGTGGGGAAGACTGCCCTCCTGATAATGGGAGAAGAAAACGCCGCCGCTATGGAGTGTTTCCCTTCCCTTCACAGGCCGAGCTGGACCAAGAGAGACTTCTTCTCGCTGAATATTTTACAAATTGCAGCCCATTATAATCCATCTTTTTTTGGTTATACCCAGTGAGAGAGTGCTTAAATATTGATGGTATGGTAATTTATCAGTAATTGTGAGCTGCTAGGGATAACAAGCCACATATGGGCAGAGGAGGGTGTCAATTAAGCAGTCGGTCAACTCTCACTCACTGTAAAAGAGTGACTCTGTGTTAATCTGAGGTGATTAGCATTTGGGCATTACAGTTTTATCAATAGCTCTGGCACATTCTTTTACATTTTTTTGAAGTCTGAGAATAAAGAAATGTTTCCCAAAACTATTCATAGATTCTGAAAACAGTTTGTTTCCTGAAAAATGGTAACTCCCAAGACACCAAACAGAGGTGTTGAATTTCCCTGATTATTTATGCCAAAAATTAAATGTGGTAAAGTTTCATGCATATTTTTGTCGATTTTATAGAAAGACAAGCCACACAACTTTGTTATGTTGAATGCATGATTGGGCAAAAACATTGCAAAGCAAGGTGCTTTATTTTTCCTCTGGGAAATTTCTGTGTTTGGCACGATTTTACAATGCAGAAAATGTCTATGTGCTCTTCTGCCTGTGCACATTGACTCCGCTGAAGTAAGTGTCCCCTTTATTTTTGAATACTTTCTTCTTCAGTGTACTCGGGGTCTTTAATGGCCCTTTTCCACTAGCACGCCTTGACCCTACTCTACTCGGCCCTACTCCATTTGCAGCGTGTTTCCACTAGCCTGGTACCTCCTAAAACAAGCTAGTTTTAGTACCTACTCCACTCTGGTTCCAAGCGAGCTGAGTTGATACTAAAAGATGACGTCACCGACTGCTGGCTACTGATTGGTCAGACAATGTCGTCATTGATAAGTCATGAGCGCGACGACCTAGCAAGGCAGAAGTAGCTACCATTAGCTTACCCTCATACGTCTTTCTTTGCAGCTCGATTGCTCTCGTCCTCGGCTTCAATCTGTTGTATAGCTTCCAAAACTCTCCTGTGCTTCTCAGGGGTATTTCTTCTTGCCACCTGCAGCCTTCTTCTGCTTTCCTTTTTTACTTGGTTTGTGACAAAAAGCCACAGATTGTTGTGTCGCGCTCAAAATGACGTCACCGCAGAGCCGCTCTCTGTTTACAGTGACACTGCACCCCGTTGGGCAGGTGACTGGGGCTAATGGAAAAGCAGCACAAGGCGAGTAGAGTAGAGCCGGGTAGAGTCGAGTAGAGTAGGGCTCGTGGAAAAGGGCCATAAGTTAACGCCGTGCATCCACAGTAAAAGGAACTTCATTGTCACTTGAGTCAAAATCAGTCTTATGTAGTTCAGTTTTAGCCTCACTACTTATTGTTAAGTACCTGATACAATCAAACCTCAAAAGTATGGAAAGATCCCTTTAATATGCGTGGTAATTACTGTTTAAATGTATTTTTTGCTGATCAGCAGCAGTGTATGAGTTTGAATCATCTTTCAAAAACAATTACTTTGCATTTACTGAGCACCTGAGATGGTATGTATAAGTTTTCTACTGCTGTTTTAGGAAGCTGCAGGCTTGTGAATATGTAAACACTGATGTCTGAAGATACCTGAGAAAATAGCCTAGAGACTGTGACAAAAAGAAACTTGAAATTCTTCTTTTTCTAAACAGTGAATTGCCTGCTTGCTGTGATGTCTCATACTTTCTTTTTGTCCTGTGATATTTAACAGTACCCCTGCAGAATATGTGCTACAGGTCTTATATATGAGCCTTATTACAATAATGTTTATCTGGGAAAAAAAAGTTCTTACACAATAAGATCACTGACTGAAATACGTTTATTGATCTGAACTTGCTTAAACAATTCAACTTTGTGTGCTTGTCTCAGAATACGAGCTTACTGTCTGCATATTAAGAATGTGTATTCAGCTTTAACCATGATGTCTAGAGTCCATTGCTGAATGATCATAAGCCTCTCAAAATCTTGAGTGGCTTATGTCATGCTTGTCAAGAAGCATTGACCGGGTTAAGGATAAAAGACAAGAGCTTGATAATGTGAAAGCAGATCCAACAAACAGGACAAAAACTGAAATGGCCGATGTGCTCTCCTGTCCAACAGTATAATAGCTAGCTTGGCATCCAGTTTGCAACCTGTTGTTTCTTGAAGCTCTTGCCAGCATGTAAAAACCTGTATTATTAATATTATTACTCCAGCCTGGATTCTTACTTGCTCAATCTCCCTTGTTCGTTCCCAGCTTCATCTGTCACAATCATACGAGCAAACAACGTTCAACTTATTGCTGTGTTTCTGGAGCTGAGTGTGTGCCATAAAGCAGTACGCACTTCCTGCCAGATAACTGTGGCTTGATGCCATACTTACATACTGTATGCTGGTGACCAGGGCGCCCTGACGGACTGGGATCAATGCCAGTCTTTCTGTTAAAAGTCCTATTTTGATCGGCTTTAAAGCTACAGTTTTGAGGTGGAGAATTTTTTATTGTTACTGCAGTAAACACAGTGAAGTGTTGAACATCAGTCTTTCTGGCCATCCATCGTATTTACAGCTTATCCCCCTTCCAGGATTGCAGGAGGCCGAAGCCTGTCCTTAGGATGTTGGGTACACCCCGAACAGACGATTACAGGGCCCGCTCACACTGATATCTGAGGGCAGTTTAAAGTCACCAATCAACCTAAAGGCCTTTCCAAACTGCTTTAAGAGGTGTTTTTATTCCTTCTGATCTTGACTTTTTTGTGTTTTATGTCTTTTTGATTTTTAGCTAACTCTGTAGTACTTTGAGGTTTTTCTGAATGAAAAGTGCTTGACAGATAAAATGTACTTTTTTTTATTATTAATGAGCATGTTTTTGCTCTAAAAGGGTGAAAGGAGGTAACATATAACCAGATGTCCAAGGGGAAGGATTTCTTCATTGATAAAAAACTCAATGGTCTCTTCCTCCCAGTCGTCCACGCTGCTGTTCAACTGCTGTCCACTCCTCTGAGCTTCAGGTGGACGCTTCCTGTTCCTGCTTCCCTGTGGTCTTAAATAAAAAAAATAAAGGATTGCCAAAAATTAAAATTAGCAAACAGTACCAAAGCAAGACTATTCCAAAACGGCAATCTTAACGTACAATCGATGTAAAACTAAAACTATTTCAAGAGCAACATAGAGGTTTTTCTACCACACCAGAAAAAGTCGAGCGACAGTTCACTTCAGACCCAGCTGCTCGCGGATGATGGTCCAGCCAGCCTTTTGAAGGGGTTGACATTTTCTCACCAGACCTGATTGGACAATGCTGTGCACTCCCTAGAGTCAGATGCTCCAATCACCCACCTCCACCTGGAAACCTGAGGGGAAGAGAAAAGCACACCCACACATGACACTCAACATACAAACCAACAATCTCCTTGCTGTGAGGCATGTGCACTAACCTGCTGCCCCATGTTGCTCAACAGCATTACTTTGTTCCATTATGTATATTTACACACCACTGATGCAGCAGTGGTTCAGGGTCTTGCCCAAAGACACACACAGGAGCAGGGGCTAAACCCACTGACTATACCACTGATCCTTGGTGGCCCTAATGAATCAGCTAAGCACTCCGGGCTGTCCCAACAGATAGTTTAGAGCAGAGGGGGGCAGGTTTAGTTACCAAAATGGCCACAGCAGCATTACCCATATTGCCAGAGGGCCAATTTTGAGTTTAAAGGGTACTAAAATGAACAATCATATATAGATGCTTTAAAATGTTACTATGTAAATTTAAACAGTTAGGGAAGCTGGATGATGAGCTAATCAGCTGAAAAACAGAATTCAAGCCAATTTCAGCTAATTTTGTGATGCAAGTTAGAGTATTTAAACGTTATTAAAGAGTTTTGTACTTATTTTTGTTTTCAGTTTTGACAAATGCATGAAATAGAATTTCACAGAGATGATTAAAAGCCAGTTATATCTCCATTTTCTGTGAAATAATGCTATTTTTTTTATGTTGGCATGAAAGATTTTGCCAGAATTTTTCCATGAACATGCATTTATTTGGTTATTTAAACCGACAGGGCCTTGTTACAGGAGTAGGCTGGCCTGGTTAAGAGCTAATTGTTCCTTACTGAGATGCAAGTCCTTTTTCTAATTTATAGGACATTTTCTCATTTGTTGTCACATGTAAGATGAGTCTGTGCTGGATGCAGCCGTAATTGAGGTTGTTAAGACTGATATCTCATTTTACTCCTTTTTATCCTCCTTAATAGAAAGCATGCACAAAACTTGCATTTATTAGAGAGAAGAGTAAATTTACATGGTCCTCTGTCTATTAAACACTCATTAGCAAGGGTCAGTGAGTTATCGCTGTGCGCATGCTTGTTATGTTTCAGTATCCAGAGCAATTTATATGCCAAGAGTCTCACTTTCTAACAGACATCGTGTTGTTCCTGTCTTTTTGGACACACCTGACAATAAATTGATCAATTCAGGAGGCAATTTCAGACTCAATATCAATGCAAATTTATGCCTCCCTGCAGATTTTGACAATGGGGTGGATTGATTTGCATGTAATGACTGGCAAAATGAAAGATTCCTGAAACATTTTGTCAAAGAAATAAAAACTATTAGCCTAGGAAGAGACACAAGCTTTTGCTCACAAATGTTTTAAATTGCAGAAATCATGTATCATACTTTCCATAAATAGGCCAAAATACTTGTAAATGGTGACAAAAATAAGAAGTATAGTTTTGTTACTCTAAAGTTCTGAAACTTCTCTCTTTTTATAGGGAGTCGAAAAAGCTCTGACGGGAATACAACTTAAACCTAGATGCAAATAGCAAAATGTTTTAAGCTAATTATGCAGCTGGCAGCCATATTTCTGGGTCAAGATAGAAACCTTGGAGAAATGCTGTGATTTGGGATGTTAATAAGATTCAGATGACACTGTGAGTCACCTAAACACATTTAATTACAAAGTATAAGACAAATATATCACCATAGTTGTTACAGGTATGACATTAAGCATGTTCCTGACAAGACAGAAAGAAGCGGAGGAACATTAACTGAGTTTCTCCCCTCGATGTAACAGCTAAATTATCCAACACGCTCAGGCTGTGTCTCCTGATCTCGGGCTGTTTTCCCTCCCATATTCCACTTCTCTAAGGCAATGACGTATAACACAAGGAGAGCCTTCTGACTATGAGAAATCACTTTCATTTCTTTGCAATAATAGAGTCAAAACCTACAATTATTCCCACTCCTCTCTAGCTGATTGCCTGTTATGCAGCACTGCGCACACACAAAGACACAGGCACACACAAAAACACACACAATAAGAAGGGAGAATGTGGTTGTGCTAACTTTGTGATCTGTGTACCTCCAAAGTGAGATCAAGAATCAGGACAGAACAACTTAACTTGAGCTGCAATGATTATTCATGTAAGTATGTGTGTTTTGGCCAGTTTTTAAAATTTTCGTCCCATGACCAGTGCGAGGGTCTGGAGGGCTGAAAGACTGCCAGAAAGACCACTGTACTTAGCTCACAAGCTCTTTTATTCTCATTTTACAGAATGGGGCATGTTACGATCCTATGACAGTTAATCAAAACAGAGATAGTAATGTAAACTACAATTTAAAAGTACTGTAGACCATTAAACAGCACCCACAAATATTTATTTACCATTTTAAACAACATAGTCTTTGCCAGAATGTCAGTTTGAGTGTGCACATATTCTGCACTCTCAGAGAAATTTCCCCTTACACCAGAATTAAAATCTGCAGATTTTTGTTGAGAGTGATGAGAACAAGTGATCACTCATCATGAAAATTTTGGTGACCTGTAAGTTAACCTTTGCTTATTAGGGTCATTTTTTGATAAAATCTGGGGTCATAACTTCATTAAAGGATGTATAATTCTGAAAACCAAACACAAAAATGATGTTAAAGCTCGGGGACACCATTGTCTTTAGAACTTACAGCTTCTGATTAATCTGCTATTGCCTTGTCTGGGTTTTCTCTCTCCACCAAGGTGGGGCTCGATATCTGTGAGTGCAGCCAAATAAAAAAGACTTATTTTCATTCACAGCAAAAAAACAAAACAGAACAAGACAAAAAAAATGATAAGAACTTTGAAGTACCAGTCTTCCTCAGGAGCCTTATAAGTGTGACTAAAGCATATTTATATTTTAATCTTAAAATCAAATAATGAAGACTGGAAAAGATTAACTTAAAGATATTTTTCTTGCATTTCATACATTCCACCACTGGCTATAACTTTATGTCATTGTAAATGCTAATGTACTTAAAGCTGGGGTTGGCGATTTGATTTAGATACACTTTTTGTAATACTAGTTAAAATGGTCTTTATGACCCGATGGTAATCAATTCATAATGTGTTCTTAAAACAGAGCAAAAAATATCCGCTATCTACAGCAGGAATAAAACAGGGAAAACACCAACCAATAATCTAGCCAGAACACCTGTTTTTAAACCAATCAAATGCTGTTGCCATTCTGCCCGCCTACTGTGCGTGCATTTTCCCGGCGTGCACAGACTCGGTGCGCTTAGCTGAGCTCATATGTATCAGAGTACGCCGGAGAATGCTTACCTTTCAAGTTTTGTCTCTGAAAATAAGGGAAGCCCTCAGTGAGCCGTCCCACAACCACAACCAAGCTCCAGGATCCCTCACATTTTAAGACAGATTTACAAGAAATCTAAAATAAACTTTGTTTTTTAAGTTTGTTTTGCTGCTCTAATCACGCGACAGCTGCCAACCAGGCTACTGCAGGTGGACGTTCTCACGAGGCTTTTTCTTCTTCTTCAGTTTTACGGCGGATGGCATCCATCATTTTGGAGCATTACCGCCCCATTGGGGCTATAGAGACAGAGCTCAGTTTGGAGAGGCAGAGGGATGTTTTTATTATTATATCATCACACGGGAGAATACTGATACAGGAGGATGGCGGGAAAGAGGATAAAATACGGAAAATACAGTAGTTTCATGGCCAAAGATTTGACAGCTATGTGGAGAATGTCAGAGGAACTACCTATACCCTGATTAACATCGGCTGTGAGTACTAACTAACTTTACATGTTTGTTTGGTGTTTTCTTACCGCTGACTGAGACATGACTTGGTGTAGTGTAAAACAAACACGTTGTGCAGAGGGTTTGGAGTTGAATCAGTCTTCTGGAAATATCAGCAGCGCGCGCGGGGGGGGGTAGGTGGAGCCCTAAGGCGATGCTGCTTTCAAATTCATGCTAGTTTTCGAAAAACGCCAACCTCAGCTTTAAACAATGTCAAGCTGAAAGCACAAACGATTCATTAAAAAAATGTCCAAATGGAAATTAGAAATCTGTGTTTGGGTTAAAAGTTCATTGTCACATGAGGACTGACTGAATAAAAAAACTAATTTTGAATGAATAAAAAGGATCTCAAAACTGCTTACAGTGCATTATGTTGTTCATTAACAATTTTATAATTCGAACTTACAAGATATTTACTCCTTAACTTTAAGCTGCTTTGACAGAAGTCCAGAAAGACAAACCAAAAACCCAACTCTGACTGAAAATGAGTTTGAGACTGTGGTATTGAATTATGCTCTTGCACACATTTGAAGCATCTTTAGTGTTCTTGTCCCGGGCATTAAATGTGAAGCCCAGAAAGATTTTATGGATCATCACGATTCTAATAAACAAATCAGCAGTCTGTGCAAATTGGAAAACTCACTGTATGCATGGCAGAGGAATTATGTCAAATAAACTGCAGGCCAAGTGTGTTAAATACCTCCTCTTCTGTTCAGAGAGGCCCAGCATGGGAGCTGTCAGATGGCTATTTAATAAGTGAAGTGTGATCCAAACTGCAACCCTAAAATTAGTCACCACGGTCGGTTGCCATGGAGAGTATCAGATGGGGCTTTGCCTGCGTGTCAGGGAGAGGCATAAATCCCACAGCCACGCGATGAAAGCGGCCAGATTAGAAACACGAGAACGAGCTGGATGCATCTTTTCCATCTGTATCCATCCTTTGTTCTCTGCTCACTTTGTTGTTTTGTCCTTCCTCACTCCTCTCATACCAATATCTTTGTCTGTCCTCGGAAGCTGCCTGGAGGGAGAATCAACTCGTCTCATTGCTAACTTCATATCAGCCTGCAACTTTGGTGCATGTGTCCTGTGTGACTATTATTCCCAACACCTGAGGCCTTCTGATTCCATTCTTCCTCTTATATCTCTTATTGCAACTGCACAATCAATGAAGCTTACATCCAGAACAGCTTTCTCACTGTTTTACATATTTGGTATTTGATATATATCACTGTAACACTAATATCACCAGTAAGCAGCACACAATGTCAAATATATGCAACAAAAGTCAGTGTTCACAGCATGCTAGTAGAAGAACAATTCATACTGCAATTTATATACCTACTTCAGTGATATATGTTCATAAATGTATCAATAGCATGGATTCAAGAGTTAAGAGGAGCACTGAGGCATTCAGAGGTGAATTTGAAGAAGCACCACAACATGCACCATGATTAAACCAGAGAAAGAAAGCCGCCCAGTTTCATCTTTGTGTCAAACAGCAGCTCCTGAGATGGGCAACAGACCATGTGGTGATCGCTCTGGAGCAGATGTTCTACAGAACTTTGATGATGTGCAGGGAAAACAACACCTCCAATATCCAGACATACATTTGAGTTTGTGTTATCCCATTACAATAAGATAAACTTCTTGAACAGCGACTGTTTTGATCCATCCTGTCAAGGCTGCAGCATTCAAACGTGTGTCTACTTGGACTTCAAAGGAATACAATACTGTGAAGTGGAAGGAAATTACCCGGGCAAAAAAGTGAAAAACTGTGTTCACATGGTCTCCCTGGGTTGTACTGCATTATAATAATAATATAATTTCAGGGTATTTTTGGTTTTGGCAAGTGTGAATGGGGTTTAAGGGACTCATTTGCTTTGACTTTTGACCTCCAAAATATCACAAAGTCATTGTTTAGTCAGAGGGGATAACTGTGCAAAGTGTTTTTCAATTTAGCAAAAGTATTCTGAATGTGTTGC